>JACGDI010004645.1:233511-311038 GCA_014898725.1 Jacaranda copaia
GACATGATTCTGCAAAGTAATGGCAGAAAATAATGCAGATATGACAAGGACACTTATAGTGTTCGTTTTGAAAGTGAAAAGTATGAAGCAGAACACTCTTCAACAATGAATATTTCTGATGCTCAAAATGCAAAAGTGTGAGCGAAGGAACTCCCCCCTACTTATAAGCAATCGTGTGCGGGAAACTGTGTAATTGCCATCACGACAGCTTACTTCGTATCTCAGATGCTTCGTATTCCGCACGCTTCATATCTGGCACATTAATAGCCGCATTAAATGTATAGAAATTGCCTCCGACCCTAGTCGATATTTCAAAAACCCAGGCCGATATTTCAAAAACTTGGTCGAAAGTACAGAAATCCTGGTTGAACATATTGCCCGCTTTATTTGAATATGAACTCCCTGCTCCTTCTCGTCGACAAGCTCGATCAGGACCGAAAGTTGGGGGAACTTATGACATAGGATAATCCAGTAGGCCCAATAGGCCTAACTTCAGATGAAACAGCCCGTGAGGCCCAACATGATACGGTATAATCCAGCAGGCCCAGTAGGCCCAGCTCCAGATGAGACAGCGTGTGAAGCCCAAAGGCACATCTATCCGGTCGACTTGTATCGACCTCATTTGATAAGCCTCGCGGTCGACCTGAGGGCCACTTCTGAAGCTTTAGCATCTAAGTTCGATCGACATGAATCGACTTCCGATTGCAAGTTGGACAGGTTGAACCTTTCGGCATTGATTACACGTGGCAGCTGATGTGACTGCTGTCAACAGATGTAACCACTTTCAACAACTATAGCAACCCTGCCAACAACTCTGGCAGGAGCACGCTCCTACTGATATGATTATCCAGAAAAATAGGAGATTGTACCATCTGACACAGTATCGGGATCTGGACAGAGAATGACTCCCAACCCCCCGTCATGGGGAAAGCCAAGTACACCTGATAAGGGTACTTGAGTAAAATCACACCTTCATCAGACTATAAATTCTATAAGTACCACCACGCTCAAGGTAATACCATTTACATTGTTTACTACATACTCTCTCTATATTCTCCAATCTACCGAAAATCTAACTTGAGCATCAGAGTGCCATAGCCGTGGGCCTCTCGGCTAGTTGACGTGTTTTCGTGGTTGCAGATTTCAAATCCAAAATACTTGAATTAACCGGAGTACCTAACTCTCCAGCTCCCTGCAGCATCAAGTCCCCGCCTACAAATTTAGTTGCCCGTTTAATATGCAAGATTCATACATAAATTAGCCACCAATACCACGCCTAATCTAATCTCTCATTTTATATGTATTACTATAAGTCAATATGCCCATCTTGTCCTTGGTTATCTTTTAACGTTTTCCTCAACCATTTAAAAAAGAAACAAGAAATCCATTGTGTAGCATGGTGATAAGCTTGACGAATCAGCCAGTGATGAAGAGGTGGACAAATACACATCACAATGGGAAAAGAAATTTGAGAAGAACCTTTTCTACACCCAGGAACAACTTCCCTCTGTCTGAACATATGAAGGCCTTTTCCTACTTTTCATTTCCCATGTATTAAATTGGCCATGAATAGCAATAACCCAAAATCGAAACTTTCAGTGCAGTAGCTGTGAAAAAAAGTATGCACCCCTGTGATGATAACGGCAACACAACTCTCTAAACATGCCCAGATCTGACAAAAAAAAAAAGAAAAATGAAAAAAATAAGCTTGATCAAGGGAAACAGCCCGTTATCACACATTGCTATAGGGGAAAAAATGCAATAAAAAAACATAAGAAAGTGCGCAAGCGGATAAACCAGAAAGCGTTACCGTTTCCTACAATTGGTGCCTTCAACATCCGGAAATTACATTTCAAATTTTCAAAATTTTCATCCTGTCGCCGAACCAAGTAGTAAGAGGGAAGAGGAAGAAAGTGGAATTGCTTTTTCGGTGATAGAGGGTGAGGATGCCAAGACAAGGTTCAATGGTAAAGAGGGCTAAAACATAAAATGGCACCAATTATTGGAAGGCTCTTTTGTCAATTTGCTACAATGGAGTGCGATTGTTTAATCGCGTCCCAACCCGTTATTTGAGTAGAGCTTAATCTAGGCAACAATTACGGGCCTGCAATTAATGCAGACCGATCTTTACTTATAATGTAGCATGTCAAATCAACAATTAAATAAAATTACTTATAATGTAGCATGTCAAATCAACAATTAAATAAAATTGGAGGCGCGTATCTTGACTAATATAACAAATCAAATGAGGCATACGAATTTCTTTGCTTCCTCTTTGTTGGAAGTCGCAGTGTCAATTCCCTTTATTAGTGGCCATATTTTTAGCACATTGCACTTATGTAGCCCTCGCTTAATTTATTTTCCAAAAAATCATAAAATCTTCATTGAGTAATTTGTTTTGGTTTTACAAAGTCACATAAATTCTTAATTTGTGATCATAAGAAACACCAGTTACCATATTTCATGTTATCATATATATCTTACCTTGTATATTATTTTCAATATTTTGTACGGTTTAATATATGAAAACTCCTTGAAAGTTGTTAATTTATTTGCTATTACTCCTGTAGTGTTTAACAGTTAGCTAAGTAATGGGGATATTTTCTTGGAGAGGAGAGAGTGCAGAGTAAATCCCTGCAAAGTAATTTGAATTTTTCACTTTAATATATTTTATTATATATTATGTTTCATATATGCACTTATAAATAAAGGTGTATATAATTTGGTTGAATGATTAGTTATTTTAATAATATTATCCTCACATTTATACGTACAAGGTATGAATTTCGAATAAAAAATTCTTAATGTGTGTGATATGTTAGTAAATAAAAAAATATAACTTATAATAAATATTTATTCAAAAAATATAGTATGTTTCTTCATAATGAAAACATAATAAATAACAGTTAAAATAAAAACTTAAATGGGTTGAATTTTTTATTTTTTTATTTTTTATTTGTGCACATATTGAATATTCAGTATATTTGAATTTCCAACTGCTGGAGCCCTCAAGGTTGAAAGAATCATTAATTGCACAAAACTAACAAGTTTTTCAGGAGTTACTTCTTACCGTTAATTGTGGAAATGATTGAACCATGTGAACACAAATTTTGTTAGGAAAAGGTAGGGAGAGAGAGGGAGAGAGGTATACGAGGAAAAAATTTGTCTGGAGGACTCCAACTCAACGCATATTCACCCATACAACGTATGCCATCTTACACAACAGAAATGATTGCAATAGCACCCCTCATTTCGGAGTTAGGACCCATATTTTTCTAGTAAAAAATCCATGGAGTCGTCCGAGTCTTGGCGGGTCCCGGGACAGTAATCAAGAAAGCGGCAGCGGCAGCAGCAACATCTCGTAGAGAAGAGAAGAAAAATAAAGAAAGAAAGCTCTGCGGGGCAAGTTAATCTGACTGAGCAAGGCAGGTAAGTGGGAAAGAGGAAAAAAAACAATTTTTTGTAGTCTAGAGAGAGAGAGATGAAAAGGGGAGAGAAAAGTGGGGAAGGGCCAGCAGAAAAGCAGGAAATTTTGTGGGAAAAGTTGAGGAGAGTGGGGAAAAGAGGGGGGCACACTACACCAGTGGCGTCCTTTTGGAGAAGAAATGAATTGGAAATCTTAGCCGCAGCATCAGCTGACGCTCCTCCTCAAGCGCAAGATAGTAGAAATTTTATTGAGGAGGCTTCTTTTCATCAGTTTCCTAGTGTTTCTTCAAGAAAACTTGCTGCCACCCTTTGGGAGCTCCATCATTACAAGCTGCCACTTGATAACATGCACCATGGTGACAGCTTCCCTCCTCCCCGCCTCCGCCGTCTCAACCACCACCACCACCACCACCACCATCAGCAGCAGCAGCAGCAGAAGCCTTATAAGGATAGGGGTGGCCTTGAACCCCATGATCCCTCACCCAGTTCTCCTCACATGGTAAAGGGTTTAAAGACCCATTCTTTTTTCTCCTTTCAATTTCCAAAAAAGAAAAGATGCCTCTAGTCTTATGTTTTTCCCTAACACTGATTGGTATTTGTTGAGATTTTGGAATTTCTTTTTCTTCTTGTTTGTATGTGTGTATTTGGCAAAAAAGTTTTGCTTATGGGATTCCATGTGTTCATATGTGGTGTCCTCTTGATTTGTCAAGGTTTTGGTGGTGATAGGTCCTCCCAGAAATAAAGGGCTTCTGTATGAGTCTTTTGCCTCCTCTACTCTACACACACACAAGCACATAAAAGTACATTGTTTTTACCTTTATGTATTCAGGAATATGGTTGGTGATAAACTCTGCATTTATGGCTTTTCTTGTCGTTTTGGCTCTTTTTTTCCAATTTATGTTGAACCATTAATTAGTTGGCCCTCATTTGTTATTCTCTTCAAGGGATGTCATTTCATTGGGACCTCACTGTAATCTAAAGGACATGTTGGCCTTACTGAATCTTAACTATTTCCATCTTCTTTTATTCACTAATATTTTTTCATCGTCAATAATGCCAGCCAGGAAGTTCTAGCAGTTTGACGAGGCATGTTGCTACATCACTGATGCAACATCATCGATCGATTGAGAAGAGTACTTGTGCTATACAGCCTGTATCACCTGCAAGTTATGGCAGTTCAATGGAGGTACAACCATAGTGGTGCTATTTCCTTGCTTTTGCTTTTCTTAATTTTGAAGATTAAGTGTGAAATTGAAAGAGGTCATTGGGCACTTGCATAACTATGATTGGTTTTGTTGTCAAGCTTCATTGATGGGATTGGTCAGAGCGCAATGGAAATAGATGGCCTAAAACATCTAAATCTTGTTTAGGAATTATCTGAAGATCCCAATCAATGGCATGTTCATTTCGAGTTGATTGAGAAGAGTAAAAAACAACTGATATAAACATCACTAGCTGTGCTAGCCCCTGAAGATACTGCCCGAGAACCACTACAAATTAACTCACTTGCCAAACAGACACCATCTCAAAGTACATATTGTGCCTCAATCTTGACCCTTTTTGCTTAATCTGCACTACGCTTAACGCCATTTCTCTACTCAGTAGGAACATAGCTGCTAAATTTTTTTGAGCATTTATTGTCATTGCTTTCTCACTTGTTTGTTGTCTTGGACCTCTACTTATGGGAGGATTTCCTTGTTGGTCGCATTGTTTTCACTTGTAAAGATTGTATCAACTGAAACATGCTGATAGTGTACGATCACTTCTTCATGCTATTTATAGGTTACAAGCATATGTTATTATCACCCTTTCATTATAATACTATTTGGAAAGGTAAGCAGACAATAGGTTCCTAAACATTTAAAAACCTCAAAATGGAATACAAAAGAAGCCGTGTGTCGTTTTCTTGAGTTCATTTATGACTTATATTTGCTTCTGTGAATATATTCATGCAGCTCTTTGCATGGTAATGCGGTATCTTCATGTGATTTTTGGGATTGACTTTCTTAAATCTTTTCAACCTTCAGTCCCCATACTATTTGTCGATATTGTTGATGAGAATAAAGGAAAATAAAGAAATTGCGAAGCAGATTAGGGAGGATATATATGTTCTTTTATGAATAATATCTATCTTATTTTCAGATCATCTTTATTCAGTACTTCTCTTTTGCAGATTGCACCCTATAACGCTGTAATTACACCTTCTAGCTCCATAGAATTAAAAGGGAGAACTGGTGAGGCAAGTTATAGCTTAAGAACGTCTACGGAACTGCTTAAAGTTTTAAATCGTATCTGGAGCCTGGAAGAGCAGCATATTTCTAATATGTCGCTCATTAAAGCATTGAAGAAGGAACTAGATTGTGCTCGTTCACAGATAAAAGACTTGGTGAGAGAGCAGCAATCCGATCAACGTGAAATGGATGAACTGATGAAGCATATTACAGAAGATAAACTTGTTAGAAAGAACAAGGAGCAGGATAGAATCAATGCTGCTATCCAGTCCATGAGAGAGGAACTAGAGGACGAGAGGAAGTTGAGGAAGCGGTCAGAGACCCTGCATAGAAAGTTAGCCCACGAGCTTTATGAGGTGAAAACATCACTTGCTAGCGTTTCTAAAGAGCTTGAGAAAGAAAGGGAGTCATGTGGTCTCTTGGAAGAACTCTGTGATGAGTTTGCATTAGGCATAAGAGATTATGAAAAAGAACTGCATGCTCTGAGAAAAAAATCTGATAAGGATTGGGGTGAAATAGCTGATCATGATCAGTTGATTCTTCATATATCAGAATCATGGCTTGATGAACGGATGCAGGCTAAGCTGCAACCTGGACATGGTGTAGGAGAAAAGAAGTCCACCCTCAACAAATTGAGTTCTGAAATTGAAGTTTTTCTTCAGACTAAAAGAAATGGTATGACCAAGATTAATGGCAGCCAAATGCCAAGGGATCATCCCACCTTTCGGAGAAGTTCTTTGGAATCGATCCCGCTGAATGTGGTTGCTAGTGCTCCTCAAGATGAGGATGATGACGAAGACTCCACAGATGGTGATTCTAATTGTTTTGAACTAGAAAAAGCAAGTCAATCCAACCTAAAATCCCGAGGAAATGAATGTCAAAAAAATCCATATCAGGAAACAGTGAAGCAAAAGCAGGCAAAGAAAAAACTTGGGTCCTCTGAGAGGTTAAGAGCTCTGAGTCCATCTCGTTTACAGGTAAAGTTTGAAGAACAGATGGCTCAAGCCATGTCTCATGTTGAAAGCAGAAACCGGGTCGAAGATAGGGAGCAGATAACAACTGGACAAGGGAATCCAGCTGAATGTAGCATTTCTCAGAAGCTCGAAAAACATGAAGCAACAAAAGCAAGTATTTCTGAACAGAAGTACGAGTCTGAAGAAATCAATGGACTGACTTCAAACTATGGGATCGACAATTTAATCAGAAATCATTATTCATTGTCAGAAAGTAGGAGCATGCTGCCTGATAAAGATTATGGGGTGGCTACTTCCATCTGGAGGAGTTATCCTAGTCCAGTACGTCAATGGACTGAAAAACTGCCATCTCCGGATCTTGACATTTCTGAGATATCTTCAAAGTTGCCCCATGGTTTGAAGGAAAATACCTTGAAGGCAAAGCTTTTTGAAGCAAGAACAAGGGGTCAACGGTCACGCTCACGGCCTAAAGCTTCAATTGTCCCTTCTAAAAATGGATGATTTATTTTTCTACAGCTGCAGAACTTTGCCATCCTCTTGAGAGACTGTATTTTGCGAATATTAGCCCAGGTAAGTTCCTACAGTGAAATGTACTTTCTGAGTATGTTCTGTGTCACACACACTATCATTTGGAAGATAATCCGGTATGCACATTATGGTGTTTGAAGCGAGGAGAAAAATAAGAATCTGTAAATTTTAAAATGCACATTATGTGATTTCTTTTCTTTTTTTGGATAATAAGATGCATTCTGGCCAATAAATCCATCAGCAGCGTTACTTTTACTGCTATCAATATTTTCAGCCCTGATTGCTTGTAATTCAGTTGTGCTCCATTGTAGCATACAAGAACACATGACTGAAGAAATCTATGCTCTCTGACAAGCCAGGTCTAAGGTAAATTACTACTCTATTACCGAAACAATATGAAACCAGTAAATGTCTGTAGTCTTAGCCAAATGTGATTATGGCAGCCATGGAATGCTGGGGAAACAAGACTCAAGCGTCCATCATTTGGATCATGACATTGAGAAGACAAAGGAAGTTTCTCTTTCCTTTGGGTCCCCTTCAATGATTGAGAGAGTTTTGTCATCTAAATCTATCAGAACTGTGCATAGGGTGTAAAGTAATGGACCTGAAATACAGGCAAAAATCAGAAGTGGTAATAATCTTTGCTTTCTATCACGGTGGAGAAACCCTTGAATCTTGTGATTTCACATACCTGTCATGTAAATGGGATATTTTGAGTCATTCTTGTCCCCAAGGAGTGAGAGAAAGTCACTTGTTGATCCCCTGGGCAGCATATCAGCTCTTTTCTGTCTGCTCAATGAATTCTTATCTTGTTCCTTCACAAGCCAAAGTTCAAATAAGTATAAAACTCATCCTTCCTGGAGATATTTTGTTATTTGCGTATAGTTTTTAGCTCTATATATCTGAAATAGGATATGCAACTTGCCTGCTGAACTTTAAGATGAAGGTACATGTTGGCATGGAAGAAAGGCACTGCCCCTACTTCACAAACTGAATAACGATTTCTTGATGCTGTTTCTACATTCAAAATCCTCCGTGTTTTTATGTCAATCAGATTGTAACTATGTCCTACTGAAGCTTCTGATGAATAAATCCTCTGAAGCCACAGAACTTCGTCTATAAGTATAAGCAAATCTTCCATTACCACTATTCAACGTTTCAAAATTTTGCAGAATCTCAGAGACTTACTGCTGAGGCATCATCAATACTTTGAGCTTCAAGCAAGTCCCTGGAGATAAAGTTTCTACCTATAGCCCCAGCTGCAATCTCATGCTCCGAAGGTGGAACTGAATTTAGGGTGAATGCCTGCAGAAACTATAATTTATAGCAATCCAGAATTAAGTAGAAACCAAGATTGCATTTTTCTTTTTAACCTATTATGAATACGAGTAACAAATACCAGTCCATGATTATTGAACCCAAATGCACAGCTTGGAAGCTCCCCTGCATATGTGTAAGCTGTGAAGGATACTCCATTTAACAGAATTGCCTTGATCAAATAACTACATCCCGCGGAAAAACAAACGTTAACTTCATTATCTTCCTGTCAGAAATCAAAATGCGTATATTGAGACAACTTACGTATGCCCAACCAGAGCAACATTTGCATCCTCGTTGTGGCCCGCAACAGCCATTGAATCACTAACAACAAGAATGTCAGAACAATCATCATTAGTATCTTCAACCAAATTCTTTTCTATCCTGGAGATGAATGGAAGTATCTCTTTCCGGAAATTGAGCAGCATTATCTGCAAAAAACATGAAGCTCCATTATATTCGTTCATACAAAGCAGAAACTACTGTTAGAGTACCATTAGGCATTAGGACAAAGTGCCGAGGTATTTGCCTCGAGAAACGGTGCCCCGCTTCCTTGAGCAGTTCCTCTGAGCTCATCCCAATATTTGGGGTACTTTTCCATATTGGTTTCGAAGAGAGATTTGAGGAGTGAATCTGATTGTGGTGAGTGGGCAAAGGGAAGAAGCTGGTTGCGTAGAATGAGGTCTTTTGCCAGCCTGCTTTTTATCTGTTTGGAGAATCTTTCGCCTATCAAGAATCCCATTTCATACGCATCTTCACAAGGCCCAACTTCAAACATCTCCAGATTTTTCATGTTTGGAGAAACTTCACAACTGTAGTTTTTCTGTTCTCCCTGTGTGTGTGTGTGTTTGGAGGGAGGAAAGCTTATTTCTCAGCACCTTATCTTCACACTAAACCAAATGAAAACGCGCTTTGTATCAAGATAATATATTAGTTTCTCTGTTATACAAAAATGTCCCACTTCACTTTCTTAAGGAATTAAATAAAAGTGAACATTTTGCGTCGTTTTCTTATGGAATATTACCTTTCTTTAATAACTAAAAAGTAAATTATTCTTTACTTCATATTTGGTTAGTAAAGAGAACCAAAGATATATGTCTTTAACAATGTATGCATAGCATGAGTTTTTATTTATTGGCTTGTATCCATATATAAAATTTATATCCTTAAACACTAATGGTTAGCCCTGTTACGGGTCGGGCATTTCCTTTTCATTTATTTGAGAAAAAGTTTATAAGTTTCCAGCTGAAGAAAACCTTTACAAACAATTGCAAAATAATCAAAATCTCTCTTTTTAAATTTTAATGAGATTGAGATAATTTTATGATATGAAATATATATTTCAAATTCATAAATTATGAAATTTATATTTAAATTTTTATATTTTATAACTTTTACCCCTACACTACTCTTAGTTTTGAGCCCCTATTTAATTCTAGAAGTAGCTTTATAATTG
Source organism: Jacaranda copaia (assembly GCA_014898725.1). NCBI lineage: Eukaryota > Viridiplantae > Streptophyta > Magnoliopsida > Lamiales > Bignoniaceae > Jacaranda > Jacaranda copaia. The sequence goes on from JACGDI010004645.1 coordinate 243,444, forward strand.
CTTTCATAACTAATTCTTTTTGAAATTCCAAATTGGAGATGGATACTTCAGCCGCCTTTCAATTGAGTCCTTCAAAAAATTGATTGCCTCCATTTCACACCTAAACTTTTGATTCAACCCCAAAAGTTTAGACCTGGATTGTTTGTATTTTGGAACACATTTTTCTTTTTTATTTTATATTATTTTAAAAATAGAAAATGTGATTGTTTGTACCATTTTCAATGAAAATATCATTCATTTGCATTTTTATACATACTAATTTAAAAATAATTAAAATTCACCAACTAATTAAATATGAATTTCTCTTTTCTATCATTCCTAGACAATGGAACCCACATAAAATTTAATATTAATTTTTCATCACATCATTATCTACTAACTTATTAAATAATTATTTTTTTATCTTCTCAAGACAATAGTACCCATAATCAATTAAACAATAATAATTATTTTATTATATTAAAATATTTAACACCATTACATTATAATATTATTTTCCATATACTTTTTCTCAAAAATATCACAATCCTTATCCAATCACATTTTATTTTACAAGCAAAACAATGAGAAAGTGAAAATATATTTGAAAATGATGAAAATAGAGAATGGAAATAACATACAACCAATTTGGCCCCTTAGCTTCTACAACAACCCCCATAATTTAATGTTCCAAGGGCCTATTTGATAGGGAATATAGATAACAGAGGGTATAATATAGTAGTGAAGATAAAGAGAGATTAGATAAGTTTATATTTTGTTTGATATTGTGTATTGTGATGTATACATATTTATAGATGCCACCACTTGAATGTCATGTGATATGATATGTTGTGTTTGATATATGTTACTGCTTGTAAGTTTACTATTTTGCCCTTTTGTAAATGCTATTACATATGAATAAAACATAGGACCATTTCTTCTCCCCTATTTGATCTCTGTGTGAAGCCCTACCTCACGAAACCTAGATATCGAAGAAGGCTGGTGAGATCCAAGGCGTTAAGTGGATTCAACAACTTTTGATTTTACTCTTCGTTTGGTGGAATAAGCCATCATTTGCTGTGGAATATCTAGCAATTTACATACATGACTGGGATTGGAAAATTGTGCGCTGGTGAATGTACATTGAATGGTCAGTCCCCACTAGGTCTTTACAACAAGGTGAGAAAATCGCATAGCTATACAACTCAGACTATTAATTTTAGATTCATGTGATTATTTGGCCCATTATCTAATCATTTATTCCTCTAACCTAGTGGCCTTGTATCAATGTCGGACATTTGATGAAATTATTTAGATGTTTTTAGCAATTTCCACTAAAATGTGAAAATTTCACTATATACATAGGGATGATTGTCTACGATGGTAGTGTTTTAACGGGTTAGTAGGTAGTTTTCAAATTGCAAACACATCATTTTGTTCCTAGAATTTGAGCACATTATGTTTAAATCCCTTATTTCATGTTTACAATTTTGCATTGGCATCACTGAATCTTTCTCTCCCTACTGTAGCATGCCAGCCTACTATTTTTATGACAATTACTTGAATGTTCCTCATGCCGCCTGATATTGTGAAGTTTTGTTGAACAGTTGGAATTCTATCTCTTACACATGTGCTTCTATACTTGTATATGGATTAAATCATTTCTAAAATAAGTGATTCCCTCCATGTCTGTATCAAGTCTATGTGTCACAATTAATGTCGTTCCATTTCAGCCACAACACTTCAAATGAAGTTTAAACATTAAGTGTGGTGATATTTTTGCCATTCTAGTGGTTCTTTATGATGGAGTCACACTTAATCCCCAAGGGGATACAAGTAGGTCGAAAGAAAGCTAAGGCAGATGACTCCCTATGTTAATGTCAGTAACAATTACAAACTGGCTTATTCCATTCTATTCTCTTGCCGAATCATGATGATTAGTAATACAAGAATATTATTTTATTATAGATATAAGAATTGCCACATATTTAACTTTGTGTAACGTACGATCTATCTTACTTTACTTAGAAGTAGTATTTGTTCATAATGTTTTTTTCCCTTTATAAGTGCGATTTTCATATTCTTAATAGAAAATAACTAAATGAAACTCATTACAGTGTGATCGATGTACAGAAGATCATATTATTTTTGTATCAGCATATACTCATTTTTGATTATACATCAGATTATGTGCTTTTGCCATCTCATATATTATCTCTTGGACTATTTTATCTTATTTCCCATGTGTACTGAAAGGGGATGCACTTGGTTAGGTAGACAATGCACATGAAGATACCATCCTTTTGTTCATGTGGTGGGGGGCATATGATTGCCCACCAATCTCACACGCGTCAGAATCCCGGCAAGTGGTTCTACAAATGTCTCAAGGAAAGTTATAACCATGGGCATTTCATCTATTGGGATGTGTACCATAGAGTCCCTTGGTCGATTTCTCTTAACAGCTATGGATCCTTAGTGTCAAGATCGGTTCCTTTCATACCTGATGGTTATGCACATCCTACTTCACCTACTAAAGATACAATGTTCTATGGGAGTTCTAGCATTGATCATACAAATGAAGGTCATAATTCCCGTACATCTCCATTAGTGCAAGCTCCTCTTAACATTAAGCATGAGATATTATATCACGCTATTAATACAATAAAATATGTGCTTATCTTTGGCTCGTGTGTTGGATGTAGTTGTCTTTTATTCATTACTTTTGTAGGGCTATTTATGGGGCAATTGATAGGGAAGTTTATGTCATAGCAATCTTTGTGTATGCAAGTTGAAGCATTTAGTGTTTGTATGTAGTTCATCCTAATGGTCTGCTCCTTGTGGAGAAAAATTACCAGCTTAATTTTGCATTTATTTTGGGTAAATTATAATTGAATTTATATCATGTGAATGACCATAAGTTGATGCCATTGTAATTGGTTGTATGTAGTGTTGTAAATCTATGTGTACATTCATTTTGAAGTTTAATTACATTCAATGGTTACCCTTTGCAGTCTATGCCAACAAAAAATATAATTCATGTGACTAATGAATACAGTCGTGTGGTTTTTGTAAAGTAATTATCCTAAATTTTATGTATTGCAAGAAAATTGTTAACTTTATGTCATAAATTACTAACAAAATGATGATCATCCTTTTGCAAAATTTGGCAAGTTTGGTTATTGAGAATTGTTTGTCATTACATCATTACTCATATTTTATGAAATCTATTCAATCAAGATGTGTCATACGACCAATTAAAATAGTATGTGAAATGTAAAGATGGATAGTTGATGGGGTTGTCCAGCCAGATGTGGATAAAGATCTAATGTTAGTCTCCCATTAATTTTATTGTAATGCCTTGTTTGTTACATAAATATTGAGTTGGTGGTTTTCTTTGAGTGAATGGTGGAGCATAGTTTTATATAATGAGGTTGCTAAGTAAGTGATGTGGCACTAAATTGCATGGTAGTTTACTTATGTGTTATACTTGTATAACAATCGTATCCCACCTAAGTGAGGTGGTAATGACATGATATATCATCCATGATCATCTAAGGATAAACAATTGTTTCTTTATAACGTACATTCTTCTGCAAAAGACAGCTATGGATGCATGCTTTGGGCCATACCCTAAATGTTTAAACCTTCCTAATGTGATAATACTATCAATTAAGACATATTCCCTTCATGACTAATGCATGAAAATTGGCAACAGTACGTATTTTTTTTTGTTTACAGAATTAGCTTCAAAGCTCAATAATTTATCCATAGATATGTTACTGTGGACTTTCAACAATGTTATTTCGGTTCAAGGGGCAACTGTGGCCAATGGTTTCATATGAAAATATATATGTGGATAATTACGGATTGCCATTTCCATTACATCACATAGCCAACTCTCAATCCATAGCACTTATACACTCTTGTAGTGAAATCACACCTTGTCCATAGCCCCAAGAAATCCCCAAAGTAATCCCTAAATTCAGGCCCAAATTGTTTACAACGCCCCATAGGTTGAGCAAATTGACATGGAGTTCAGTAGCCAACTTGCAGCTTCAGCTAGGATGGAAGGAAGATATATATATGTCGATTCGATGTCGCTATAATTGGTGGGTGCATTCACTCAGTGAACATTAAGTTTTAGACCAATATTTCAAATTCAAATGCAATCACTTGTTTCAAGTACTTGCAACAGAGACACGTGATGTTCCGCTTTTGATTTCCCTATCACCAGTTACTTATGACGTGCAACAAAATGTCGTTGCAGTAGAACCCTACATTTGGGATTACATTAACATGGCAATTGTCTAAATAATTTCACAGTATTATTTTACATATGTCCATTAATTATTTTGCCCTATTCTTTAATTGTATATATCCTTTTTTTTTTTTTTAGAAATATCCATTGTTGGAGGCATACATGGTAAGAGGAGAAGCTCAGTGGCATAAGTTATGTGAGATCGTTAGCCTTTCGAACCAAATAGATGTGTTTAGTGAAGTGAAGGTAATACGAATTTCTAATGACAGTGCATCCGAACCTAATCATTTCGTCACCACCAATCTGGTTACTGTGACCATCCCATCTCTTAAACCTATCATGAGCCAACCATTAGACTCTTCTTTTGGAATAATTTGGCCACATGTTGTAGACATGGTGATGCAAGCCAAGACTCAGTTATTGGGGTTAATCGAATGCCATTTTCAAATACGTTTATCCCACCCTTCCCTGATAGGTATGCTAATCTATGGATAGACAATGATGATAGGGAATTGTTTGGACTTTTGAACCCTTCCCCTAGTGGGGGGCAAGCGAGCTCTAATGCATCTACCAGCAACAATGCAAAACACCCAAGAAGGAACTAATATACTATCGACCTTCTTCATGTAAGGCGTTAATTATGGTGCATCATGTTTTCAGTTATGTTTGTTGTTAAGTATAAAATAAAGGCTATTGGACATGGGTGCTAATCTTGATTAGTACCGACTGTGTTGTTGCCTTCAGTTATTTGGTAGACTATTTGTGTAGAAAATATACGTTATGTGATTATCCTTTCATCTCTGTCTTAGGTTGAAGCTAATTATTTGCTTGTGTCATGTATTTGTTTCTGTAAGAAAAAATGCATATGAATGTGATATGTACTCAAGTTGAACCTATTTAAAAAGAGATATAAAATTGAAATATAGTACAAAGTGTAAATGCTAAAATATATGTGTAAATGTAATCAAATATTATGAAAATTATATTATTTAACTTTTAAAATATTTATATGTAAATATAATTATAAATTATGAAAATAATTTTATTGATATATTAAAATTACCTGTAAACATAATAATATATTTAGAAAAATAATTTTATTTAAATATTAAAATATTATGTGTCATTATAATTATATAGTATCAAAATATTATGTGCATATATAATTATAACTTGTGAAATTAATTATATTAAAATATTATAATATGCATCAAATATAATAATTTATTATGAAAATAAATTTATTTTATTTTATTTTATTTTTTTTAACAAAAAAGTCCCTATTTCTTAATTGTTGATTGCCATATGATCAAACATCAATATCATTCTTATTTAAACTAAAAATTGGCATAAAACCTACTGAACAAAATTTGCAACTTCAAAAAAGCATTCCAACCACAATTACTAGTACAAAATCATAAAAAATTAAGTTACTCAGAGTGGCAGTTGTTCCACTTAAGTGACTAAAACATATTGGGAACAGAACGAGACCATGAATTTATTTCTTAATACTTGATGACCTTTGGAAAGGGAAACAAAAAACATATGAAAAACAAAATAAAACAAAAAAATTATACATAAATGGGTGCACGAAACTAGGCAAGGCAGCATTGAACATAGGCGATGCATGCTCAGGTGCATGGGAGGTGCGCTCGAGTGCAGTAGCTACTGGAACTAGGCATTGGAGTCTCACCTCACGTGCTTGAGTGCAGCATCTACTAGAATGACAAGGCAGCAGTAGCACGAGTTGCACCCGGCACAAGGCAGCGTATGCTTGGGCACAAGTTATTTTAGAATCGTGTGCCCAGGCACAAGCTGTGCATGCCCAGGCGCACAACACGATAATTTGTTGCACCAAGGCATAAGCTGTGCATGCCCTGATGTGGCATTTTTTGGAAAAACACAACAAGATTGGGCGCAAACCTGACTTAAACCATTAGCAAACCTATATCATATAATTTCAACTAGTTATAAGCAATTAAATCTTTTTTTCTAACCCCCAATGATAACATGCAAAGTGGGTAGCAGTATCCATAAATATTGCAGAACGATCCCATAAGGCAGTAACAGAGTTGTTGCATGTAAATTTAATTATATCACATATTACATAATTAACTGTCCAAAATAAACTAGGATAGCACAAATCAGCCACAGAGACATAAATGATATTGTTTGGATATTTACGTTAGTCCTACATAAAGATCCTTTGGAACAAGACTTGAGTCAACACTACCAGGCAAGTTCTTTTTCCTCTTTTTTACATATAGTATCTGACCCAAAACTACCCCATATCAGACATAATGATAAATTCCACATTTCTTAGTGAATGGACAAAAAGCAACATAGAGTACTCGCAAAATGTGAACAACTACAAAATATCATGCAATGACTTAATGGACAGAAAATCATTAAAAATCACCTTATAAGATAAGGTGCATAAAATGAGACCTAGCTTCATTGTTTATTCCCTAGAAAGCATTTATGTCCAATACTTTGTGACATAAGTGCCTCGCAACCCTAATCTGATCATTCAAGGATAAGTCTTCTAATTCAACAAGTGCCTCAAATAGATTTGTCCTCAACGATGAGTTCGAAACTTCTTGTGGTAGTGGTGGATGTGATAGCTTTTCAGCAATATTTGCCATGGTCATTTTAGTATCTTCGATCAATGACCCCCTTGCCTTTTCAAAGTCAATGGTAAGAGGATCAGACCACTTACACTTTCCAAATGAGGATGACTTCTTCTTTGTACTCGAAGATAAAGGTGTTGCTTTAGAGATAACATCATTCTCAGCAATGTCGCAGTTGGTAAAAGTAAAAGGACTATCCATATTGTTGGCGAACTTCTCACTTTCATCAACATGAGCACCATGCAACAACTCCTAAACAACATCTGCTACGTTAAATAATTGATCTCCAGTGGCCCTATCATTACCAAAAATCTCTAACCTATTCATGTACCATGAATGCGGCTTCCCTCTCCATTTCAATGCATCAGTTTGTACCTATACACGCAAGTTTTATACTAATTAACCAAAATAAATATATGAATTTTTAAACACAACAAACAAACTTCTTTACCTTTACATACTCGGCCTAAATAGGTTCTGAGTCCACAATAATCATATGACCGATAGGGTCCAAGAAAACATTGGCATCTCCACTATAACTAATAATACCTTGTAAGTCACATAAGTTTTTTTCCATACTTGTAACTTAGATTTAATATGCTTCATTATGATCCCATTTGTGGGGAATTTTTCTCTTGGCATAGATCTAATTATACGATAAAACTGCCTTTGAAAGAACCATCACAATGCCAACCTTCCGAGTGCAAGTGTTTCAATATGTGTATCAATGCCTTCTCCTTTGGATAGGTTTAGAAATAGCAGGGCTTAGCTACTCCCTTGCTTGATCTTTCAATGTGTTGAGAGAAGCATCCAGATTGTGCCATCTCCTGTGGCATATCATATCATAATACAAAATATCAAGTAAAGTGATTGGTCATATTATGTAGGTTCTATAAATATCCACAGCATAACACTTATAAATGCAAAAAAATTGACACATATGCTGTGAAAAGACATTTATGCAATAATACTAGCTATGATGATTTAGGAACCATGCCACAAATAGATATATTCTAACACATAATCCAACCATATAAATTGACCTTAAATATATGTTATATGAAAATAGGTTCAAAAAAAGGTGAACGGTTCACATGTCAGCTATAGTTATATTACTTCGACTCATACACAGTCATACTAGTTCTTAGATTGGGCCCCTATCTTTTATTGGTACATATTGCTAGCAAGTGTATCTTGCCAATTGTTCTACTAGAAAGAGCTCTCAATAATGTCTATGTGATCAACATCCAATGTGTTCACACCATCATGCCCTTCCAACTCCGTATCCTCCAAAGGATCAACAACCACTTATATTCGCATGTAATTATGCAAAAGTGCACAACCCAATATCTGAATTTTGATGGGATAAAAAGTGGTACTATGCATAACGGCCCATCATAACTGTAGAAGTCCAAATGCCTTCTCAATGACATTGCATGCCTTTTCATGCTTCAAGTTGAAATGTTCATGTTAGTTCTAAGGTGAAGATGCTCCATCACTTTGTTCATCAAGTTGGTATCGGATGCCATGATAAGAAGTCAAAAACCTTTCACAGTTTTCATAGCCAGCGTCGCATAAGTAGTAATTACCTGCAAAAGATAAGTAGCATCATAATATATCAAACAGTGCATTTTGAAGCGAGAAACTTATTGTGAACAATTAGTTAAATATATAATGGCACACCAATAGGTACTTTAAGACCATTTTGCTTATTCACTATTACATGTAACACTTTACTACCTATAGCGGATCCCTCTTGTCCAACAAGAAGATAAATGAAATTAAGTTCACGGTTGCATACACCCATAATGTTTACTGCTATATCACCCTTTCTGTTCTTGTATTATGTTTGCTTGCTCGCTAGTACATGAACTTTGATATAGGTGCCATCAAGTGCACTGAGACAACTCTACAAATGTACAAATACAATCATGAGGTGATAATTTCTGTGGACAAAGGCATATGCAATAATGTAAGAATGAGAAACACTCTATAAAGTTACCTTGAAGCATCACCATGTGTCGTTTGTACAATCATCATCAATAGTTTGAGGAACAATGAGTAGTGGACTTATCTTGATGATGGATTTAAGACATTGCTTGAAGGACTTGCTAACCGTTTGTCTAGATCTCTTAAAATTGTGCTTTACGATCCTATTCATCTTATGATGTGCAAGAATGGAAAAAAAAGTTGCTATCTTCTCATGAATCCCAATAAAATTTTCATTTCGAAAGCCACCGACGTGCTTTATTGAATAGTAAAGCCTCCAAAATGCATTACAATCCATACGAAGATTATCGATACATAACTGATCATTGTTTTCTACTATCTCTTTCAAGTGTTTCAATTAATCGGACATTTTAGAAATGAGGCTCCAACTCCTAGTGACCTGACTATGCCTATTGCCACGGCTTTCAACATACACAATGTAAGCACGGTAAAGAACAAACATGCAAATAAATCTTTGTAACAAGAAAACATAAATCGATAGCAGAATACGAATTCTAGTTTCCCAATCCATGTGAATGGCTTGACAAATCTAAATGGATACAAATTACAAGTTAATAACAAAGTGGGATAACAATTACAAAGACACCAACCCTTACTAGGATAGATAAATGAGGCCAAGAAACACAGACATTATCAAAATTTATATTAAAAATAGGGGCAGTTAATAAAGAAAAAAGTATCTCTTTTATGCACGTCTATAGACTAATAGATTGAATAAACAACTACAATCATAAAAAGGTATAGGGATTTGAGAAAATTACATTTAAAGTGTGACAGATATGGCATAATGAAAAGAATGAACCTGCTGTCACAAAACTATGATACTCACTTCATAAATAGTTCAATGCACAAAAACACAACTAGAAGCTAAATAGACAAACATTTACCAAAAACTACAGGTTATATCGAGCACAGGACACACAATATGACCAAAAGGGCAGTTGCTATTTAAAGAACGACCATATAGAAGGTTATGTGGATGTCATCCCATTGGAGATAGGAAATCACTCTATGAAGGGTGCCATCTTCATTTAACAGCGTAAATATGTAGTAAAACATAGTGCTCTATATTATCATGCATCAGAATTATTGTTGAGGAAGTGTAGTTTTATGATTATTTACTTCTATTACCACCGCTATATGTTAGAATGTATCATATGATTTTAGATGACCATGTAACATGATTATTAGCAACAGAAAATGCCACAAAACGAAGGCCAATCATGCTATGTAAACCATATCACATACGGTATGAACATAGAATTAACATCAAAATTACAACAATATCTCATACACATCAATTTGAGAACATGTTGAAATGGTTCTAAATGAGAAAAATAAAAATAAAAAACTGGGAAAATTTTGAAGAACACACAAACAGTACGTACATGATTATGAATGATGGTTTAGTTCTGAGGATGTAGATCCACTTTGACCGAATGATCAACCTCAGTTCCACAAATGTACAACCAAATCCTCAACAAAAAACGAAGAAGGAATTGATGCCCAACCTTGCAGTAAAACATTGACATTGACCCAAGTACTCAAATGAGATATATACCTAAAATGAAAATGGGGATGATTAACGGACGGGGACTTACAAGAGGAGGTGCCAATAATTTAGGTGAAGAACCACTCTTCAACCTATTGCATGAGCTGCAAACTTCATTAGGGCTAAAGCACTGTAGGGCGACTAAGAGGGGAAGGGAGCAACAAGTTAGAAAAAATGAATTCTAGAATTGTGCAATACAGCATTTGGAGGAAGAATTAGGGTGCAAGGGTAAAATGTTAATTTTTCCACTCCAATGAAGGACACTTTAGTCAATTTGGTGGGCAGTTGATGTGTGGCTGAGGGTGCAATTCCCCCTACACGCATTTGCAGTTTGTGGTAATCGCATTGCACAGTTTCGGACTGACAACAAAATGCGGGCCGGCCCGTGAGGCTAATGTTTGGTATCAAACGATCCATTACATACTATTATCGCCCCTAATCCAACCTGATTGTGGGTGTCGAACGGGCCATAAAGCTAATATTCTTCTCCTTCGAGTTATTACTTAGAAATTGATATTTATTTCTTGTTATCATCTTAACTTAAAATTAATGAGGTTGCAATGTGACAATAAGTGAGCACCAAATGATTGAGCATAATTTCATAGTAATTCAAATTAAAAAGGAGTAAGAAAATTATGCTCATTAAAGGAATGTCTTGAGGATTATACTCCCAACGCCACTCATGTACATAACAATTTACAGGTGTTAGATTTTAAATTATAACAATTAAAATTGCATACACGTGAAAACGCCATTAAGCTAAAAATAATATATACGATATGTATCTGCTCTCTAACATTTTAAACTCCATATATAAAATAAAAAAAGTATAATGTTAGTAATAAAAAATATTAAGTGACAATATAAAATTATAATTCTAACTAATTATAACATTTATAATAAGACAATAACTTTAATTTTATTTTATTATTAATGACATTTATTAAATAGTAGTGACTTTTATTTTATCACATATGACTTAATAGAGTTAAGATTTAATATTTTAAATTGTCATTTGGCAATTTGTATAATGTACTTTTGTATAATAATAACCTAGAGATGATTAAATAATGACTTTTACGTAATAAGATTCTCACTGTAATTATATAGATACATCACTAATTATAGATAGTAACGATTTAAATATATTTTTATCACATGAAGATTGTAGAAATATGATTATGACATAACAAAAAATTTTACCACTTAAATATACACAATTAATGACTTTCTCAATATTGCCATTTTAATATATTATCAGTATTTTTTAAGTATAAAATGTTTACTTAATAAATATATACACTGGCTCCATGCTATATTATATATATATATATATATATCGGGGATATATATATGTAGAAAAGGGCTTTAAGCCCCTTAAACACTAACAAAGAGAGTACGCAAATTAAATTGAGCCCTTGGACAAACATTGGCGAGTTAAATTCATTTGATATAATAGGCTCGGCAAATCAAACTGCTGATCAGTGAATGATTCCAACCCTCCTTATGCAGTGGTCTACGTGTTGAACATGAATAGAGATAAATTAAGACATGTTATATGAACGTAATTGGATATCAATTCCAAGTCTAGTTACACAGCAATTGGGACTAGAAATTTGACAAGATCAAGGTTTACAGGATCTCGAATTTCTGTTCAAGTACTCTTGATGGAGCCGTAGGTAACAGTTGGATCCAGGGATGAAAGGTGAGGGCATTTCGGTAATTGCACCAACCAGAAGACATGCCTGCCTGGGAACTTGTTGCCAGCAGTGAGAGAGCAGGGCCCAAGAAACCACTGTAATTTGAGAATATGCTCATGCTCTTGACTCCCTTTGACAAAACCCTAAAATCTCTGTTGATTTCTAGTGGAGTATACATTTCTCTGCATTTTCTGCAAGCAAAAACTCAACAGTTATACAAGCTAGCTTAACAAGAAACAAACAAGTAAACAAACTTAATCCATCATACGCAACAGCAATTAAGGTAATAAAATCATGATTAATTAATGAGGAAATTAAAAAATCCCTAAAACCACATATACACTTAACCCTAACTGAAAACCCTTCTAGAAAATTTGCACTTTTAGCCAGGAGAGCTAGGCTAGAAAACTTACCTTCTCTCATATGATTCGTGTGGCTCCAACTAGACTGGAATCTTGATGTATGGATCATTATGAAAAAGATCAAAATCATCGAATTATTAAAAATTAAATCTTTATTTGAGTTAATAGGAGCTAATACTATTAATTAGATTGGATAAGAGAACAAGGAAAGGGAGCTCCCTTCAGTCCAAGAACAGGAAGCTTAAGATTCAACTTGACTCCCGCATCATTCATTCAGTTAAAGAGTAAAATCATTAGCTACTCACCAATTGAATGAATGAGTCGGCAGCAAATTGAATCTTATTGCCCCCCATGACTGGACTAAAGAAAGCTCTCTTTAAAAGTTGTATCATCTACAATTAAGAAAGCATCAAAACCCTTCTGAACACCTTTAAGCATATGTGACATAAGCAGAAAAAGTAGAGAATTTGCCCTTCAAGAATCAAGACATCATGAATTCTCATAAGCATGGAGCACGTTATTTCCAATCTTTTTGATCTTTTATAGGTAAACAAGTTTAAGAGCTACTAAACATAAATTGGGTGGATCTATAGATGGGAAGGGAGGAGGAATCAAGGGGGTGTTGCTGGAGGCGCTTTTTGTGTATGACTACCTAAGCAAGCAGCTACTGGCTTTTTATAGGTGAGGAGAGATAGGGATTGGGAAATAATGTGTATTATATAATATTGCAATAAGATGTGTGCATGTGTGTGTGTGTGTCTGAGAGAGAGAGATTCATATTCTTCCTTGCTCACTCCTCCAACATTAAAAGCACATTCTTAATCTTCAAATTGCAATTTACAACATTTTAAAATTCAATGTTCAAGTTAATTATGGACATGGGCAGTTATGGCGATCAGATTAATTTGTCCTTAAATATGAAAAATAAGTTGCACTAAAGTATTATCCTGTGTGGGTGACAATATTTTACACAACACAATAACATAATATAAATTAATATAATATTATTAGATTTGGACTAGGAACAGGGTTGAAGTCAGGATTATTGGTTGGTTGTGTCTGTGTCGATTCAACTCAATAATCAACAAAAAATATCGGATGACTTAGGATGGATTTTGAGTCACCCAATAAACATAATGATTTTATTGAGTAATCCACCAATCCAATACAACCTGACTCAGATATCAAAGAAAGAACAGAAAAGAAAAGAAAAGAAAAGAAAAGAAAATTTCAGTTGCAGAGTCAAGGTGTTAATTTGATTTCTTGATTGTTAAAATTGAGTTGTGCATGAACTTTTAGTTTAGCATTGAAATTTCTAAATTGTTTTTATTGTACGGGAAATTGCATAGAATCAAATTATCAAATTGCTTCATCGCATAAAATATGGCTGGACTATTATAAGGTTGATTTTTTCCAAAATTTTAAGCCTTGTTAGGTTTTATTTTCATTTTTATTATTTCTAAAATTTAAAAAAGTAGTTAGTAAAAATGAGTTGAAAATGAATTTATATATGAATAAATATAATGATTATACTGGGTTTAATAGGTTGTAAGTAGATAAAAATTGTGATAATAAAATAGATAGAAAAGATATATAAGTTATTCGGGAATGTGTTTTGAAAATAAAAATGATATCAGGTGAAAACTTTTAAAAAGTAATGTGTTTCTATTTTTAAATAGTAAAAAATATGAAAATGAGGAATGAAAATGAAACTGAACGGGCCTTTAGTGTAATTTGATTTTTCCCAAAATTTAGGTATAAGTTGATTCTTTTATTAAGTTTTTAGTTGGAATATAAAATATTATACCTTTTTAGATAAATTACTAATTGAAAATAATCACAAGTTGAAATGGGTTGAGTTGTGTGTTATTGATGGGTTAGTGGACTAGGTTAACGTGTTTTGTTTTTGTGTCAATACGGGTTAACATGAAAACTTTCAAATATCTTTCGAGTTGAGGCTTATCGAGTTGAGTACTTTTTTAATTGAGTTTTGATTAAGTAAAATTTTATAATATTCCCACCTCAACCCAATATGAAACAACTCAATCCAAACATGATTGCCACCCCTAATTTTGTCCACAAGTATTAGTGGGGGATTTATCCTTTAAAAGTGCTTCAAGGGTGGGCGAGGGATAAGAGTCTATATGCAACTACAATACACCACTAACTTGTTAATATGAAATAAGAATAGATATACTATCACTTACTGCTAATAAGATATTTGACTAAGTTTATTCAAAAACATCTCATGAGCTCCTACATATTATAAAATTTTTTTGAAACTTAAAAATGGTAGAACTTTCCAAAATGGTAGAACTTACTTTAAAAATAAACTTTGAAAATATTTAGATAAAATAAAATTGCGAAGCAGATCAAATGTTAATAATTGCAATTTTATAATAAATATAGATAAAATTAAAAGAATGTACTATTAAGATTTTAAACACAAATTATGAACTCTTTACTTTTTCAAAAGAGTTTACAAGATCCGAACTTCTTATTTTGAAAATTTATAAAAAAAAGTTTCTAAAAATTTTACCAAAAACTTTCCTACATCTTATAATTGAGCACGTAAATATTTTATAAAATGTATCGAAGAGTTTATAGATGATATTCTCCTAATACTATGAGTCTATGACTGTTCAACAATAGAAAAAGTTTTTTTAAGTACCTTTGTACGCATGGTCAGCTGAAGACGAGGAATTATGATAAATTGGCTTGCAAATTGAATTAAATAGTGTCAACTATTCCAGAGCAGAACGCCAAATTCATGAAAAGAGTAATAATAATGCATCTCTTTCCTTTTGCACTTTCCTGATATCACTCCACTATTCCCTCTGACACCCAGCACAGAATTTATGCATTAATCATGAGCTTGAAAGGTGCTGTTTGCCTAACAACTCGCTAAACTTGACAGGAAAAAAGAGCTGCAGAAGCCTTTGAAACGCAATTGAAGATTTGAGAAATCCTATATTTCTTTAGTATATAGTCTCTGATGTGATTAATTATAAATATACCGAATATTTATACTATATATCAAATGTGAGGATTTTAGTAGCGTATTATTTTATTAAAATTCCAAAAGATAATGCTAAGGTGGTTTTCTTTTCTTCCTTCCATTTAATATTTTCCTCTCGAATTAGTTACTTTTTTTTCTTTTTAGTTCTATTGTTTTGTGTTCTCTTAATTTGTTTTTCTATCCTAAAGCTTGAAATAAATGCATTAAAAATATAAAAAAATTATAGTCACACACACACACACATATATAAATATATATGTAAAAGAAAAAATTGATTGAGTATTTTTGTTTATTTCTATACTCCAAAACTTGGATACACGTATTGAATGTGCTAAAAATAATTGATTTTACTAATATTTCAAGATTCATATCTTTTTATTCGATCTAGATTGACTCGATCCTATTTAAACTGCGCCGATAAATTATACTAATTGGTTCATTTATGTTTAAAAGGGTCCAAAATAAAATCACCTCAACTATGATCATCATGTCAAATAATAAACATCTATAAATATTCTATGCTTGGATTTATAGTTAAGATCATAATTACTATCTTAAATTCACTTCCAACATTTTTATTAAAATATACTCCACATTTGATACTTAATTATAAATATGCTATCATAAGTTCAGTGATCAATTGGTTCGATGACATTGTCTTTATATTTATATGTATAAGGTTCATGATTCAAACTTTAAGAAATCTAATTAATGTATAATTAAAACAAATTAATAAATCTGCCATCATATTTTCTTCCAGTACCTTTACCCTCCCACCCTTCGCAATAATTAGAGTTTTCAAGGGGCTGTTAATTTGTTTTCATTTCCAAGACCTCTATTACTGTTTGAAAATAAAAAAGTCATCACTTCTACTAATCATTTTTACATAAAATATTTTTATTTTTATCTTTTTTAAATTTATTCTATTATTTTAATATCGCATCAATTATATGCAAATGTGATTTCGTTGGAAAGCCCAACCCTTAAGCCCTTTCCACGAACTTTAGTCTTTTAGTATATGTTCACTGATCAGACCAAAGTAATGTCGGTCAACAGGATCCATGTAACTCCATAAGTTAATGCGCAACACGTGAGTCAGATCACGGCCGGGAAAAAAGAAATACTCATATTATTATTATTTGCACTAAAGATAGGTACAGTACAGTACAGTTTAGCACTGTGTTAAGCCCAGAAACTGAAGTATAGTGGCATCCTTGTTTTAAATCGGTTAAGACCAGCCATATGTGCTGTAGCCTACCGCAAATTTCCATAAATGCAAACAGCCCTTGGGACATAAGGACACCATATTTGGAGATGTTGATTTTCAATCAAATTTGCCGGCAGCTCTGGCGACTTACAAATTTAAACACAATTAATTGAATAATTCATGAAATTGTTGATGCATTATATTTGAAAGTAAGAGTGTATGTGAATCACGCACATTCAATTATAGCTCAAATCGAATTCAAATTTTTTCGAACTCAAGCTTTATAATGGCCCGAGCTCAATTTTTAATATAGTTGTTTGAAAGTTTATAAGCCCACTCGACAGCTTTTTCTTATTTTTAGTTTTTTATATATTAATTAAATAATTATTATATATTAATAATTTACATTTTTATATTTTAGATACTTCATGTATAATATTAAATGATTATTAATGATTGATAATTTAATATTTGTTTGAGCTCAGGTTGAACTAAAATTGAGTATATGAGCTTGAATTTGAGCCTATAATATTTGTCAAGTTTGATTTGATCTTGACTTATTTATATCCCACTTAAAGAAAGCTTGTTGGAAAATTATTTTGAATGTTTTAGTTGGATTTCATTTTTTGTAAACATTAAGTATCTGCGATAAACATATACCTGTCCGATTTGATTTTTCAAGAGTTTATATGGCCTCCCAAATCAATTTCTTTAAATTAATTTAAGTAGGAGTTTGATTTCTTATTCCCCATGTGGCCATGTCCTTTGACGTGAATGAAACTTCAAGAAGATGATTGACATATATTCTGGAAAGATCATTCTCATTTTAGCATTATCTCAAAGCAAGAATAATTAACACATACTTGTTTATTTATTTAGGTTGGTTTCAGTAAAAATTAGTAATTTTTTTATTGTCACACACATATAAATATAACTATTATTTTATAAACTAAATTACTTAGTACGTAGCTAAAAGTAATTAAATTCACTAACTAATTGATTAGTAACTTCTTTTTCCATTATCCTAAAATAATGGGTCACACTCTATATTTAATAATTAATACAATATTTTATTTTAATATAATATTCCACAAACTGATTAAATAATAAGTTTTTTTTCCCCACCTTTTCCAAATGTATAATTGACTTATACTAGATTAAGTTAATAGTTTTTAATTCTAATTCTAATTGATAAGACATCAAGAAAATAATGAAATTAGCAAAAAATTAAATATTAATATTATATTAAAATATAATTTTTAATTCAACTTTTCTAAAATCTCTGGACTACCAGTCCAATCATATATATTCTCGTTCTTAGATACAAAACAACAAAGTAAAATACACTAAAACTTGTCACAAACCAGAAAATGAGAATGAAAACACTTCCAATTAGGCTTAGTCGTGGGCCTCTTTAGTTTCATGTCCACGTTCCATTTTCGTATTTTTTATTATTTTATAAATGAAACACATCACATTTTACACATTTTTACTTAACATTATTTTCATTTTCATTTTCAAAACTCATTCTCCAATGACCTATATGTCTTCTCATAATAACTTATATATCACATCTCTCTATTTTATAATTTCTATCTCTCTTCACTTACCACCCATTAAAACCAACATAATTGATGAGAGTGAAAGTTGTATTTACTAGATTGGGCAAGGATTTTGATAATCGACCAGCCTGGTTGAGCGAGTGAGCCTCTAATATAGCTGGGTTGAGTCCTATAATTACTAGCAAATGTAAGGCTAGTCGAGGTACCCTTCTTTAAGGCACTTCAACGCTTAACTCAGTATCTGATCGATCAAGCGAAGGAGTAGCAGAGTGAGGGCTTTTTAGTATAGAATGGCATACCTTGTGAGAGGCTGGTAATAGGGTATTTATAGCTTTCTTTAAGTGGTTGATATGTTTAAGATACTTTTAGTATTTAAAAAGAGCTCTTGTCCTTAAATACGGAGCATTAGGTCTTTTCCCATTCTTGTACTATTTCAGATGGCATCATCTTTATTTTTCATAGGCAGAATAGTACACAAAGGGGATGCTCCTCTTATCTGGCGTTGTATGTACCATTAATGCGGAGGCGTGCCACTTGTCAGAGTACTAAATGTGGCAGAGAAAGGATTCTGTAGTGATTCGACCTTTCAGGTTGACAAAAGGGGTCAACCTCCGGGCTACCTATGTTCGACCACTGGTATTTGGTCAAGTGATATTGACGTTGCCCGGTGTGTTGGCACAATAAGGAGTGTGAGGTTGATGAGGTCGATGACACAACAGGTTTCAAAGGTGAAATGGGCTTAGCTATATACTTCACATCTAATTTCTAGATCAATAGTCATTGGGCTAGCTCTATTAGGCTATCCCATATCTTGAGACCCCCTACTTTCGAATTCTAATCGAGCTAATTGACAAGAAAGATTGGGGAGTAATCGTTATGAAGGAGTGGCGTTTAATCAATAAGGGTTTTCATAATTGACCAAGGTTTAGTGTATTTGATGTACCTATTACATTGAGTTATATGAAGCACTAAACGATAGCTGCACTATTATTACAGTCGTTTGGGTTCCCACGCCCGAGTACCTATAAAAGGGTGTGATTAAAATGCTCATTTTTCACTTTTATAGCTTTGCATCTGATCGAATTCTATATTTACCATGCCCTTTGTCAATTGTTTTGTGCTTTAGGCTTTGTTGAAACCATGTAAGTCTTTCCTTAGTTTTATTCGAGCAACTCTTTTCTTTAAAAATGCAACATTTAACTAATTCTGAGAGTAGTCGGGGGAGCGATAGTAATGCTACTAGTTGAATAGGACCCCTATCTATTAGGGATAGTGAATCAATTAGCAAGTTAAGTAGTTCAACTTCCAACAGCTCGAGTAACGACTGCTCTATTGTTGAGGGCAATGCTAGGCCAAGTGAGGTGCCAATGTCTCGTGGTTGCCTTTTCACTTCAAACCATTATAGCGAGATAGCATCCAAACTTACCTTTGTCGACCTGGCAAGGATCAGACAGTTTACCACATCCTCCCGAATATGAACTTATAGTGCTTGAACCTGCTGATAGGATGCACCGATCTCTTAAAGGATATATAACCATATTTGAGGAGGCCTTTAGGTGCATACTTAGGTTTTCTCTAGCCCTAATGATAGTCGACCTGTTAAATGGGTTAGTAGTTTATGTAACCCAACTATTACCAAACTGCTTCTTGGCTTTGTATAATTTTGCTATTTTAATGCACATATTCAACCAACTAGCCATCTTTGTGAACTTTTTGAATCTCTTTCACTTGTTAATGTCCCAAAAGTCAAGTAATACTGACAAGTCAAGCTTTTATTATTACCTAACTACTCGACTGCGCTAAAAGTTCCTTGTAATCCCATTCTCTTCCTATGGCTAGGAGTGGAAAAAGCATTACCTGTATGTTCAATTGCCTGGGGGTTTTAATATTCCAAAGGAGTGGTGGATGGGTCATGTCAAATGCTAGGGAACTTAACCCTGACCTGGCTCAATACATTCATTTGGGATTTAGTTGAGTTTGGCCAAGTGGGGGCTTCAATGTTTATCGAGAAGAGAAGTTTGGTTTTAGCTGGCTTATCACCAGCTCAGCTAGACTTAATAATGGACACTCGACTAGGTAGATAGAACTGTTAACTTTTGTTGAGTTTGCTTATTTGCTCATCTTTGTACTTGACTCTAATTGATTCTGTTGTCTATCTTGTTGTAGATTGAGAAGAGACAATGAATTGCACAAGGTCGGAATCTTTAGCCCAAGCCTAGAGAAATGAGAAGCGCCGACAAGCTACAATAGCTCTTTAAGAGGCCGCTCTAGTTGTGGCTCTGTCACCTCAAGCTATACAGTAATCGCCAGCTACATCGCCTACTTAACTTATGGTGACCGCAGATAGCAGCCCTGCTGGTTGGGGCAATAGATAGATAGTCGAGCTGTGGGGTCTTACTTAAAAAAAACTATAGTCAAGAAAGGTAAAGAAAAGGCTGAGGGGTCAGGCTAGCCATCAAGATATGATCTATTCTGGCGGTGTGGGAATGACTCATAGTTCCATATGTTGATGTTGTTATTTCCTTGATTTGGGATGAAGTCAGCCATATTAGTGCACAACTCATACTCTATGTTGTCGGTAAGGTCAATTGGTGTTGCTTTACTTAAAGTGATGATGGCCAGACTGTTTGTATCCGACCAAAGAAAGTTTATGAACCTGAGCTAGGATGCTACCCTCAAAGCCCTGGCCTACCACTCAAATATGGTAAGAGTCTTATCGAGTAGCGTATTTTGTTGAATGTTGTTTGCTAGTCGAGCACTGTTTACTCAAAAAAATTTATTTTATAGGTTAGTCAATTGGGCTACCACTTTTACAAAAGACCAGACCTAGCTCTGGCTGATTGTGAGCAGCTATAGAAAGAGGTATTTGAAGGCTCAGCTTGAGTATACCCAGGCACGAGTCGAGCAGTTAACAAAGGAGGCCAAAAACCTTAATAATTAGTTTGTAATGAAGGATAGCTAGCAGGTTACCACTATCATCGAGAAGAGTAGGATGGATGAGCTGTTGAATCAGGCCAGAATGGATGTGCAACATAGCTATGATTCTAGTCGAACGGCGGGATATAATGTAACTATTGAGGATGCTTGAGCTAAAGTTTATAAGAAGCTGTTATTAATACGATGAAAGGCTATACAACATTTCTTGCTGTGCTCGACATTTTAGGATACGAGCATTATCTTTTCTATAGATGATGCTAAGGGCATGTTCGATAAGGTAGTGAAGTAGCTGGAGTATCTGGGCTATGCTTTTCGAGCAAAGGATAAAGATCGCAACATCCTTATTCTGGTTGAATAGTAATAGTTATATCCTGAGCTTGATGAGGCAGTTGCTGAAGAGGGAGCTGCAGGAACTACCTCGATCGAGCCCACAATTGAGGTGCACAGAAAAAAGCCTAAGGTGGTAAAGAGACTGGTTGCGGTGGTGAAGGAGTTTAGGTTTGCAAACGACTTTGCATTCGAGATTCATGACAGCATGGTCGACACCGCTCAATTCCTACCATTCTATGGAAATAATTTTCTAGTTGGTGAGGTGGGGCCATTTCGACCCGCTTCAGTTGCTATCCAACCCCCTACTACAAGGCTCGAGCAAGAGACAAATAGCCTTGTGGTGGTTTCTATCCTCTCAAGTGACGAGCTTGATTAGGCTATTAAAGAGGGTGCTCAGGAGGCTCGAACTAAAGGTATGGGGTCAAGCAATCACTGAAGTTTTTATTGCATGTATCTGGTCACCCTATGAGGGATTGTTTTGTAATTTTCCTTTTTCTTCTCCTCTCTCTCTCTCTCTCTCACTCTCTCTCTCTTTTGCAAGGTTATAATTGGGAGTTAACAAGTTGAATGAAATGAAATGTTGTTTTATGCTCATTGATGTGTGCTAATACTTTCCATTTAACACTTTCATTCTTAACAAATATCAATAATTGATGAGCAACCATTTAATCTCAGATAACCAAGCTGCACATAATGGAATCGAGTGCACGTGTATGGAATTTAAACAAGTTCATGTTGATTTGAGTTGACTAGTGTAAAAATAATGAAATTAATCGAAGATATTGATCAGTTTTAAGGTTAATTTAGGCTATTGTCGTTGCGCTAAGATGAGTGCTCTTTTTGAATTGATCGCATCAACTTAATGCTTCTCACAAAGTTGTCTTCGACTAAGGGGTTGAGTTTTTAGTTTGCTACAATAATAATTTGGGGTTGACATCAGGGTAGACGATAATTGGTTAACTTATTTATCCATTCGAGCTAAAAAGCCTTAATTTTGTGGTTTGAAACCATCAATTTTGGTCAATAGTAGGGTCGATAATGAACAATCTACATGTTTTTGCACTTGAAGCCGTTGTTATTATTGGTTGATGGTGGGGTTGATGACATCTCATTTTGCGGCTTGAAGTTGTTGTTGTTGGTTGACTATGGGGTCGATTGTGAGTAATCATCTTGCTTGGTTGATGTGGGCCAAAAAGCTTTAACTTTGAGGCTTGAAGGCATTGTTTCAATCGACTACAAGATCGACTATGAACAATCAACTAGCTTAGTTGATTTGGGCCGAGAAGCCTTGACTTTGCAAATCCAAGCCCTTATTCTGGTTGACTACATGGTCGATTATAAATGATCAACTCGTTTATTAGTTTTGGGCTATAAAGCCTTGATTTGGCGGCATGAAGCAACTATTTTGTCTGACTACATGGTCAATTATAAATGATCAACTTGTTTATTAGCTTGGACTAAAAGCCTTAATTTGGCAGCATGAAGCCGCTATTTTGGTTGACTGCGATGTTGATTACTAGTTTTTGAATTCAAATTGTCAACCACGGGGTCAACTGGAAATGCTTAGCTCTTATTTTGATTTAGGGAGAAGATGCTCTAGTAGTACAATTAGATAGTTGTGGAGATGTTAAAAAAAAATTTCCCTGAGATAATATAATGTTAGACTGAAAATCTCTTCATATATAAAATTTCTTTAAATTTACAATATTTCAAGGTTGTGGGAGCTCATTTCCTCTCATATCCACTAGTCAATATAAGTGTACTTTAACATTTTGATAATGGAATAGGGCCCATCCCATTTTAGGTCAAGCTTGTCAATATTTTTTGACATCTCTACTTTCTTGAGGACAAGATCATCAATTTTGAAGCTACACGGATGAACTCCCTTGTTGTCATCTTTGATCTGTACCGTTACATCATGTTGTAAGCTTTTTATCGCAGCTCATCGATGGTTTCCAGGTCGAGTTTCCTTTTAGATGCATTTTTGATCAAATTAAAATAGATTACTCAACTGTGTATTGTATCAATTTAGATGGGATAGGCTTCAAAACCATAGACCAGAGTATAGGGCCTGTGACCTATAGCAGTTCGAGGGGTAGTTTTGTATGCCTATAATACTCTAGTGAGGTCATCTGTCTAACTTGATCCTATCCCTTTCAGTTGAGCTTTAAGGTGGTTGAGGATAGTTCTATTTGTTACTTCAATCTGGCTATTAGCCTAAGGGTTCCTGACCGAAGTAAAGTGTTGGCAAATACCTAAAGCTTCGCACCAATTTCTTGTATTTTGCTCTAAAATTGGGTTCCATTGCTTGAGATCATGACTTTGGAGAGACCAAAACAGCAGATAATGTTCTTCTAGATAAAGCTCTTGATGGTCACATTAGTTATTTTTGGAACTACCTTTGTCTCAACCCTTTTGGTAAAGTACTCGACTACAATAATGATAAATTTTCTTTAACCTGATGTCTTTGGCAAGGAACCAACTTTGTCAATCCCTTATTGGTTAAATGGCCATGTAACTTGAACATTTACAATTGATGTGGCAGGTTGGCGTGGTATGTCTGAATGGACTTGGCAGAATAGGCACTTTCTAATATAGTTGACGGTGTCTTTTAACATTGTGGGCCAAAAGTACCCATATTTGATAGCATTATGGGATAGAGATCATCCTCCAGAATGATTTCCACAATTGCCTGTGTGGATGTCTTGTAAGACCTCATGGGCTTAGTTCAGATCTAAGCACCTTAATGGTGGCCCAGAGATTGATCTCTTGTAAAGTTAACCATGCTCATCGAGAGCAAATTTGGCTGCCTAACCTCTAAGTCTGTGTGACTTATTTTTATCTTCAAGGACTGTTCTTTGACTGAGGTAAAAGCTTTATTGCATCCTGCTAGGAAGAAGTGCGTTTCTTTACATTCCCTATTAAGGTCTGCTTGGAGATGCATATTATAGGTTTGGTTGCCACTAGAAATGTTATAATTTTATCTCTTGTCTCTCTTGTCGAGCTTGCAAATTTGGATAAGGGATTGACCCTCTCATTCTCTGATCAACGTACCTGATTGAAGGTGAATTTTTTGAATGACTGTTGTAGTTTTTCACCTTAGCCAAGTATTGACTTATCATGAAATCTTTAGCTTTGAAGTTCCCTTTGACCTTGATGTGGTTGAAAGTTGTGTTTTCTTGATTGAGTTAGTGTTTAGGCTAATTCGACTTGGCTGGTCGAGTGGTCCAATTGAGAATTAGCTTTAGGCTAAGATCTGCAATTATGAGCAAATGTTAGACTAGTCGAGGTACCTTCGGGTATGGTACTTCAATGCTCAAGTTAGTACTAGTCAAGTAGATTAATCGAGCACTAGAGTGAGGGTATATAGTAAAGAATAGCATACCTTAAAAGTAGTTAGCAATGGGGCATTTATAGCCTTCTCTAGGTAGATGATATATCCAAGTCTAAGATGCCCCTATCAAGTGTAGAGGGCTCTTGTCATTACATGGGAAGTTTTAGGTCATCTTCCATCTTTATACTATTCCAGATGGCATCATCTCCTATTTTTAAGGACAGAATAGTACACTGATGTCGCGTCTCCTTATAGGTACAGTGACAGAGGTGGTATTAGAGTGGCATGCTCTATTAATGCGGAGGCATACTGCCTGCTAGGATATTTAATGTGGCAGAGATACGATTCGATGCTAAAATGACCTCACTTGTCGATAATACAATCGACCATGGAACAGGTCCAAGGAGTGAGCAGCCTCAAAGGGGATGGTGCTCGAGCTCTTTTGTTGAATAAAGTCAAGACGCGCTTTTAACTTGCAATTTAGTTGAAGAATGCTGGCCATGCTTATTGCATACGTGACACAGCAAACGGATGGTCGATCATGATCAACGACCTAACTAGGCTTTTAAGGCGAGATGGGCTTGGGAATGTGCTCTTGGGCCAAAGTTGTTGGGCTGAGTCTGCTTGGCCATCCCATATTAGACCTGTTCTATGACTAGCTGGGAATTCATGATTACTGCTAGCTACTCGACTCTACAATCAACTATCATCCTTATTCCCATGAGAAAGACCTCATATTCTGCTTCGTTATTAGTGAATAGATAGTTGAGTTTGATTATAAAGTCGTACTCTTTTATTGGTGGGGAGTAGAATGAAATACCTCCCCCACCTTGTAAAGTAGTAGCTCATCTATCGACATATAAAGTCTAAACAAAAAGGGTTTTGTCGCTCTAATTGGGGAGGTTAAGCTATTTTGCTTTGAAATTAACTAAAATCTATGCTTTTGTGGTAGTTTGGGGTTAGAATGTGATATCGAATTCTCCTAATTCAAAGGCCTATTTAGTCAGTCTTCTAGATGTATTTGACTTTGGCAGCAACTATTTCAACGATTGATTTATCAATACTATGATCGTATGGGACTGAAAGTATGATCACAGTTTTTGTGCCGCAATGACCAAGGTGAGAGCAAGTTTCTCGATCTCAAGATAGTTGTGCTCAAGGCCTTGTAGTACCTTGCTGGTGTAATAAATAAGTCGATGACTTTCATCGCTAGTCAAGACCAGGACTAAGCTAATCAAGGTTGTGGACACAGCTAAGTACAAGTGTAGAACTTCTCTTAGCTCTGGTTTGGTAAGCATGGGTGGTGAAGAGAGTATTGCTTGAGTTCGACCAGAGCCTGGTTGCACTATTTTGTCCATTGAAAGCCCAATTTCTTAGCATTTCTAAGTATTTTGAAGAAAGGTAGGCTCTTGTTGGCCAATTAGGCAATGAACCTGCCAAAATCTATGATCCTCCCAACCAGACGTTGTATGTCTCTGATTGTTTAAGATGGGTTGTATCCAAAACTGCCTAGATTTTTTGTGGATTTGCTTCAATATCCCTTTTACTAACCATGTAGCTGAGTAACTTGCCTCCTTGAACCCCAAAGTGTATTTATTGGAGTTAAGTTTCATACCGAACGCCCATAGTATTAAGAATGTATGGTTGAGGTTGATTAGATGATCTTTTGCTTGCCCTATCGTAACGATCATGTTGTTGACTTACACTTCCATGGACTTTTCAATCTCATTTTTGAATATAAAGTTTATTAGTCTTTGGTAGGTCGCTCCTGCATTTTTGGGCTCGAAAGGCATAACCAAAAAATAGACCCTATTGAGGATGATGAAAGAGGTCTTATCTCTATCTTGGGGTGCCATGATTATTTGATAATAGCCTTAAAAAGTGTCCATTGTACTCAATAATTCACAACCAACAATAGAATCAACTAACAAATCTAGCGAGACAGAGGGTAAGGATCTTTAGGCCAAGTTTTATTTAAATCGAGAAAGTCATTACACATATACCATTTTTCCTCATTCTTGGGGATGAGTATAACATTACAAAGCTAAGAAAGGTATAAATTTCTACAATCTATCCTACATCTAAGAGTTTGTTGACCTCCTCTTTGATAATTCGGTATCTCTTAGCATTGAAGGTCCTTGTTTTCTACTTTATTGGCTTATACGAGGGGTGCATATTGAGACAATGGACAATGATGCTTGGGTTGATTCCCTAGAAATTAGATGCTTTTCATGCAAATACATCGATGTTTCTGTGTAAGAAATTGACCATAAGACACTCTATGTGGTGGCTCATGTCACTTCTGATCTTGGTGGTCTTATCGAGGTTCTTTGGCTCCAGTTCGATTGTATTGAACTCCCTAATGGGCATGACCTTGGTGTCTTCTAGCTTTATTTTCTTGCTTGCCTATCCTTCCTTAGGATTTGCTACATAGGTATCCCCGAAGGCTTTAGTTGTGGTAATCTCTTTTGCTCAGTGGGCTTGATTGGAATGTTGTAGCAGCACTAGGCCTCCTTAATATTGCATAAGAGCTCGCCTATGTTAGTTGGGGTCAAAAATTTAATTTTCATGTGGTAGGTCGAGATGATGACTAGAAATTCATTCAGAGTTTATCACCTTATTGTGATATTATAGATGAATGGGGCATTGGCGACTAGATAATTGATCATAAGAGTTCAATGTGGGGCCTTCCTAAATGACGTGGATAGGTTGATGGATCCCTTTGGGATAATTTTTGACCCTCCAAAACCGACAAGTGGTGTACAAATTGGCTCAAATTTTAGAGTCCCCCAAGTTCATCTTTTTCAGAGTTGACAAAAATATGATGTTAGCAAAATTGCCGTTGTCGACAGTGACCTTTCTTACTTCAAAATTGACAATTTCGACAGATACAACCATGAGGCAGTCTATCTTGTAGTCAGATCCTTTGTTCTCGAGGTGAGTGAAGTTGGTATCAGTGAAAGAAATTGGCTCTACACTGGTTGAGAGCTGGAAAACTATTTCAACTAGAGTGGACTAAGTTGATCCCAGCCTCCATTGGGTTTGCCTATAGCGAACTTTGAGTCCCCTCAGTGAGACCTCCAATGATCATGTCAATAACTCCTTAAATAGGTGGGCGGGGATCTGGACAAGTTTCTTTCCTTTTTCTTTTTTCCTCAAGCTGACTAACCTTTCTCTATGAGGAGTTTAATTGATTTTTCCCCCTTCTTACCTGGTGGTCTCAACAATATATTTTTTGAGATAGCCTTGTCGAATCAACCTATCAATTTCATCATGTAAGTTGAAACCATGGGTGTAAACGAGCTGAGTCGAGCCCGAATCTAGCAGATTCAAGCTCGGTTCATTTATTAATTTGCCAGCTCGAACTTGAGCGGAGCTTTATCGAGCTTAAAAAACCAAGCTTAAGCTTGGCTCGTTGAAATAGACAAATGATTGGCGAGCCTTATCGAGCTTAACTAGATAAAGTTCATTATAGAGAAGCAGAAAAACTCGATTCGTTAAGCTCGAACTCAAGTTTGTATAGGTTT
Source organism: Jacaranda copaia (assembly GCA_014898725.1). Taxonomy (NCBI): domain Eukaryota; kingdom Viridiplantae; phylum Streptophyta; class Magnoliopsida; order Lamiales; family Bignoniaceae; genus Jacaranda; species Jacaranda copaia. The sequence continues at coordinate 271,851 of JACGDI010004645.1, forward strand.
GAATTCACTAGAGCTCATTTGGACTCAAAACAAAATCTATAATTATAAATTTTTTAAATAATTTTTGTTCTATATTTTTTTAAAAATAAAAAATTGAATTATTATTATTATTATTATTATTATTATTATTATTATTATTATTATTATTATTATTTTCTTATCTTTATAGATTTTATTATATTGGCGGCTTAGATTATAATTATATATATGTGTATGTATATATAATAAAAAAGCTCATTTAGGCTCGCGAGTTTTTTGAGCCGAATATTATTAAGCTTGACTCTGCTTGGCTCAGCTCAACTTGGGCTTGCAAAGATCAAGTTGAATACGAGATTTTATCAAGTCGAGCCCGAACTGTTCGCGAATAGTCTTATCTCATTTACACCCCTAGTTGAAACAGCCCTCAATGTCATGGCCTTTTTGTTTGTGAAAGTGGCAGTACTTCTTGGACTACTTCTTCTTGCCTTAGTTTCGATCAACTTTTTAGGTTTTTTTAGGAGGTTGTCATGATGGATGGAGAATAACATCTCCTTCCTAGGGAGATTCAGTGGAGTGTAATCATGGAAATGCTAGATAGGAGATTGACAACCTTCCCTATGCTGACGGTCATCTTTCTTCTTGTTCTTCTTCTTTTTGACTTCAAGATTGCCATATTTAAGCTTATTCATGTCCTCCTGGTCATGTATCTTTCTACAAGTTTGAGCAGTTCTTTCATGGACCTGGGTCATTTATGTACCAGAGCATTGGCGTATTTCTTATGTTGAAGACCTAGAAAGAGTACATCAATCAGGAACTCGATCCACGGGCTATTGATCTTTAGTGTTGAACCTAGTGAAAAAGTCATGAAGGAATCCCCTTTATTTTGCTTAACTATATGTAGATAGGTATGAAGGAGTTTCGCCTTTCTTCGACTTACAAACTAGTGCAGGAACTTGTTGCATAACTGGTTGTAGGAGTAGATCGACACTGGCTTAAGCTTTACAAACCAGCGAAGCACAATGCCCTGAAAGGTGGTCACTAGCATCTTCACATGGATATACTCATTATGCCTATGCAATTACATCATATGCTCGAACTAGAGAAGGTGTTTATTGGGGTCAGTTGAGCTATTGTATTTCGGTAAATCGATGGGGACTTTAGCATCAACAACAATGCGCTTCTTCATTATCTCCTAAATGAAAAACTACTCCCTTTCCTTATGAAAATGAGGGGCACCCTTGCCATGCAGGTTCCTATCTATATTTCTCCTTAAGATTTCCTCAAGCCTACAATTTACCTACTGGACCTAGTGAGAAACTTTTTCTGATTCCTCTCGATTAGCCTAGGTAAGGTTTCTGTTTGATTGAGGTATCGCGCATTCGACTTTATCGTGCTATAGGGCTTGAATAGGTCGAACACCATGATCTATGGAATCTACAATCTTCTCTCGAGCATTTTTGTCAAGGCTCCTCTCTTGGAGAGCACCCAAGGCTTTCCTCACATGGGGGTGGAGGTCGTCCAATTTTTATTCAACCCCTTTCTTCTCTCTAGGTAGGTTGGCACGTTAAACTGGCTACAGGCCCTAGTTGGATTGTATATCAATTCAAGGTATCAAAAAGCTGAGCAAAGATTTATGCAGAAATTTGCTCACTTATAAGTTGCATCATTTAGGGCATGGTCACGATAACCACTTGCTTTGGTTGGGCGCTAAGCCCTAGTAAATCAATCTTTTGCTAAGGTCGAGGAGGAAATGTTAAGGAACTTATGTTCTCCTCTTTCTCTGAAGTAACTTGCCTAGTGTTAACCATTTCTCAATTGCGAACTCTAGTTTCCCACAGACGGCACCAAATGATGAGGGTGGAAGCTATATTTACTAGATTGGGCTATGATTTTGATAATCGACCTACCTAGTTGAGCGAGTGAGTGTCCAATGTAGCTTTGCTAAGTCCTGCAATCAATAGCAAATATTAGGTTAGCTGAGGGTAAGACACTCCAATAGTCAAGTAAGTATTTAATCGACCAAACAAAGGAGCAGCAGAATGAGGGCTTTTTAGTATAGAATGGCATACCTTGTGAGAGGTTGGCACTAGGGTATTTATAGCTTTCTTCAGGTGGTTGATATGTTCAAAATGCCCTTGGTATTTAGAAAGGTCTCTTGTCCTTGCATGGGGAGCATTAGGTCTTCTCCTATTCCTGTACTATCTCAGGTGGCATTGTATCCAACTTTCATTGATAGAACAGTACAAAAAGGGGATGCTTCTCCTGTCTGGCGTGGCAAGATAGGCGATACTGGGGCGGCATGTGCCATTAATGTAGAGGCATGCCACCTATCAGAGTATTAAATGCGTTATAGAAAGGATTCTGCAGTAATTCGACCTTCCAAGTCCACAAAAGGCTACATATGTTTGACCACCGGTGTCTAATCAGTGATATCGACATTGCCCGGTGTGTTGGCACGATAGGGAGTGTGAGGTCAATGACACAACAGGGCTTCAAAGGTGAAATGAGTTTGGTTATATAGTTCACATTTAATTCCTTGGTCAATAGCTATTGGGTTAGGCCTGTCAAGCCATTCCATACGAATAATCATTACTTTTTCACCAATCTATCCAAATATAAACTTATTTTCAACTTATTTTCACTAATTTTTTAAATTTTAAAAATAATAAAAATAAAAATTGAAAATGAAAATAAAACCAAACGAAGTTCTTCATAAGAAACACACACACACACAAAGTTGCAAACTGTAACTTATAGCTAATTATAGAGATGATCCTAACTCATCTAAGAAAAGGCCGTATATTCTCAGTTAGCAATTTATGTTTTCACCTTCTCTTGATTTAAAAGCTCAATTTTCTTTTGCAACAGTTGAATTCGCGAATTAAGATTTAAATAGTGATCTTATAAATTTTTTAAAATATTTTATAATATTTAAAAATTTAACAAATTAATATAATTGGGTGTTCAATAAATTTTAGAAAAAGATCTTATAAGCTAAATCCCAAAATAAATTATTAAGATTTTATTAACTGTTTTAAAAAAATAATATATTCTAATCTTAACAACCTCTTATAATACCATATTAATTACAAAATTATTATTACTAACATATTATAAGTTTCAAAATCTTATTTTATTCAAATATTTTAAGAATTTTTTTTACAAAATAAAATCTAATATTTTATTAATTCCAAAAATATTTTATAAATACATGAGCTTATAAGATTTTTTTTTAATAAGTGTAACCCAACACACGCTTACTATATATTCTCTCAAGTGTGAAACTACATAAATTTTTTATTAAAATTAAATAAGACAAAATAAAAAAGCAACATAGTGTTGCTCTTATGAATAATAATCCTAGAAAAAGGTGATTCCATTCAATAATTGCTTGTTATTAATTAATTCTTGCATGAATCTTCAAACTATGTCACATGAGGATAAAATAAGAAAATGGAAGGGTGGGGCTTATAATGGAAAGACAAAGGAAATAATAGAGGAATTTGGGTATTGTGGTGGAAGATCACATCAGATTCTCTCTGGTAATTTACAAAATTGATCGTCTTGTCAAACCTAAAAGTTCAGCCTGCCTGTTAAATTGTCTTTCTTTTCTTTCTCATCTGCCATCCCATCCAAACCCTTTTTGCATGTTAATTCAAATAATAATGTCCATCCAATCTATTTTAATTGTTCTATGATACATAGATATATAATGTGTTATTTGTTCCAAATTTGTCATTTTATTTCTTAATATAGCTTTATTTATTCAAAAATTTTCTCAATTAAAATAGTTGTGATATTACTAATTCCCAATCATTTTTTTTAAAGAAATAATATAAAAAATTATTTTTTATTTCCACATAAGACTATAAGAAATAATTAAACCTAAGATTCATGTACTCATGATATCAAAACACTATACAATTAATTGATTCTTAATACCTGTTTGAACAATAAGATTGATAATCAACAATTCTGACAATTTCACGATTAATTACTAAGTCTTCCTATACTTCTCAAACAAACTACTTAATAGCTTTAATGGGATAATAATATCAAAACATAGAGTTGAGAGGGGACCTAACCATGATATAAATGAAATAAAATTCTAAAGAGCCCTCCCATCATGGGCTTCTAAAATTGGATCAACAATATTGGGTTAAAATAATAGGCCATGCAAGTCATGTATTATTAATCGTATTAAATTAGCCTCTTTTATTGTATTTAAAAATAAATCTAATTAATAGAAATCCATATAATGGAATAAAATTCTAATGTTCTCTCACTTGGACAAATATTAATTGTAACTTTAAAATAAAGCAAAAAGTAAAATTTGAGAAAACAACTTAAATTACAAAAATATTTTGATTGTGCCCAAAATTTAGAAAAAAAAATATGGCAATGAAACAAGACTACTAATACAAACCGGCCTAGTAAAAATTACTAATATTAGATTATGATCGTTGGAGATGGGAATAGGTCAAGCTACTCACTAGGGGGCTGACTTATATCCTACCAGGGTCTAGCTTTCTTAATAAAAATGCCAGATCAAGGCTTAAAAAATTAGCCTTTTTAACTAAATAGATGGCTAGGCTTAGGCTCTTCTAAAAACTTGCAAACCCTAACAAGCCAAACCGTTTGTCTTTCTTCACATAAAAAGTATAATAATAGTAATATAATATTAAACGACTAATTGTATTTGATTTCTATAATTAGTCCTTTATGAAATTTGTTATGTTGTTAGTATTGTTTTTTGTTAAAAAGATATTATTTTATAATTATATTTGAACTTTCATAATTATACATTTGTTATTTATTATTTTGATTATTTCTTATCAAGGTCTATTACAAGTTTGAGCATATTAAAAATTTATATTCATGCGATTAGATTTAATTGAAGCTTTAGTAAAAAATAGGCTTTCAAGTAGGCTTTCAGACCAAGCTAAAATTTTGGAGTTTATTAAAAAGGCTAGGCCTAACCATAAAAAAAGGCCTATCATAGATAATAAGCAAGGCTTAGGCTTGTTATTTTAATAACAGGCTATTTAAGTCAAAGCTAAGCTCGGCCTAACCTATTTCCATGCCTAATGATCGTCATTGCATCTTTCATCAACACAAGACCTTCCATGGTCACATATACCAACAACTCCATTGGCATGGATTCATACATGGTGGTGTAGCAAGAAATAGCATTTAAATATGACCCAAGCATATATGCTATTTCATCATTGGTCCTCCAATTTTGTTGTAAATTATGAATTTCTAGAACTATATGAAATTCCAATAAAATTTGATGTTCTTGTAAGATATGGGTCTCTTAAGCGATAGAAACCCTTAAGAAAATACACGATTTCATTGTATGACATGGATTTCTGAAACAATATGAAGTCTCTAGAAAATCTGATTTCAAAGGAAGCCATGTATGCCTCAATCAATACTAAAAATACAATATGGTGTCAGTTATGAGATATACCTGACTCTCAAGATTGATACCTAATCTCAAGATACATATCAGCGAAATACAACCTCAAAAACATGTGCTCACAGTTATAACAAATATAGTAACAATTGAAAAAGAATCTCGCATTAATAAAAGCCTAATAAAATAATTAGTTCAATGTGACAAATTCAATAAAGAAACATATCTCGCTTAACCCAATCCATCAAAAGACTCAAATTACACCAATGTGTTCTACATATCTTTTGAAAATAATAGGTCTCAGTCCTTTGGTCAAAGGATCTGCAAGCATAGAGTCGGTATCAACATGCTCTATTGTAGCACCCCGACCATGAGGTGTCTACTCCCGTTCGAGTTGCTACTCAAATTTATACCACAAGCTTTCTGGATAAAGGAAAATAAACCTTTCAAAAATTAAAATATTTGATTTTCACCATTGATAACAATCAACAATTTAACTTATTATCAAAGTCTAATAGGTTATACTTAATATTTCTAAAACCTACCTATCAAATCCATATTAGTAACTCATTAGGCTACAATCCATATATCCATGTATTCATTGCACTTGTTACCTCACATGTCTTGTGGTTAAGTCTATCCTCATTGCACCTTCTTATCTAGGGTAAAGAACAAATGAAAACAGTACAAACAATGTAAGCATGAATGACTTAATGAGTAGTTAATGAATGACTAACACAAATACACCAAGTGGTAATAAGTTCACAAGTACTGAATCAATAAAGAATAAGCACACCATAGTTGATAATAGATTAGTAACACCTTGGCAAACTTGCTACTTGACAATGTAGAATGATTGCAAAGCAATAAATATTAAATCAACCAAAAACAACAGCAGCTATAGTTTTCAATTTGAAGTTGAAACAAAGAAGAACCAAAGGTAGGAAGAGGTTGGGTCAAGTTTTCAAAATTAGATAAATTTTGTCCTCACTTATATATAGAAGTATTTTTGGACTTCTTCAATTTGACCCCTCAAATTTTAATTGACTTCAATTAAGTCCCCCTAGTTTTGACTAACTTACAATTCCAACCTTGAGCTTTAATTCAGCCCTAAAAGTTTTGTTATTTACACGTTGACCCCCTAATCTTCTTTATTTCAGTCAATTAATTCCAAACTAATTTATTTTAAAGACCTTAAGCTTTTGTTTCTCTCACATTGACCCCTAAATTTTATAATTTTTGGCAATTAAGCCCTTTTTCTTATTTACGATTAAATTCTTCAATTCTTGATATTCATGTCTAAGATTTAAGTAATTTAATTTTAATCAATTTTGACTTATAATCCCAAAATTGAGGTGTTATAACTTTTATAATAATACCATTTTTAACTAAGTCTCTCACAGCAAGATATTGAGGTTCTAAATATTTATATGCACTAGAGGGCTTATTATTTCTTGAAAAGAACACACCAACAACATTATCACAATAAATCCTCAATGGCCTAGAAATTGAATTATCAACTAAAAGCCCACAAAATAAAGTTCTTTAGATTTTTCTCAAATATCTCAAGACTTTCTTAACTGCTACTCAATGTTCTTGTCCTGGATTAAAGAAGTAACACCCAAGAACACCAACAATAAAGGCTATATCAGGCCTAGCACAGACTTATGCATACATTAGACAGCCAACAACCTTAAAGTAAAGAGCATTTTTCATGGACTCTTACTCAAGTTCGTTCTAAGGGTACTGTGCAATGCTAAGTTTATCATCTTTTTACATTAGATGCATTCCCATGTCTATAATTCTACATGTTAAATATAGCCAAAACATGATCAATGTAACTCACTTGAGAAGTTTTGACAAGCCTTGAGTCCTATCATGGTGGATCTCAATTCCTAGAATAAAGATACTTCACCAAGATCTTTCATATTAAAGCTATGAAATAAAATTTGTTTAGTCTCATGAAACAAACTCAAATCACTACTAGTAAGCAAAATATCATCAATATAAAACACCAACTATACGAATTCGCTCCTACTAGTCTTGAGGTAAATACAATGGTCCACCTTATTTTCCTCAAAGCCTAATGAAGTTACTACCTTATCAAACTTCAAGTACCACTAATGAGAAGCCTGTTTAAGCCAAAAATTGACTTATTTAGCTTACATACTAGGTGTTCCTTCCTTTCTTGAAAAAAACTCTTGGGTTAAGTCATATAAACTTCTTCGTAAAGGTCACCATTAAGGAAAGTTGTCCTAACATCCATTTGGTAGAGCTCCAAATTGTAATAAGCAACTAAACTCATAACAATCCTAAAAGAATCTTTGGAGATAACAGGAGACAACGTGTCACCATAATCAATTCCAACTCTTTGAGTAAAGCATTTAGCCACAAGTCTAGCATTAAATTTTTCAATATTCCTTTTTGACTCTTTCTTGGTTTTAAACACCCATTTGCAATCTCTAGTCTTTTGACGTAAAGGCAGATCAACTAAGTCTCACACATTATTCCTTTTCATTTAGTGAATTTTATCCTTCATAACACTAAACTATAAAGTCTGCTTGAGGACCAGACATAGTATCAGAATAGCTGATAAGATCAACTTTATAAAGGACTAACATCATAATCATTTTTCAAGAGATACACATGGTAGTCATCATGAAGATCAATATTGAAATCAACCTCCATATTAGCATTAGATATAGCTACTTATTCATGAAAATCCTCAATTTCATGTAAAGTGGGTAAGGAAAGTGTAGCAAATTCAATATGATCATCAGCAATCATAGGATGAGAACATTCACTCCTATCAAATATATCATGCTCTAAAAACTTAGTTGCTTGAGACTTAACCACTCAAGTCCCACGTGAAGGACAATAAAAGTTTATATCCTTTAGAATGATCTGGATACCCAATGAAATAACCATAAGTAGATCTAGGGTCAGTCTTTTTCTCAAAACGATCATGAATTCTAACCTCAGCAGGACATCCCTACATACAAAAATATTTTAAACTAGGCTTTCTACCAAACCACAACTCAAAAAGGTGTTTTAGAAATTGATTTGGTAAGGATGCAATTAAGTATATTCATGGCAGTTCTTATGGCCTCACCTTAAAGAAACTTAGGTAACCCACATTGACTTGTCATAATTTAGGATCTTTTAGACAAAATTAAAATTTTCAATATTAACTGATGAATAAATTTGATTAGTAGCCAGAATCAAGATATATTGGCTATTAGATAAAAAAGTCATAACTAATAATTTTAGAGTCCAACATCAAATTAACCTTCCCTTTGCCAAAAGAGATATCACAACCCAAATTGTCCAAAACAAAAATAGAAATTAAGGTATGAGTGAAAGTTGATACATAGAAAACATTTTCCAAAACAAGCAAGATTATTTGTCCACTCTTCCTCTTAGTTTTCTCTTCCTCAAAGAAACATTTAGAAAATAAAGGTTAGGAATACTATGTATATCATTTTGGATATTGTAGGTTATTTTGATTTGATAAATTCCATAAGTAAGAAATTGAGAGCAACATGAACAATCTAGTTATCAAGAAAGGTAAATATGAAGATCTTGAGTTTGAATTAGATACGACTATTTTAGAATATACTGCCTAGCCCTATTAGAATTATTATACTTCATACCTGTCAGATCACTTATAAGATTCCCTACCTCAAACTTAGCAAACATTTGACATCTTTTTCCAACTGCATTGAAAAATTCCTTAACATTATGAGTCTCAGAAAGTGCACTAACCAAATGCTCTCCAATTGAATTCTTCATAGCTAGAGAACTTAGATGATTAGATCCTTCCCATTGGATATAAACTCTTTTCATAGTGTCGGAAGCATTATTAGTAGGTTGGGGAGGTTAATCCTCCTAAGAAGCTATATCAATATAAGCTAATCCTAGGGCTAACCTGTAATGCCTTATATTTTTGTTCATATTTAATTAATTATTTTATCCTATGTATATTTTTATTTTCTTTTAATTTTATTTACTTGTTATATCAATTAGAAGATGTAATGTGTGTGTGTGTTTAACACTAGATTTATTTCTTGATTAAATAGTGAGAATAGCCATTTAAGGTCATAAACATTTATTCATATATATAAATATTAGATATTTCAATTTTGAGAAAAACAAGTTATAATTTTTCCTAAATTAAAATTATATTGTTACTAAGAATTAATAATTGAAACATTAGGAATTAGTAAAAGAGACATCAAATTTATTATGGGGTTATCCTAGTCCTAGAAAATAAATAACTATAGTTCTAGCTGAAGTAAAACACTTCTCCTATATGCATAGTCCCCATAATTCAAAACCCTAGTCTCACAAATCAAGAGAGAGAGAGAGAGAGAGAGAGAGAGAGAGAGAGAGAGAGAGAAAACAATAGAAGAAAGAAAATAGTGGAAGAAAGAAAAAAAAGGAAAAGAGATAGAGGATCAACATCGATTGCACAAACTTTTACCATGAACATTAAGTCTTTCATTGAAGTAAAGCTTCAAGATTGGTAAGAATTACATATCACCTCCCTATTATACCTTAGATCATCATGAGTAGAATACTATTTTTTAAGTTTTATTACTTGCTATGTGAACTAATAGAGTTTCAAAGTAGGAGTAACTTTTTTTTCTTATCCACTATAATGCTCAAATGCCATGGAATTGCCATGAGTCATGTGACCCACAAAGATTTGAAATCTATTTTAGATGTCGAAAGATATCTTTCATCTTTTCGTGGAGTTGGTTTTATTTTATTGTTATTATTTTTTAGCAAGTTTTGCTATCTAGGTCTCTTAATAAAGTTGGTGATTGCATGTATTATATATATATATATATATATATATAAAGAATAGAGTAATGAGAATGAAGAGAAAAGGGAGGTGAATGCAAATTAATCAAGAAGAAAAAAAAAGGTATTCTTTTATTGTATTTGTTAAGAAAAAGGGACATGCTTTTATTGTATATAGAAGTAGGTTAAGATAGGGGAACAAGGCATGAAATACTCACACAGAAACTTGAGCTTTCTCAAGGTAAAGCACAAATTGCCTTGGAATGTATTATACAAGTGGGCCAGGCTAGATTTGATAATGGTGTGTGTCTTTGCTTGAGAAATTTTTCATTGCTTCATGAAATTTGCATATTAAGATATCACATTGCAAACAATGCTCACTAGTTGAACAAATTTACTAGACAGATACCAAGGACTCAAGCCTGAGAAGATTTTACTGCATTGCTTCACTTTTAATTATGAAACTAAGCACCAAAGGTTGTTTTATAGATGCTAAGGGCTGCTATTAAATTGTCAAGATTTAAATAGAAGGATAGTTTTAATTTGCCTCTTGAATTAGTGAGATTTATTTCTAAACTTAAAGAAAAACTTACGCAGCAAACATGGAAGGATCAGGAATCACTTGCATGGAAAATTCTGTATTTTGATCTTTAGTTTTAGAAAGATGTTTCTTAAAATTTTCCATTAGTCAATCAAAGAAATTTCCATAAGTTAAGCAAGGAAAATATTGACTGCCCAACTTATTGTGTTTCTACTGCTATCTACTATGATTTGTTTTGCAAATTTCTAAAGAAGGATAAGTAATAATTCTCTGCTACTGGATTGACAAAGTAAGTGGACCCAAGCATTTAAAAAAAAATAGAAGAAAAAAAAAGGGGCTGAGACTAGAGAAGTACTTTGCTGCGTGTCTATGTTGCTATGAAGATAACTTGTTGCATAACCAAAGGAAAGTGAATACTATAGTTTAAAGCATGGAATGAATGTGGGCCATGGTTTTAAAGGAAAAGATGACAACATAATGGGTTCCTAATTGTTTGAAGTTACAATGTTGCAAAAGTGGGGTGAAATGCATGGTTTTTTCTCTAGAAGAGTTACAAGCTATGTAAGTATACATATATAATTAAAAAAATAAAGAAGTGAGGCAACAAATTCAATGTGCTTTCCATAGAGATGTGATGAGAAGTACTCATCAACAACTCCTCAAAAAATTGCTTATCAAACTTGTAATTGGGCAAGTGGTCCATATTCATTTTAATGACACTTAATTTTAATTGTGATTTTGTGGCTCATTAATTAGTGGAAAAAAAGTACGACTTCAAAATCTCACCTCTCATTTGTAGTTGGCATATTGTTCGCCGAGTCTTGAAGTGGGGGTATCTATTGACATTGAAATTTTATTGGGATAAATTATAATTTGATAGCCCAAATAAATTGGCTATTGATATAGATCCCAAATTAAAGTTCATAATAAATTTGGGCTTTACTAATAGGCCAATCAAAAATAAATTTTAAAATTCTTATTTATTTTAGATTAGCTAATTGAGCCTAACATATTTAAACATGGTCCATTAGCAAATTAAGCCCCATCTCAAGTGATATTCAAGCCCAAGGGGAGATTCAAGCTTTAAGTCATCAAATCCTAAGTTGTGCCCATAAAAAGGGGTGCTAAGAAACATACAACACATCAAGAAATTCACACAAAGAAATTCAAGCATCAAGCTCTCTAGTTTGGGCTCTTGCCATGGAGAAGTGTTACAACTACAAGGGTTCTACATTTTCTTCAAAAGCATTAAATTCTGAAGGCCTTGATCTCAAAATAAATACTTGATTTCAAGGTGGTTCGTGAATTTATCCACAAATCTATGTAGGAATTGCATATCTAATTCATGAACAAGCATCAAGCTCTTGAATCAATTCCAAGGAGAAGAATAAGAGGATTTAGTCTTCAATTACAGATATATTTCCAAAGATTGTAACCACTTTTATTTTAAATCAAATATTAAATTTGTCCATATTTTTCTTTTCTTGTAATTTTTTTTGCAGACTCGAAATTTGTGTGAACAAATTTCTAGCGCGCCTAATGGGATAATCTCTACTTCTTATCTCTTTCTCACATCAAAATTCTAATTGTCATTTCTCAACTCTTCATGGCACCTAAGAAGAATCAAGTCACTATTATGAATCAGATAGATGTTATGAATATTATTGTTGCTGCTAGTCAATCCTCCCTTAGGGGCAAGATCGTTGGTTACATTCCATCAGATGGCTTGAACTCAGCAAGTCCTATGGAGATCAAGTCCAAATCATCTCTTTTTGTTGTGTTACCTACAATGGTAACTGAAACAACTACAGTAGACAAACAACTTGCTTAGATAGCTCAAGCTATAGCTGATCTTTAGAAAATTATGGAAGATAAAGACCTCCATATCGCCCAATTAATGAACAAGCAAGAGCACTCAAATATTAAAGAGTTTAGCCTAAATTGTTCATCCTCAGGGGATACATTGGTGACTTATTTATATCCTCTAAGGAATTAAGCACAAAGTTTTGAGGAATTGCCCATCCGTGCTCACAACATGGAGTTGAGCATTGCATATCATAAATCTACTTTTTTGGTAGATGATCAAAAGAAAGATAGAAAAGACTCGAAGAGAAATGAGAAGTTTACAAAAAATACTATGAAAGAGTCCATGGCAATTACAACAACTCCTATCAAGATTTCTGCAAGCAGTAACAAAGGAGAAAAGCCTGATCAACTTGTAAGGCGTCAACCTATATTGAAAGAACTATAGGAAAATGAGTACCTATTTCCTAACTCTGACATCCCACAAATTTTTGATGAGTTATTGGCAAGAAAAATGATCGAGTTGCTTGAGCCAAAACATCCTAACAAAGTTAGGAAGGTTAATAACCTAAAATACTGTAAATATTATTGAGTTGTTAGCCATCCTATAGAAAAATGTTTTGTGGTTAAAGAGAAAATCATGGCGTTGGCTAAAGATGAAAAACTCATCCTTGATACCAAAGATACCGCAGATGCAAATATTGCTAATATCAGTGCTATTACAAATACCACTTGCAACAAGAAGAATATTCTTTCCCCACTCATGGGGGTATCAAGCACACTTTAATTTGGAAGTATAGATCCAGTCATGTTTGAAGCTTTATCCGCTGATAAAAAGAAAAAGTTAGATATACATTCTGTTTCTGAAATTGAAGATGATGACGAGTGGATTCTTGTGACACATCGGTGGAGACAAAGGCAACTTGTTTACCAACTTCATCTATTATTCTTAAAGAGACAACATCTCACTAAGTACCCTCAACTAAAGTTAATGAGAAATATGAAATCTTCTCATGTTAAGCTAAGAAAATCGAGAAGAAATCATTGGGATCCTATTACTTTAGAAGACTTTTTTCCTATGAGATTTTTTGAGCAAAAGGTCAAAACGACATTTATTGCATCTAGCGAAGTGGAGAGCCAAAATTTTATTTCTTGTTGTACAATTATTACATTTATAGATGAACATTTGTTGCTGGGATTAAAGCCCTATAATCATCCACTCTTTGTTTCTAGATTTATGCAAGATCATAAAATCAATTGCATGCTTATTGATGGGGGATTAGCAGTTAACATCATGCCAAAATCTACTATAAAATAATTAGGGATCATAATTGAAGACTTATCTCACAGTTGCATGACCATTCAAGGTTTCAACTAAGAAGGCCAGCAAGCCATTGGAATGATCTGCCTAGATCTTACTATTGGAGAATTAAAAGTGGATACTTTATTTCATATAATTGATGTAAGGACTTCTTACAACTCACTGTTAAGAAGACCATGGCTTCATGAAAATGTAGTAGTTCCATCTACCCTTTACCAATGCTTCAAATATTCAAGGAATGGTTAGGTAATGAAGGTTGATGCTAAAACAAAACCATTTACTGAGACAAAATCATACTTTACAAATGCTAAATTGTTTCTAGACCTAAACTCAATATAGAAAACATTGTCATTAAAAGATCCAAGAAATTATCCTATCGAGAGAAGGCTTGTTGAACCTATAACTCTAAAGTCTAGTGATTAGAAGTCCAAGGGGCCGATTGCTATTGAAACTTTGGCAAATAAAGTTGTTGAATTCCAAGGAACTCTCAGTTTGCCAGTATTTTGGTATACCTTTCGATCATGTCAGAAAGAATGACAAAAGCTATTTGAAATCTACATTCCATTATTGCACAAAAAAATAAAATAAATAAATGGGGTAGGATCTGATAATTGCAAAGTTATGGGAAAGGAGTTAATCATGCCCATTGTTAGTATAAACTCAAAGGCCTCAGCTAAATTTTCTTTTCGCGACACTCATCATTAAAAGTTTCATAGGATGTTTGATCCAAAAGCCTACAGCCTCTTGGCTAAGTCTAGATATGTCTTCTCTAATCTATTTGAGTTAGGAGAGTTAAAATCTCTGTTAACTAAAGAAAAGGTCCCAGGCCCCAGCAAGGCACAACAAGAATTACGGAGCCAAAGGTTTCGTGTTGATCAGCCAAAGATCAACTTAGGGTTTGCACCAAGTGAACCAATCAAAATACATATGATGAGGAAAGACAGATGCATTAGAATCCAACATATTACTGCTGAGAAAAATGAAAATAATGGAAGTAAAAAGTTAAATGATCAACATATCTCTGTATTCGATTGACTGAGCACTCACACTGACCGTTCTTCTATCTTTGATAAACTTTATCAGAATTCACCAATTTTTAAAGAGCCTACTACAAGTTGTCATCCACAAGGCTCAGTCTTCAATTGACTTGGGAGTAATGCTGTAGAAAAATCAAGGAAAAGAAATAATTGCAATGAGATCGACATGATGGAGTTGAGAACTAAACTATTTTCTTATCTCAATCGATTGAAGCCAAATCCTCAATCCTAATCATCAATATGGACAGACCGATAAAGGTGAAGTGATGTACGATAAGATATTCATTTGATAAAGATAGTAGACATGAGGATGAAGTGGAGGTCACCATAAGCTCTAACTATACAAGTGTTATAAAAGAGCCAAGCCCTCATATCTTGGAGAATTTGACAGATTGGTTATGGGAGTTTTTGTGTAAAATACAAATTATCATGGGTAAAGAACAATGTTTATCCCCATTGTGAAAACAAATAGAGTTATACAATGAAGGATTGCATTTTAAAGGGTAGAGGTTGTAGACACTATATAGTCTAATGATGAAAAAGACAATGAACCATACTCATGTCATCATGTTGCACTTAGTGAAGAGTTTGACTCAGATACCTCTAAAGATGATATTTAAAAAGCCCCTCCACAACTCAAAGATGGCATATGGTAAAAAATTAAATCTTAGCACAATAGAAAACCCACGTCTTATATTTGTAAGTTGTCTGCTAGGTCCTGAAGAGAAAAAATAGTACTTCAAAACCTTGAGCGAGCATAGAGAAGTTTTCACTTAAACATATAAAGAGATGCTGGGATTGGATCTTAAGGTTGCACTTCATCACCTTTGTATAAGGCATGGAGTGCTCCCGATGAAGCAATCACAATGAATTCTTCGCCTAGAGCTTGTCCATCGAATTGAAGCTAAAGTAAACAAGCACATCAATGCTGGGTTTATTAGAGAAGTTAAGTATCCAATGTAGATATCTAGTATCATACCTATTAAGAAGAAAAATGGCCAGATACATATTTATTTTGACTTTTGAGACTTAAATAAAGCATGCCCAAAAAATGATTTTCCATTGCCTATTATCGAGTTCATAGTTGATGCAACTACTAGCAATGAAGTTTTATCCTTTATGGAATAGTCCTCTAGTTATAACCAAATCAAGATGTCACCATAAAATGAGGAGTGTACAAGTTTTTGCACTCCAAAAGGAGTCTATTATTATAAGGTGATGCCTTTAGAGTTGAAGAATACCAGTGCCACGTACTAACATGCTATGCAAAACATATTTGATGACTAGCTACACAAAAGAGTTGAATGCTATGTAGATGATTTGGTTGTCAAAAGTAGAAAAAGAAGTGATCACTTGGTAGATCTTCGAGTCGTGTTCAATCGATTAAGAAAATATAACTTGAAGATAAATCCCCTTAAATGTGCATTTGGTATTACATCAAGCAAGTTTCTTGGCTTTATAGTCCGTCATTGAGGTATTAAGATCAATCTTGCAGAGATAAATGCTATCCAGAAGATGCTTGTGCTAAGGAACTTAAGAGAACTACAGAGCTTGCAAGGTAGTCTTGCATTCATAAGAATATTCATATCAACTGGAAGGTGCCAATCATTTAATCATCTTATGAAGAAAGATGCCCTTTTCAAATGGGATAAAGGATGCCAAAATGCTTTTGAAAGTATGAAGAAGCACCTCTTAAATCTACTAGTGTTGGAGCTCCCATACCTAGAAGGCTACTTATATTGTATATTGCAGCATAAAAGAGGTTAATTGGCACTTTTATGGCTCAAGAAAATAAGTAGGGTAAAGAAAAGGCACTATATTACCTCAGTAGATCCCTGATTGGAATGAACTAAAATATTCCCTTATTAAGAAGATTTACTTAGCATTATTATACGCCATTAAGAAGTTGAAGCACTAATTTGAAGCATACCTTATATGACTCATCTCTCGCGTTGATCCATTTAAGTATGTTATATCAAGACTTGTGCTCTCTAAGAGATTAGCGAAGTGGTCTATCATATTCAACCAATATGAGATAACCTATATGCCACAAAAAGTTGTTAAAGGGCAAACTCTTGCTAATTTCCTAGCTGATCATTCTATCCCCGCAAAATGGTAGTTATTTGATGACCACCCCGAAAAAGATGTTCTCTATGTTGAAGTTCTCCTAACATAGATGATGTTCTTCAATGGAATAGCTAGATCTAATGGATCGAGGGTAGCGATTGTCTTCGTGTCACCAAAAAAGCAAGTATTGACATATTCCCTCTTACTATGTGAGTTTTGCTCTAACAACGTTGCTAAGCACCAAACTTTGATCATTGGACTACAAATGGCCTTAAAAATAGAGATTATGGATAACTTCTTGTTGCTATGAAGTCTGCGTGTCTTTGCTGCTGTGAAGATAACTTGCTGCACCACCAAAGGACAGTGAGTACTTTAGTTTGAAGCATGGAATGAATGTGGGCCATAGTTTTAAAGGAAAAGATGACAACAGAGTGGGTTCCTCATTGTTTAAAGTTACAATGTTGCAAAAGTTGGGTTAAATGCATGGTTTTTTCTCCCTAAGAATTATAAGCCATGTAAGTTTGCTTATATAATTAAAAAAAAGAAGAAGAAGTGAGGCAAAGAATTTAATGTGCTTTCCATAGATACATGATGAGAAGTACTCATCATCAGCTTCTCAGCAAATTGCTTATCAAACTTGTAATTAGGCAAGTGGTCCATATTCATTTTAATGACCTTGAATTTCAATTATGATTTTATGTGGCTCATTAAATTAGTGGAAGAAAAGTATGACTTCAAAATCTCACCTCTCATTTGCAGTTAGCATGCTATTCGCTGAGTCTTGAAGTGGGGGCATCTGTTGATGTTGAAATTTTATTGGGACAAATTACAATTTGATGGCCTAAATAAATTGGTTGTTGATTTAGGTCTAAAATTAAAGTCCATAATAAATTTGAGCTTTATAAAATAGGCTAATAGACAATAAATTTTAAAATTTTTATTTATTTTGGATTAGCTAATTGGGCCTAACATATTTAAATATGGTCTATTTATCAAATTAGGCCCATCTCAAGTAGTATTCAAGCCCAAGGAAAAACTCAAGCTTCAAGTCATCAAACTCTAATTTGTGCCTATAAAAAGGAGTGCTGGGAGACATATCATACATTAAGAAATTCACACAAAGAAATTCAAGGATTAAGCTCTCAAGACTGAGCGCTTGCCACGAAGAAGTGCTGTAACCACAAGAGTTCTACATCTTCTTCAAAAGCATTAAATTCAGAAGGCATTGATATCAAAATAAATACTTGATTTCAAGCTGGTTCATAATTTCATCCATAAATCTAAGAGGGAATTGCACATCTAATTCAAAAACAAGCATCAAGCCCTTGAATTAATTCCAAGGAGAAGAATCAAAGGATCTAGTCTTCAATTATGGAGATATTTCCAAATATTGTAACCACTTTTATTTTAAATCAAATATTACATTTGTTCATATTTTTCTTGTCTTGTAATTCTTTTTGCTGACTTAACATTTGTGTGAACAAAAATGTCTCAAACTATGACTAATAAAAATATGAACTTGGAGATTATTATATAAATAAGAAGAGAACAACTTAAACTAATTAAGTAACATTAGGATTAGTCTTATTGAAGAGTTTTTTTTTTTTTTAAGTCTTATTGAAGAGTTTAGATTTAATAGTTTTGGGAAGAAGTAATGTCGTTCACTATATATGTTAAGAGTGCAATTTGTGGTTCTATAGATTATATATTAATTAAGTTTAATGTTAAATTGTGTCAATAGGTGGTCAAGGACTTAATATGATATAATCGACTTTTGATTCCTCATATAAGTACTATGAGTACCTAAACTTATACGTATTATATAGTAATTTTTTAAAAACTCAAGAGGATATGCTACATAATCCACTAACAACTTTTTATTTCACACTACACTATATATGTATTCCACTGTGCATAAAAAAAGAGAAAATTTTTTTTATTTTATTTCTAGATAAAAGAAAACATGTGCTTTATGATATTTTTTTATACTTCTAAACTAACAGTTAAATTCAATAATCAACTGATAACAAGATTTACTGTTACTATTAGTGGGATCCAACTTAGTTTAGGTGTGTAAAGGACTTCACTGAGCAGCAGCTAGCTTGCCGATTGAAACCTGAACCCCCTAGCCTAATCCCCCAGCTCACAACAGAACCCATTTGTGATTGAGGTAGATCGTAGGATTTTTTGAGAACCTAGGCTCAGGCACTGTTTTGTTAAAGTTGCATATTGCCCAAAATAAGAAAAGACTGTTATGGTGACAATTATAAGGTTAACTTGCTACTACAAACACTATGTGATCATCGCATATAAGTTGTCAGTCTATGAAACTATTTACTAAATTCTTGTTTCGTTATTGCTGGACTATTTATTGATTTCTACTTATATTTATCTCAAATATTTTCATTAAACAAATCAAGCTAAATTCATGAACTCACATTGTACACACTTGACATTCACTGAATCTTTTACTCACTGTCTATGTTATTTTTTAATTTTCTTCTAGCAATTTTAGACCCTTAGCCATAGTCAGGATGTTGAACTTGCTTCTAACGAGAACTAGAATTGAAGGTTTTCTTTTTGTGATGAGGATTTTGTAGTAGCTTTAGCTTTATTATCGTGTTGGCAAATCAGTTCTTCTCTTTTAATGATCTTCTAGTTGAGAGCAGAATATTGGGCATTTTGAGTTTTACTGTTGCAAGAATTAGTTGAATTACTATGTTGAAGTTTTGTTCATTCAAGATTAAGATTTTGGAAAGGAGATACTATTTGTTTGGGATTGATTTTCACTCCTTGAGGCTAAGCCACATGATTTGATTTTGGGGTGTGACAAAACCCTATTTCACGCTTTAATCTCTTATAATTTCCACCACCCAACGGTTTATTAGTAGCACTACTATTTTTCAAATTCACAGTAACTATCCAAAACAATAGGAATGCAACAAACTGTGTCAATAATAGGCAATTAACAAGAAAAAACTTAGAACAATATAACATAATTCCTTATAGAGTCCTTGTGAGTCATGACAAACTCCTCTTTGGGCAAAGCATGCAAGAACGGTACAGAGATACTCTAATTTTTGAAAAGTTTCCTCCTTTGGGAAACAAATCTTTTAGATTAATATATCCCCATCAATAAGTTTTGCAGCAAACAAAACCAATTATCACACATATTTGACCCACTTTACATAGGTAAGAATGCATAATATCATCAACTTGAGATTTGCATGCCACAAATTTTACAAGTTTTAATAAATAAACTCTTTGTTGTAACTATTCACTTTAACCCATAAAATAAGTACATAACTGAGTTCAATAATTAATTGCTCAACTTACACATGTGCAATATGTATGCAAGACTCCCATAAAATTAAGTACTAGAACAACATGTACTTTAGGGAGTTGTAAAGGAAAATTTACAACATTCAAATTGTTTCAAAATTTAATTAGCATGAATATAGGATATCCAACAAGAAAAATACAAAAGCATAAAAAAAAGGTTTCCCGAGTGATATAACCTCACAAAATACTCGCCTATCGACATGGGTAGAAATGCATGAAAATTGTACATATATAAAAAGTTAACATGCTTTTCTTTCCATCAAATTGATTTCTTCCCATCAAACTCATATATAATAAAAGAAAAGCAATGCATATATGAAAAACATTAGGGTCCACTTCTAATGATTTAATTAATATATATAAATATATATGTGTGTGTGTGTGTGTAAAACAAGCCAATTCTTGTGCAAAAGCAAATCTGTTCTCTAATTTACCATCTGTAATTTCTCGTAGCATAAGAACATTGGCAAATTATGTCATATAGATGCGTACATGATTTAAATTTCTTCAATTCATGTGTATCGTCAAAAAAAATTATCAATGCATACATAATCATAATAATAGAATAACAAATCTACAAAAATACAATCAATAAAATTAAGTTTTGATTCATATATATATTAGCTCCAATATCAATTGTAAGATAAAATTTAATCCAAGATGCACATATACTCATAGTATCAAAACACTCTATAATTAATTGACTCTTACTACCTGTTTGAGCAATAAAATTGATAATCAACAATTCTTCCACTTTCACGACTAATTGCTAAGTCTTTCTCTTCTTCTCGCACAAAATACTTGACAACTTTAATGGGATAACAATGTCAAAATGTGAAATGGAGAGAGGATGTAGCCATAATATATATAAAATAAAACCCGAGAGCCCTCCATTACGGATTTCTAAGATTAGGCTTATATCAGCTATCATACCAAATTTATTAAGAAAAGGACTTTAACAATATCATGTCAAAACAATAGACTATATGGGTCATGTCTCATTAATTATATTAATTATCCTATTTGATATGTGTGGAGTCTATCCCACATCGGATGGAGAAGAGGGTCTTGACCAGCTTATAAGTGGCTTGCCCTCCCCTCCCTCATGAGGTGCCTTTTCATAAGAAAAGGACAAAACCCCCCGCTCGGCCCGGACGCCCCGTAGCAAATGGTCAACCGAGCGTAGGCGGGACAATACCTCGGGGGGAGGCCGCCATGTGGCGAGGGACCCATGCATCATCACTATTTTTATTGTATTTATAAATAAATTCAATTAATAGAAGTTCACATGTTGGAATAAAATTGCAACAAAGACTTCGTATATGTTGCATCAAATGGGATTTGTTATTTGAAATGGATGGATTACTTAGAATTGTGATATTATATTATATTATATTATTTAAGCAATGAATTTTTTTTTTTTAAATTCTGAAATGTCCGCTGAAGAATTTAGCATAATATATTTGAAAGAGATTCTTTCATTGGGTAATGTATAAAATTAAAAAAAAAATGATACACGGACCAATTCCCACTTTAGATTGATTGACCCCAAGGAGAGAGTCGAATTAATCCTACCAATTTGACCTCAAGTTAAGAATATTTCCTAATTCACATCAAATACATATATTATTTTAGAGCCAGCTATTCAATTAATTAAATCGGCCATTTGTGGTTACTCATAATTAATTGATAGGTGAAAAAGAAAAGAATCAGTCTCCTAAAGAACATAATCAATCACCTTCCCGTGATTTATTCACTCCCTTATTTTAGGATGTGTAATTGATCCCTTCTTAATTTTTTGTGATCTTCCATATTGATAAGGTTGAAAGCTGTGTTTATTAGATTGGGTTAGTGTTTGGGCTAATTCGACCTAGCTGGTCGAGTTGTCCAACTAAGAATTGCTTTGGGTTGAAATCTGCAATCACAAGCAAACGTCAGACTAACCAAGGTACTCTCGACTAAGACACCCCGACACTCAAATCAGTACAAATCAAGTAGATCAATCAAGCTGTAGAATGAGGGCGTATAGTGAAGAATGACATCCCTTAAGAGCGACTGGCAATGGGGTCTTTATAGCCTTCTCCAAGTGGATGATATATTTAAAATGCCTTTAACATGTATAGGGGGCTCTTGTCCTTGCATAGGAAGCTTTAGATAATCTCCCATATTTGTACTATTCTAGGTGGCATCACCTCTTGCTTTTGAAGATAGAACAATACATTGATTGCGCGCCTCCTGATAAGCGCAACAATAAAAGTGGTATTGGGGCGACATGCACTATGAATGTGGAGACATACTGCCTACCAAGACATTTAATGCAGCAAAGATATGATTTAGCACTGAAACGACCTCACTGGTCAACAACACAATCGACCATAGAACATGTTTCAAGGAGTAAGCAGCCTCAAGGGGGATGGCACTCAAGCTCTCTCATCGAAGAAGTTTGAGACTCACATTTAATTCTTGATCTAGTCGAAGGGCGCTGGTTGTGCTTATTGCATAGGCAATAAAGTGAACGGATGGTCGATCATGGTCGACGGCCCAACTAGGTCTCTAAGATAAGGTAGGCCTGGGAGTATGCTCTTGGGCCAACAGTTGTTAGGTTGGGCTTGCTGGGTTATCTCATATCAAGAGTGCTCCTCACCAGCAGTACTGATCGAGCCTGCCAATGGGAAAGAGCATGAAGTAGTTACATTGCTGATTTGTGATTTTGGACGGTCGACCAGGGTTTTGAACACTTGACCTGGGTTTTGGTGTATTTAACATGTCTGTTATATTGAGCTATACAAAGTGCCAAATAACGGCTATGCAATTATTACTATCGGTTGAGCTCCCACACCCAAGTGCCTATAAATAAGAGTGGTGACAATGCTTATTTTACACTTTTACTATGCTTAGTCTGATCGAGCTTCAAATTCAAGGAGTTTTCTTCCTTTCATTCTGTGCATAGAGTTTAATCGAGATCTTGTAAGTTTTATCTTCCAACTTTAGTTTTCCTTAGCTATTCATTAAACATGTCAAATACTTTCAATAGTGCGACCACTAGGTCCCAAAGGGTACTATTTTATGGAGAGGATGACAGTGAGAATACGCCTAGTAGATCGTCAAGTGATAGCTCAACTTCCAGTAGCTCAAGCGATAAACGGGCTATTTTTGGGGGTGAGGATGGCCCAAATGAGATGTCAGCATTGCGTGGTCAACTTTTCACACCAAATCATTATAGTGAAATTATTTCAAAGATTACCCTGATCGACCTGATACACATAAGAGAGCTTTACCATGCTCTTGCCAAGTATGAACTCTCAATTCTTGATCTACAAGATAGGATGCATCAACCTCCCAAGGGGTGTATCACTCTTTTTTGAGGAAGGGTTTAGATGTGATCTTAGGTTCCCACTTGCACTAGCAGTGGTGAACCTATTAAGAGGTCTGGATAATGCAGCTCCTGCTTAATTATTTCTTAACCATTTATAGCTTTGTTGTGCTAATGCACCAATTCAACTAGCCAGCCTCTTTTGCCAATTTCTCGCATCTTTTCCATCTCCTAATATCCTGAAAGTAAGGTAGTACAAAGGAGTTTAGGTTTTGTAACCCATGGTGTAGCCACATCAAAAAATCTTAGTAACCTTATCTCCCTCCTACAGCTAAGAGTGAAAGAGACACATTTTATATGTTCGAAAGCCCAAGGGGTTTAACATTCTGACGGGGTGGTAAAAGAGACATATTGAGATATTGGGTAACCTGACACCCAATTGTCCAAATCCTTTCATTCGAGATTTAGTTGAGTTCGATCAAATGGAGACCTCAGTATTAATTGACGAAAGATGTTTGGTATTGGTTAGCTTGTTGTCGGCTAAGCTAAACTTGCCAATGGGTGATCAACTACGTAGTTCTTTATCAATTGTTACGATTATCAATTTCATGCATATTTCTGCTCGAGTTTAATTGCTTATTTTTACACTATCTTTTTTGTTGGCAGATCGAGAAGAAATCATGAACCACGTGAGGCAAGAAGGGATTGCCTAAGCCCAAAGGAACAAGGATCATTGCCAAGCAACAGTCGCTCTATGGAAAGGCACCTCAGCTGCTGCCCTAGCACCCCTGATGGTTGAATCAACCCCAAGAACGTTGCCTACTTGATCGATGGTGACAACTAGAAACAGTAAAAGATAATTAGTCAAGTAGGGAGTCTCAGCTTTGAAAAAGGCAGTAGGTGACAAAGGCAAAGGGAAGGCTGCAATAGCTAGTCAACCTTCAAGCTATGATTTGTTCGGTAAGCGCAACAATGGCATACTATTTCAATTGCTTAGACTACCTTTGCCCCAATTCGAGGTGAAACCCTTCATGGCTATCCACAACTCTCACTCTATCATGTCATTGGGGTCAACCGAGACCTCTGTGCTCAAAGTGATGGTGGTTGGGCTCTTCGCGTCTGACTAGAGAAAGTTCATGGACCTGAGTCAGACTAGTGCGCTCAAGGCTCTAGCATACCATCGCAATATGGTAAGTGTAAGGTTGATTCGAGTTTTTCATTAAATGATATCTGTTACTAATCAATCTACTTTACTGATGAGGATTTTTTCTTTTAGGTTAGCCAACTGGGCTACCACATTTATTAGAGATCGAAGTTGGCTTTGGCCAATCGAGAGAAACTACAAGACGAAAAGGACATGGAAATAATAAAGGTATAGCTCAACTCATCCCAAGCTAGGGTCGACCAGCTGACGAAGGAGGTCGTAGACCTCCACGAGCAGCTTGAGATAAAAGATCAACAGCTAGTCCTGGCTATCCAAGAAAAGAGCAGGATAGATAAGCTATTACACCAGGCTCGACTAGATGTGCAACAAAGCTATAATTCTGATCGAACTGTGAGGCATAATGCTGCTATATAGAAGGCTTGAGTAGAATTTTATAGGAAACTCCTACTCATATGATAGGAGATGGTGTAACAATTCATGATGTGCTTGACCTTTTAGGATACGAGCATAGTCATTTCGCAGGATGACATAAAGGTTGCGTTCAAGAAGGCTATAAAGTAGCTTGAGTATTTAAGCTACGCCCTTTGACTAGAGAACAAAAATCGTATCAACCTTATCTTGGATGAGCAGTTGCAGCTATATCTTGAGCCTAAAAAGGCGATGGCCAAAGAGGACGTTATTGGGGATATTCCAGTTGAGTCCATGACCGCTGTGCAAAAGAGACAGGCGAAGATGGAGATGAGGCTAGCTATCGTGGTGAAAGAGTTCAACTTTGCCTTTGGAATCCATGATGGCATGGTTGATGCAGGCGAGTATTGTTACACCTTGGGGACTTTCTAATTGATGAAATGGGGCTTTCACGACCAACGCCAATAGCTCTCCCCCTGTGGTAGCGAAGCCCTAGCATGAGACTAATAGCCCTATGGTGGTTCCAATTCCATCAAGCAATGAGCTTGACCAAGCTATTGAAGAAACCGCTCTGGCCATTTGGGCTAAGGGTGCAGGGTCGAGCAATCATTGATGTTTCCACCGCTGCCAAGATTATGGTCGCCCAGCATTGGTTGTTTTACACTTTTTGTAATCTTGTCTCTCTTTTTTTTTTTTTTTGCAATGATGTTTGTAATTGAAGATTCCATTTAATGAAATAAAATTATTATTTCATCAACGTGTAGTTGGCCACTTTTGTGCTTTACTTTGTTTTAACCTCTATAATCTTGTCGAATATTGATGGTTGATAACCAAATTAATTAACATAAATCCCATAACAATGACTACATAAATGCACACAATGTTGGGGTCGATTAAGGTTATTACCTTTGCAAAGAAATGTGTGCTTTCATCGAAATAAATTTGTGTGTTTAATATTTTATTACCGGGTTGTCATCAACTTCAAGGTCAATTCATACGGTCACTGTTTATATAACTTATATGATGTAATGATGAGTCAAATTATGCTGGCATTTTCATAAGGTTCTATTCGACTATGTAGTTGAGAGATAACTAACTGTGTTTGGTAAAATGTGTTTAATGATTTTACTTAACGTTGTCGATTATGGGTGCTCAAAGGCCTTTAATCGTTTGCGCAAAGCCATTGCTAAGGTTGATTATTGGGTCGACTGTTATCATTTTTTGTAAAATTTTAATTCCTTGATTTAGCAGCTTGATGCTATTTCTTGGGTTGACTACGGGGTCAACTGTAGACTTTGGGTTAAAAAGCCTTAATTTAGCAACTGAGAACTACTTTGTCGATCGACTGCAGGGTCAATCATGAACCTTGGGCTAAAGAGCCTTGATTTGGTAGCTTGAAGCTATTTCTTGGGTTGACTATGGGGTCAACAGTGAACATTAGGCTGAGAAGCCTTGATCTAGAAGCTTGAAGCTACTTATGAGGTCAACTACAAGGTTGACTATGAAATGTTTGAGTTACAAAAGAGAGGTAGGGGTGGTTACTGTTGTAGCATTACAAGTAAAAAATAGTAGAATTGCTAAAAAAATTATTTATATCAAAAAATACAATGACTATTATAAAGTTTTCATGTATAGAAACTTTTCAAGTTATTGGTATTCTATGGATGGGGGAGTTCGTTGTCATCGACGTCCATTAGTCAATATGCATTGTGCTTTAACCCCTTCCATTTTGAGTCGAGTTTGCTAATGTTCTTAGATACTTCCACCCTTTTGAGAACCAGGTCCCTATCTTTGAAATGGCATGGTCAAATCCCTTTGTTGTAGTTTTCTACTATCTTTGATCTATAGCGTTACATGGTGTTATAAGCTTCTCATCCTTGTTCGTCAATGGTCTCAAGGTCGAGTTTCCTTTTAGACGTGTTCCTAATTGAATTGAAGTAGATTACTCGAGCTATATGTTGTATAAATTTAGAAGGGATAATTACTTTAGAACCATAAACCAAATTATAAAGGTTGTGACCCGTGATTGTATGGAGGGTGGTCCTATACGCCCATAGCACCCTAAAAAGGTCATCTATGTAGCTCAATTAGGTCCCCTGTATTCAGGCTTTCAGATGGTTGAGAATAGTTTTGTTTATTACCTCTGTATAACCATTAGACTAAGGATTCTCCATCGAGGTAAAATATTAGGTGATCCCTAAAGCTTCACACCAACTTCACATGTATCTGCTCTGGAATTGAGTTCCATTGTTTGAGATGAGGATCTTGGGGAGACCAAAGCAGCAGATGATGTTTTTCCAAATAAAGCTCTTGATAGCAGTATAGTTATTTTTGGGACAACCTTCACCTCAACCTACTTGATGAAATAATCGATTGCCACAATTATGAATTTTCTCTGACCTGTTGTTTTTGGTAAGGACCCCACAATGTTGATCACCCACTAGTCGAATGGCCAAGTGACCTGAACATTGATCATGGATGCAGTGGATTAGTGCAAGATGTTTAAGTGGACTTGATAGGATGGACACTTTCAAGCAAAGTCAATAGTATCTTTCAATAGCGTGGGCCAAAAATATCCTTATCTAATGATCTTGTGAGTAAGGGATCTCTCTCTTGAATAGTTTTCATAAATGTGTGCGTGGATATCTTGTAGGACCTCGTAAGCCTGGTTAGGTCCAAGCACCTCATGGGTGCTCCAAAGATCAGCTTTTTATACAGTTGGACATGATCATTGAGAGTAAACCTGATAGCTTGTCCTTGAAGCCTACGTGCCTCATTTTTATCTTTAGGAACTATGGCCCAACTTAGGTAAAGCTATATTGGATCTTGCCAAGAGGGAGCCCTACAAAATTCTATTCGAGGATGCTTATTGATGGTTTGTTGGTGACCAGAAAGGTTATCATTCTGTCTCTTGATCCTCTAGTTGAGTTGGCAAATTTGGATAGGGCATCCGCCCATTTATTCTTTGATCGAGGTACCTAGCTAAGGGTAAACTTTTTGAACAATTATTGTAGTCTATTGACCTCTGTCAGGTACTGGCTCATCGTCGAGTCCTTAGCTTTAAAATTTTCTTTGACCTGTTGCACGACCAACTAGTAGTTTGAGATTGCTGCTAGGTGCTCAACCCTTCAGTCTAGTGCTATCTTTATTCCAATGATGAGGGCCTCATACTTTGCCTCGTTGTTGGTGACTACATAATTGAGCTTGATTGTGAAGTTGTATTCCTCTACCAAAGGGAAACAAAGAGCAACACCTATGCCACCTCTTGATGTGGTTGCTGACCCATCGATGTGCAAAGTCCAAACAAGAGGGGTTTCATAATTCTGCTTGGGGAGGTCAACCCGCTCGGTGATGAAGTCTACTAAAACTTGTGCTTTAATAGCTATTCTAAGTTGAAAAGTGATGTCAAACTCTCCTAATTTGATAGCCCATTTTGTTAATCTTCCAGATGTATCTAGCTTTGAGAGTACTTGCTTCAATGGTTGATTTGTTAGTACTATAATGCATGGAACTAAAAGTATGGTCGTAGCTTTCGAGTTGCAATGATAGTAACTAATGTGAGGGCAAACTTCTAGATCTCCAAATAGTTATGTTCTGGCCTTTATAGTGCCTTGCTATATTCAAAAACAACTAAGTAAATGTGCAGCACCTCTTCTAGTTCTGGCTTGGTGAGCATGGGAGGCGAGGACGAGTATTGTTTTAATTCGACCAGAGCCCTATCACACTACTTATTCCATTAGAAGCCTAACTTCTTAGTATTCCTAAGTATCTTAAAGAAAAGTAAGCTCTTATCGGCCAAATGGGTGATAAACCTACCAAGGGCTATGATTCTCTTGACTAGGCACTGTACGTCTGACTATTCGAGGTAGTACAATGTCCAACACTACCAGGATTTTTTATGGATTGGCCTCAATGCCCCTTTGACTGACCCTATAACCTAAGAATTTGCCTCTTTGGACTCCGAACGTACACTTATTTGGGTTTAATTTCATGTTAAAAGCTCATAATATGACAAAAGTGTGGTTGAGGTCGAGTAGGTGGTCTTTGACCTTCTTTGTTTTGATGATCATGTCATCAACATATACCTTCATAAAATTGTTAATCTCATTTTTGAACATAAAATTGACTAGTTTTTGATAGGTTACACCTATATTTTTTAACCCAAAAGGCATGACCAAAAAGCAATAAACCCCATTGGGGACCACAAAAAAAGTCTTGTGCCTATCCTCAAGCATCATAAATATCTGATGATAACTTTGGAAAGCATCCATCATACTTAATAGTTCACAATCAGTAGTAGAATCAACAAGTAAATCTATGAGAGGTAAGGGGTAAATATCTTTAGGGCAAGCTTTATTCAAATCAGTGAAATTGTTAAAGACGAGTATAACATTACAAAGCCAAGATAGATACTAAATTTCTACAACATAGCCAGCTTCTAAAAGTTTGTTGACTTTCTCCTCGATGATCTGGCATCTCCCGGCATTGAAAGTTCTTATTTTATGCTTGATAGGTTTGTACGAGAGATCCATGTTGAGGCGATAGACGATCATACTAGAGTCAATTCCCTGGAGATTAGATGCTTTTCAGGCAAAGACATCGTTGTTTCTCCATAGAAAATCGACCATGAGACATCCCTTGTGGTGGCCTATATCCATTCCAATCCTGTTTTGAATTCCCCGATGGGCTCCATTCTGGTATCTTCCAACTTTCTCTTTTTGCTGGCTTGTCCCTCCTTAGGTTCCGCTACAAAGGTATCCCTCAAGGTCTTCAGTTGTGGTCAAATCTTCTACTCGCTCAACTCAACCAAAATGGTTTAACAGCACCATGCCTCTTTAATGTAACACAGCAGCTCACTTGTGCTTGCTAGGGTCGGGAATTTGATTTTCATGTGGTAAGTTGAGATAATGACCCAAAGGTTGTTCAGAGCTGGTCGCCCAATTATAGCATTATAAACAAATGAAGCGTTGATGACCAGATAGTTGATCATGAGTGTTCTCCTACGAGGTGCTTTCCCAAATGATATAGATAAGTTGATGGAGCCATCTGGTATGATCTTCGCCCCCAAATTCGACCAGGGGTGTGCGCATGGGTTCAAACTTTAATTGGCCCAAATTCATCCTTTTTAGGGTCAACAGGAAAATAATATTGGATGAGCTGCTATTGTTGACCAAAACCTTTCTCACTTCAAAGTTGGCGATCTCGACAAAGACTACCTGGGACAGTAAACTTTGTGGTCGATGCTTTTGCTCTCGAGATAGATGAGGTTGATGTCGGTAAATGAGATGGGCTCTATGCCAATGGATAAGTGGAACATTATTTTGACTAGGGGGCCTTAATCGATTCCAGTCTCTTCTGTGTATGTCTTCTTGCTGATTTCAAGTCCCTTCAATGGGACTCTTGTAATCATGTCAATCACTCCTCGAATAGGCGGGCAGGTATCTTTCATTTGTCCTCTCTCCTTGGGCTAACCAACATTTTTCTATGGGGAGTTTAGTAAATTTCCCCCCTTTCTATTTGGGCACCTTCGATCACATATTTCTTGAGATAGCTTTGTTTGATTAGCCTCTCAATTTCATCATGCAAATTGAAACAATCTTCTATGTTGTAGCCCATTTGTTTGTGAAAATGGCAATATTTTTTTAATTTTTTCATGCCTCAGTTTCGGTTAGCTTTCTTAGTTTTTTGAGGAGGTTTTTGTGTAAAATTGAAAACAACACCTCCTTCCTCGAGAGGTTGAGTGGTGTGTAGTCATGGAAGCATTTAATGGGAGATCGATGACCCTCTTTCTGCTGTCGATCATCTTTCTCCTTATTTTTCTTTTTCTCGACCTTAGGGTTCCCTAATTTTAGTCTATTTATCTTTTTCTGGGTTATATACCTCTCTGCCAGGTCAAGCAGCTCTTTCATCGATTAGGGACGTTCTCGCACCAAAGCATTAGTGCACTTTTTGTGCCTGACTCCTAAGATAAGGACATCGATTAAAAGCTCAATTCTTAGGTTGTTAATTTTCAATACCTCTATGTAGAACTTGGTGAAGAAATCACAAAGAGACTCCCCTTCATTCTACTTCACAATAGAAGATAGGTGTAGAGGAGCTTCGCCTTTAGTCGACTCATGAACTAGTAAAGGAACTTGCACACAGCTGGTCATGGGAATATATTGATGTTGGTTCAAGTTTGACGAATTAATTATCGCAATGCCCTGAAATATGGTAACCAACATCTTCACGTGTACATATTCATCGTGTCCATGCAATTCCATCATGTGCTCAAACTACATCAGGTGCCCAATCAAGTCTATTGAGCCATCATATTGCAAGAGTCCAGTTGAAATTTTAACGTTGATGCTAATGCACTCATCGATTATCACTTAGACAAACAGTAACCCTTTTTCTCGACAAAGCCTCTGAGAACCATCAGGACTGGGGATATTTTCTGTATTTCTCCTCGATATCTGCTCGAGGCATTTACTCAACTGTTAAACTTAGTGGGATACTTCTTCCTACTCTTCTCGATCTACCTGAATCATATTCCTATCAAACTGGGGCCTCGCACACTCGACCCTATTACGCTGTGGGGCTCGAATGAGCCAAGAAGTACGATATGCTGACTCACCAATCTCCTCCCACTAGTCAAATCAAAAGGGTCAACCCTATCACATTGCTAAGCTCAAATAGGCCGAACGTAATAATTAATAGAATCAGTAATTTTTTCCTGTGGACTAGGTCGACCTCTTTCTTTGGGAAGGCACCTAGGGCTAACCTCTCATCTAGTTAGCGGCCGCCTGGATTCTGGTTAATCGTGGCTATCTCTCAGGGATATTTCTTTAGGTGGTGGTAATTACGACGTCATGCTAGCGACAAAGGCGGGCACCGTGGTTTGCTGATTCAAGGTGGCAAATAGTTGAGCAGAGATTTGTTCACTAATTAGTTGCATTAGTTGAGGCATAGTTAAGGTAACAACTTACTCCAACGAAGCACTAGGTCCCAAAGCATTTGATTCTTGCTGAGGCTGAGGGGTAGGAAGAGATATTGTCCTTCTATTTTTCTCCCTTTCTGAAGCGGCTCATCTAGTTTTCACCATCTTTCAATTATAGTCTCACTTTCCTAGATGCGCTAAAATAATGTGGTTGAAAGCTATGTTTATTAGATTGGATTAGTGTTTGGGCTAATTCAACCTGGCTGATCGGGTTGTCCAACTTAGAAATTGCTTTGGGCTGAGATCTGCAATCACAAGAAAATTTCAAACTAGCCGAGGTGCCCTTAGCTAAGGCACTCTAACACTCAAGTCAGTACTAATTGAGTAAATAAATTAAGTAGCAGAGTGAGAGCACATAGTGAAGAATGGCATCCCTTGAGAGTGGCTAGCAATAGGGTATTTATAGCCTTCTCCATGTGGATGATATGTTTATGATGTCCCTGACATGTGTACGTAGCCCTTGTATTTGCATAGGGAGCTTTAGGTCATTTTCCATTTCTATACTATTCCAAGTAGCATCACCTCCTACTTTCGAGAACAGAACAATACACTAGTAGTGCACTTTCTGACAAATGCGATGACAGAGGTGGTACTGGGGCAGCATGCGCCATTAATGTGGAGGCATGCTGTCTATCAGAACATTTAATGAGGCAGAGATATGTTCGGTACTAAAATGACCTCACTGGTTGACAACACGATCAACCATGGAACAGGTTTCCAGGAGTGAGCAATCTCAAGGGAGATAGCACTCGAGCTCTCTCATCAAAGAGGATTGAGACTCATGTATGATTTGCAGTCTAGTCAAAGGGCACTGATCGTAATTACTACATAGGCAACAAAACAAATAGATGGTCAATCATGGTCGATGGCCCAACTAAGTCTCTAAAGTGAGATGGGCCTGGGAGCGTGCTCTTGGGCTAATAATTGTTGGGCTAGGCCTGTTAGGTTATCCCATATCACATATCATGTATATATTCTCTTTTATTTCCTTCTATTTTTATCCAAATGTATAGTATATATATAATGAATACACTGCTACATGAATAAAACCATAATTTTACAACATTCTTATTCTTCTATATGGTACAAAGCCTGTCCTTACTCCAACAAGCTTATAAATCTTGAGCCTTCTAATATTTCTCTCTCACTCACTCTCTCTCTCTCTCTTTCTCCAGCACACAAATAATCATGGTTGACCTCTCTAATTTATCAATTTCCAAATTAATGGCACCAAATTCTCTCACTCAACTAGCAAATTCATCAATTCTTATCTCATCAAGTGGTATTACACATCAATCTCACCTTATTGCCATTAATCCTCCTTCCCAACTTCCATTGAAACTTCTTGGCAACCACAACTATTCCACATGGAAAGCCTAAGTTTCAACTATCTTCTATGGCTATGATCTCATGAGATATCTTGTTGGTTCTGAGGTGTGGTACTAAAGAGAAGTAGATTTTTAACCCAGCTTATAAACTATGGCTTTGGCAAAATAGTCTTCTTCGTAATGTAATAATAGCTTCAGTGGGTAGTACCATTATGCTTCTTGTTGCTATTGCATCCACTGCTTCTCATACATGGCAAAGTTTTCAAACAGCTTATGCCAACATATCTCAAGCTCGTATTTTTAGCCTACGCAAGCGACTATTTGCACTCAGTTATGACTCCAAGTCAATTTCTAAATATATGCATGAAATTCAAGCTTCTAAAGAGTTAATAGCTATTGGATATCCTTTAACTTTTGAAGAGTTAACCATCAAGGCTCTCAATAGCTTAGGACATGAATACAAAGAGTTGACAGCAGCTATTCATGCTCGAGACACGTCCATCACTTTTGCATAACTTTATGACAAATGTCTCAATCATAAGGTCTTCCTCAAGCATAAAGTAGCCTAGAAAGAACCACAGGTCATCACAACTCAACTAAATTAATAGAACTCTTCTAACTTGAGCAATCGCTCTTCCAATCCCTCCAACAGTCACTTCTCTAATGGTAACTCCAATAATAATCTCTACTGCCCTACACTAGGTCACTAGAATAGTCACTCCAAGCCATCACCAAATCAACATGTCCAATGTCAACTCTGCGACAAATTTGGTTATATTGCCAAAGTTTGTAGATCTCAGTCTCACTCTGTTGCTCAAATGCAAGCCAATTTTGCTACCTATAACAACACCTCAACTAGCAGGTAGATTGCTAACTTAGGCACTTCTCATCACATAACAAATGACCTATAGAACCTTGCATTCGCATCAAACTTTTCTGGTTCAAATGAAATTATCATAAGTGATGGTAATGGTATTCCTATTTCTCATATAGGTCGCACTACACTTTCCCACTCTTTTCTTGATTCTAATTCCTTTAAACTTCACAATATTTTGTGTGCTCTTCATATGTGTAAGAATTTTATTTTAGTTGCTCAATTTGGTCGAAAAAATTCCACCTCTATTGAATTTTTTCCTTTCTCTTTTCTTGTCAAGGATTTGACCACAAAGGTATTACTATTTCAAGGCCGAAGTAATAGAGATCTCTATGAATGGCCACCAACATCAGCCATCATCAAGCCAACCACTTCATCCGGCTCATTTAGGCTCTCCACTCGCCACCTATCACTTCATATATAGCATACACATTTTAGGCATCCTCAACCTAGACTTACTAAATCCATGGTCACCTTATCCAATCTACCTGTCCCAAGCAAAATCACTTTTCCTTATGTGATTCTTATTTATGTTATAAAGAACATCTTTTGTCTTTTGGCATGAACATTTTAAGGGGCTCTCGACCCCCCTTAGAATTACTTTATTCCAATGTATGGTGTCCTTCTCCTAGACTCTCTTTCGATAATGCTCGCTATTGTATAATTTTTGTTAACCACTTCACAAAGTATACATGACTTTTTACATTCAAACATAAGTCTAAAGTATCCTCTATTTTTGATAACTTCAAGAGACATGTTGAGAAATATTTTAATGTACCAATCCTATCTATTTGTAGTGATGATGGTGGTGAATATATTGGCCTCCGCTCTTTGCTTAGCAAATATAGAATTCAACATTTCACTAGGCCACCATATACCCCCCAACATGTTGGTACAATTGAGAGAAAACACCATCATATCATTTAGACCACTCTCACCATCATGCACCATGCTTCTATACCTCTCACCTTTTGGTCCCTTGCATGCCAAACTGCCATATACTTAATCAATCAACTTCCTATTACTATTCTCCATAATATCTCACCTTATAAAGCTATATATCATGCTTTGCCCAATTACTCTAAACTATGTGTGTTTGGATGTTTATGCCACCTTTGGCTGCGGCCATACACCACACATAAACTAGACAACAAATCCTAACCATGCATATTTATGGGCTATCCCAAAGCTTTTAGCAACTACATGTGCTATGATCCATAAAGCCAAAAGTTTTACTCTTCCTAGCATTTGATCTTTGTTAAATCCATTTTCTCTTTTAAAAACAGTTAAACAACTTTACCTTACTTCAAATTAACTAACTGATAGCACCAACAAATCCTAACTTCCTATCTACTACTACAACCATCAATACTTCATCCTCAAGTGTGATCCCCAATACTGTTACATTCGTTCTTCAACCACCTGTGTCCACACATAGAGATATCCTCACTTCCAGTCCTTTTGGTGATACGGACTCTATTTCATAGGTAAGGCGCCTTAACTCTTCTCCTCCCTCTAATCTATCTATCTCTATTTTGGATAGCACCACTCCATTTACTTCCACCATCTATAATACTTTTCCTTCATCTCTAGCACCTATTAACTTGAACCATGTTATAACTTCGCTTACTCCGAACCTTGATTCCCTTACCTAATCTTCCATTTCCATACCCTCTTCTGTCTCTCAATCCACTCCACTTACTCCCACCACCTATAATACTTCTCCTTCATAACCAACGCCTATTAACTCGAACTATGTCATGACTTCGCTTACTCTAAACCCTAATTCCCTTACCCAATCTTCCATTTCCATACCCTCTTCTACATCTCAATTCACTCCTAGTATAGCATCTCCACCTCATCGTGTCATCACTTGTTCGATGAAAAACATCTACAAGCCAAAACCACTTTTTTTATTACTTAGCCACAAAAGATCCATCATCTCTTCTATTAGCTCCCAACACCTATCATCAAGCACATAAGTATCCTTAATGGCATGATGCCATGCAAGCATAATTTGGTGCCTTCCTGTGAACCAGACTTGGTGCTAGTCCCCACCACCACCTAAAAACATCATTGGTTGCAAAATTGATATTCAAAATCAAGCATAATCCTAATGGCACAATTGAATGTTATAAAACTGGTCTTGTTGCCAAGGGATATAATCAATGACCTAGCCTTGATTTTGATCCTACATTTAATCATGTTGCCAAACATACCACTATTCGCCTTATCCTTTCCATTACTATCACCCTTGGTTAGCCTACTCACCAGTTAGATGTTAATAATGCTTTTTTACAAAATTCTTTACTTGAAACTGTATTTGCACAACAACCACTAGGCTTTGTGGACTCTCAATTTCCAAATCATGTTCGCCAACTATAGAAGGCTATTTATGGTCTTCGTCAAGCTCCTCATGCCTAGTGAGTTTTGGGTTATTTCTCATTTCATATGGTTTCACCAACACTCATTCAGATGCTTTATTATTTATTTATCATTGTGATGGTGTTCACCTGTTTCTTATAGTGTACGCTAATCGTATCATTATTACAGGATGTTCAATCTTTGTGGTTAGCTCACTTATCACCACTATTGCTAACCAATTCTCTCTTAAGGACTTTGGTCACCTCCATTACTTTCTTGGCAAGGAAGTTACTCCATTCAATAGTGGCTTGTTACTAACACAACAGAAGTATATCTCTGACCTATTAGAGTGGAACCACATGCTTGATGCCATAGGGATTTCTACCTCAATATCCACTAGTGAAGTTCTTAAAACTAATCATGGTTCAGCTCTTACTGATGCTAAGGAGTATAGATGAGTTCTTGGTGGCTTACAATGTCTCTCTTTCACTTGCCCAAAAATCTATTATACCATCAACAAGCTAGCTCAATTCATGCATTGCCCTACTATTAAACACTAGCAGGTTGTTAAACGACTTCTTCGGTATCTTAAACACACTGTCACCTACAGCCTATATATCAAAAAGTCCTCTTCTCTTTCTCTTATAACCTTCTCAAATGCTAATTGGGTTGGAAATTATGATGATCATATGTCTACCTTAGCTTATTTGATCCTCTAATGCCATCAGTTGGTCCTCTAAGAAACAACGTACAATTACCTACTCGTCTATAGAAGCTAAATATAAAGTAGTAGTTACAACAGTCACTGAGCTAAATTGGTTGTTCAACCTTTTTCATGAGATTCGTTTTCCAGGTCCTAAAGTTCCAGTCCTTCTATATGATAATATTGGAGCAACATACTTATGCAAAAATCCAATTTTTCATAGCAAGATGAAGCATGTGGCCATTTCCATTTTGTTGGTGATCAAGTTGCCAAAAATGAGATTTGTGTGAAGCACGTACCTACTAATGACCAATTGACTGATCTACTCACCATTCCTTGCGAAAAGGCAAATTTTGTTTCAGATTTCCAAAATTAGACTTGTTCCCTTTCCACCAATCTTGCGGGGGCATGATAAAGAGAGGAATCAGTCTACTAAAGAATAAAATCAGTCACCTTCCTCTTTTCTTCATTCCCTTACTTTAGGATATGTAATTGATCCCATCTTGATTTTTTGTGATCTTCCATATCTTGTATATATTCTCTTTTATTTCCTTCCATTTTTATCCAAATGTACATTGTATATAATGAATGTATTGCTACATGAATAAACCATGGTTTTACATCATTTTTATTCTTCTATAATAGGAACATTAGCATTTTATTTTCAAATAGTTAGGATATTGTTTCTAAATTATCATTATTGATGTGAGTTTAGAGAATTTTTTTGTAGTCAGATCAAATAATATATGGTCTTGAATCAATCAAAGTCAATATTCTCCTTATGCCCCAAATTAATAAATAAAACAAGAGATAAATAAGGACAAACGTTATAGAATAAAAAAAATGGATTCGTTTAGTTATTTTCTTATTTTTAATATTTTTAAAATTTGAAAAAGTAATTATAAAAAATAAGTTGAAAATGAATTTATATTTGAATAAATTATTAGAAAAGGTATTAAATACGTATGATTTAATAGCTTGCAATAGAGAGAGATGATGATGATGATAATAATAAAAATAATAATAAGAAGAAGAAGAAATATATATATATATATATATAAGTTATTGATAAATATATTTTAAAATAAAAATAAATTAAAATTTGAATAAAAATAATAATAAATTATTAATAATTTGTTTTCAAACAATAAAAATGAATTTAAGAAATTGCAACACATAACAGAGAGACAACCTCAGCAAGATCAACTTGTACATGTATCAGTGCAACTTCACTAAACATATTGTACTATGACTCAGGTGGACAATGGGAATGTCCCATGAAATGACGAGTAAATTGCACAGCGCTCTCTATGAATTTCAAATTGGCTCATAATTTCTGTGAAAAAAAAATGTGCAAAAAAATTTCTTGTGCTTTCTAAAATCATGCAAGCAGTGCCCCTACGAGCATTGGTGTAATTCACACACCCAGTATGCAATTAGCCATGCTTTTTTATGCAAAAAAAGATTATTTTACCCCCATTTATCAGTCATTGGATCTTTTTTTAAAAATCAACGGTCCAAACTAAATCATATTATATTTTTTAAAAAAATATCAAAAGATATATATATATAATATTATGTATATAATATTATATATATAATATAATACATATATTTATAATGTATATAATACACATATATAAATGTAATGTAAGTCGCTCGCCCCCAAGTACCCACCCCATCCGTTGCCATGGCAGTCATCCTTTGCCCCACAAGTACGCAGCGCACCTGCTACCATG
>JACGDI010004645.1:311300-330869 GCA_014898725.1 Jacaranda copaia
TATATATACATATTATGATAAATTTATATATATGTACATATATGTACGTAAGTATACGTAAAAAATATATTATATATTTTTACAAATAATAAATACTATTTAATTTGAAAATGAAGAAAATATATATTACATGTATAAATAAAATATATGTATAAATGAAGAAAATTTATATATATATATATATTATATGTATTATTTATTTTTTTGATGAAAAAATATATGTTTATATTTATATATGTACATATATTTTATATGTAACTATAAATAAAAAATATATTATATTTTTATAAATCTTAAAAATATTGTTTAATTTTAAAATAATGAAAGAAAATATTTATTTGGGTATATATGATATGTATAAATAAACAATATATAATATATTTATAGATAAACTTATATATGTACATATATTATATGAGTGTAAATAAAAACTATATTATATATACTTTTTTAAATATTAGACATTATTTAATTTGGAATAAATAAAAGAATATATATATATTATATAAATAAAAAATATATATGTATATAATTATGCATAAACTTATATACGTATTATATACTTTTCATAAATATAGAATATTATTTATGTTAAAATATAAAAAAAAAAATAAGTTTACTTAAGGGCAATTTTGTTTTTTCAATACTCAATCGACATTAAACAAAAAGAGGGAAGCAGTTGGGTCAAGTAAGCCATATTTAATTAAAGGGTGAATTACATCTATTTCCCCTGAAGTTTGACATAATTACAAAAATGCCCTCATTATTTTGAAAATTAAAAATATCTCCCTAAACTTTGGGGCCTAAATGTAATGTAGACAAAAATTGTGAAATTATCAAAATACCCTTCCATTAAAAATTGTGAAATATCAAAAGAAAGAAATACCCTTGGACTATTTGTAATGTTTTTGAATTTATGACGGTGTTTTTGATATAATTTTATCACCTTCAATATTTTATCAAGTCCTTTCTTATTCATGTTTTAAGCCCTAAAATTTTCATCAAATAATAGTTTTTTAAATCTTACTTTCCAAAATGCCAAATCTAGGGGTGTTACATGTCATTATTATTTGCTAATTTTAGAAATTATTAAAAATATATTATCATAATAGATTTAATTTATTTTAGTTTTTTTACTTATTTTATTTTTTAGTTAAATTGAATTGAGTTTAATTAAATAT
This sequence comes from Jacaranda copaia, assembly GCA_014898725.1. NCBI lineage: Eukaryota > Viridiplantae > Streptophyta > Magnoliopsida > Lamiales > Bignoniaceae > Jacaranda > Jacaranda copaia. Next base: position 312,482 of record JACGDI010004645.1, read on the forward strand.
TTTCTATATATATTACTATTTTAATATTGTTAGATTATTTTAATAATATAAATTTATATTTAACATAATCTAATGTGTTATATTTTAATGATATAAATTTAATTAAATTATTTTAGATATGCTTATTATTTTTAATATTATTGAATATATTATTTCAATTATTAAAATTATATGTTCCAAGACGATAGATTTGATTTATAAGCAAATTTGCAATTTTCATCCTATAACTTCACCCCAAATGGTTTTTGGTCATATAAATTGTATAACATCAATTTTAGTCTTATAAGTATAAAAAAGTTATCACTTTTAATCCTTTTTTTGCTGGAGCCAGCGAAAGTTGCCAAAAAAGCTGACGTGGCAATTTGGGCGTGTGAACATTTCTTATTTCTGCCACGTTGGCAGCTAACATGGCTTTATCAATTGAAAAATAAAAATAAAAAATGCCAACTAGATATTTATAATATATATCACATATCATATATGTGATATATATTTATATATACCCATATGTATCTAGATATATATTTATCTAAATATATGTATTTATATATACATATATATACATTATATATATGCACCCCCACCACCCCCCACCTGATGGACTGGCCATGGTGGCTAGTCAAGCTTCTAGCTGGCCAGCACCTCGGCTAGCCAGATCTGGCCAGGCGGTAGCGATGGTGGTTGGCCGAGCTTCCAATCAGCCCAAAGAAGCTCACCATGGCAAACCGGTGGCCATGGTGGCCGCCTGCATGGGCTGGACATGGCCCAGGCAGCCTCCATGGCCAACCTATCATGGTCTGTGGGTGGGGGTGGGGTGATGTGAGTTAAAATAATATTGTTATGGCAAATTAGGGGGATGTTTGGTTATATGTTTTGTGTAATTTTATTATGTGTTTTGAGAAAATGAATTATTGGATAATATGAAATTATATTGGGGAATGTGATTGATTTTTAGTTATATTTTGGAGAATAGTTAAAAATTGATTCTAGATAATTTTGATATGTTTGTTTATATTTTAGGGAAGACATTTTTTAACTGTACTAGTCAAATCAATGCTTTTTTGTTAAATTTTTGGGTGAAAATGAAATTAACTATTTTTTTAATGTTAGAATAATAATAAAATATATATAATGTATATAATATATGTATGTATATATTAAAAATGGAAAGTTTTGAGGATAATGAAGGATGGTAGGGGATATTCAGGAAAAAAATTATATTTTGGAGGAAAAATGATGATATATAATATATAAATATATAAATAGATGTGTATATATAAATTCTATAATATTTGAAATTAAAAAAATAGCAAATGCACCTTTAACAAATTAAAAAATCTTGCAATACCACCTCTAAGGGTATTTTTGTCCACTTAAAAAGTCAAATAGGGTCAAAAATGCCATCAGTTAGTCTAAGGACATTTATGAAATTTTACCCAAATTTTTTAACAGTTGTATAGTAAAACCCTAATGACTAGGCTAAAATATTGGATGATAATTAAGTTTAGGAAGGTATTTATAACTTTTTAAATGACGAAATTTTTTTATAATTATGCCAAATCTCAAAAAAGATAAATATAATTGACTCTTAATTAAATACAAAAAATATAAAAATAAATTTCTATTTTACATACGAGTATGAGTCAATTTAAAATATTACATAGGCCGCTGTACAATTTACCCAAACAAATTGTGCTATGACTCAAGTGGACAAATGCGAATGTCCCATGAAATGACCTGCTGCTGTATACAGTTGTTTTTAATCATTAATTTCTTCCCTTTTATATTAGTGGTGTTGGGCTAACTTTATTTACAACATTATGCAAGTTATTTCGTTTCATAAGTTTAACACTATGTTTGGATTAAGATATTTAAGAAGCAAAAAAAATATTAGAAAAAAAGAAAATAAAAGTAAAAAAATATAAAATCTCTAACTTATTTGATTGTAAAAGAAAATAATAATAATAATAAAAAAAAGAGTGGAAGATGAATGTGTGGAAAAAAGATAAAGAACTCAAATGAATTTTTCCCTCATTTTTCTCATCATTTTGTGAGAAAACCTCATTATCCTCAAATACATTATATTTTTCCCTAAGTTTTTCTTTTTTTAGCATTTTTCTTACTAATCAAATAATCAAAAATATTTTCTTTAGCATTTTATTTTCTTTTTCCGATCAAAATTCTTTAACCAAACATAGTGTTAAGATAAATTTTTTTCTTTTTCAGTTACATGCACATATTCAGTGAAATTTATTCGAATTTGAACCCCAGACCTTATATTTTTAAGAGTAAGAGCAATGCCATTTAATTATCTAACTAATTGATTAGTGACATTTTTAAAATAATTGAATAAAATTCAATAATATATAAAACTCATAATTATTAATAATGATAATTCTTATGTTTTTAGTACCCAAAAATCTAAGGGAGTTGTTAAGATTTGATAAATAATTTAATTAAAATTTTTTATTATTTTTCTAAAAAAATTTATAAGATTTTGATATTTTATATATCTTGAGTGTTTATAAATTTATTTTTAAATTCTTATTAAACACATTAGGAAATTTTATAAATTGAACCCTTGAACTTTCTATGAGATATTTAAAAAATTTACAAACTCGGCTAAGTGCCCTCTTCATTATTATATTATGAACAGATATAAGAAAAGTTTTGTTTAGAGACATTAATTTAAAGAAATTTCTACGTGTCCTGAGATTAAATCAGGTTCTAAATTAAACGGATAACTAATCACTAGAATGATAGACCGTAATTACTTAATGGAAATTGTCCAGAAATTCATCTCTAAAATAAACTTTCCCTCAACCTTTTGTTTGTCTCCAAAGATTTGAAAATATATCTTAATGACTTCCCATAAAAAAATATGTTAACTCAACTATAATTGTACAATTTTATTTTTCTAAAATTATTTTTAAAAAAAAATATTTTAACTTAATTTTCTCACAAAATCTATATTTCTATTATGAAAAGCCAAAGGTAGTGTTTCGTATAGGGGTACAATTGAGCCAGACTTGTAGAAAAATATTAAGTTCGAGGTTGAAAATAAAACATATAGATTAAACTTGAATTCAATCATGAATGTGAATTTTTTCAATTTAAAATTGGCTCTACTTACCTCAATTAAACTTAATCTTTCACATAAACTTTGACCGTTTGACGTGTGTAAGCTCAGAACTCAAGTTTGAACTCAAACTCAATATTTTAATTTAATAAATTGTTAAAAGTTTAATAACCTAAATTTATAAATTATAACATTCATTAATCTAACGTACACCTTGTAAATTCTAAAAATTACAAAGCATCATATATTAGAATTATATATCGATTCACGGCCGTTAATCTCAAATACAAATGTTCATAATTGACCCAAATAAATATTGTGTTCAATAAATATTTGAAATTGATTCAAAATAAACATCAAACTTGATTGAACTCAACCTACAAAGTTGGCTCAATTGTAGGAAAGGAAGTATGTTAGGCTATGCTAGGTTACGCTTTAACTTAAATAGGTTATACCTGTTATGCAAATGACAAGCTTGAAACTAACCTATTATCTATGATAGGTTTTTTCTAATACTAGGCCTATCGTTTTTAATAAATTCTAAAACCCTATCTCGACCTGTAAGCCTACCTAAAAGCCTATTTTTTATTTAGGTTTTAATTAAGTCAAAATATCACATGAATCTAAATTTTTAGTATGCTCCAACTTGTAATAAACCTTGATAGGTAATAATTAAAATGATAAATAATAAATATATAATTATAAAAGTTCAAATTTAAGTATTAGATAGTATTATTTCAACAGAAAACAATACTAAATAACATAAATGATTCCACAAAGTATTAATTAAAAAAATCAAATATAATTAGCTATTTAATATTATATCATTATTATTATATTTTTGTATGTGAAGAAGATAAACAAACTGGCCTCTTAGGTTTTGCAAACTCTTAAAAGAATCTAAGCATAACCTATTTATTTAAAGATAATTTTTTAAATCTTGACTTGGCCTTTAGGTAAATAAGCTAGGTCTAACTAGGTCAAAAATAGGTTAGGTCAGTGGCCCCTAATGAGCTAGCCTTTTCCCGTCCCTACTTAGTTTGACTTGTGTGGACCAATTTACACTCATATTTTCAATGTTTTGAAAACAGGCCAAACTGGGTGGTCCGACTGGTCGGACTAGGGATGGAGCCAAGTCCAATCTGCTTAATGCATAAAAATTGGTAATGGTCAAAACCAATAAAAATAAATCAATTAAACCAACAAGTTCACTTTTTTTTTATTTCTTTGAAAATTTTAAAATTATTTTTTGTAAAAAACAGTAAAAAAAAAGGAGAAATTATGAGTTGAAGATGATAATTAAATATTTTGGACATATAACTGTTTGAAACATAAATTTATTTTCTTGAAATTTAAGGAAGTAATAGTTATATATGAATGCTTATATTTAATTTGTTATTTTATTTTATTTAATCTCTCCTAAATTATGTTAAATAGTAGAAAATTTTATTTTTACTTGAAGTCGAAGCATGAAGAGAATAATTACTTAAATTAATATGAAATATTATTTTTATTTATTTATAATTAATTAATTATGAAATAGTATTATTTTCTAAAAAACGTACTTAAAAATAAATAAATTAAAATTTTTTCAAATAATATTTTTTTATATTAATTAAAAAATTTATTTTTTATAGTGGTCTAATCTATTAAATTATTTGAACCAATAATTAATACCATCTAACCGGAGGCAATGATGATTTGCGGGAGTGAGGGCGACACACCTGCCACTTTTCCTGGCCCTTTTACTTCTTTTTCATATAATCTTTCTAGGTATTGTGCAGTTTCTGTGGCTCTTTTGGAACTTTTTGCCTGTTTCTTTCAGTTGTCACTCCTCTCTTTACAGTCTCAGCTCTCAATCCAAGTTTACAGGTCATGAAAATGGACATGGAAATGGCAACCCCTATTCCTCTGTTTCAAGCCTTGCCTTTAGGATTGAACATATCTGATTGATAACTCATGAATACTATTCCTTTCCGTCAAGTCTTCAACATATTGGCGAGACTTATAAATGTACTATGGAATATGGCTACATTTTAAGCTCACAACGTAAATTCTTATTTACAAATTAAATTAATAGTTAAACATGAAGGTCTAGTCAAATTATAACATCATTCTTTCACTGTAAATTTTGGTGGTGCCGATTAAAGATGATGATCAAATTTGTCTCCAGATATTAAAGTCTGATGATGGCGAAATATTGTTCCATCACACATATTAGTCAGAGATTTTTTTTTTATAAAAATGTGTCTCCATAAGTGAGAGGGAAAAGGACTATTTTATAAAATATCTCAAGAATCTCGAGGAATGAGAGAGAAAAGAAAATTCTTACAAATTGTATCAACATTCTTAACAAATTCAATATATAATAAAATAAAATATTACCAACATCTAATTATTCGGCTTGACGATACAAAGTCTTATTTTCCATTTGGGAGTTTTTTGGATAGCTTATTTTAAGTACTCTTTAAAAAATTACAGATACAAACAGAATTTTACGAAAAATCATATTCGATAGAGGCCTCGCATGTACAGCTTAGACGTAATCTTTCATATCTTTTAGTAACCAAAAATGCTTCTTATAATCTCAAACAAGATTTTGTAGGGCGTTCCACTTCCAATGAAAAGATAGTACTGACTTCACAAAACTAAATAACAGATTAGGAGGTGAAATATGAATTGAAATAGAAATTTTAAATTATTTATTTTTGCACTCAAATTTTTGCATTCAAATTTTAATACTTTTCTATTTGTACTCTCAAATGAAAAGGTGATTTAATTTATACATCTTCTGTGTTTGGAGTTCATCTGTGCTAACACAGTCATAACTTTTTCAGTGTTAGAGCTTGTTTGAGCAACTTTTCAGTGTGAGATAATAGTTTATACCCCTTTTCAAGTGTTAGACCATAGTTTATGCACATTTTCAAGTGTTTATTTCCAACAACACCCATTTTTTTAATATTTAATAGTTTGATAGTTTTTTTTAGAATATTTTTTTTACATATCCAAAAAAAGAAAAAAAAAAAAAAAAAAAAAAAAAAAAAAACGTTGGGATTAGGGACATTGGTTAGCTTACAATTTTTTGTCTTTTCTTTTCTTTTCTTTTTTGTTTTGCAATTTTTGAATTCTCATTCGTATTGAGTTAAAATGAATTCATGATTGGATCAGTAATTTGAAGAGTATTTGTCTCGTTAAAGAGTTGACAGCAGTGTGATGGGAAAATTATTCCCTGACGCTCTGAAGTAGAATTATATTTCTGCAGTTGAAATAATTGAACTACCGGTCACTTCGTTCATGATGGGCACCCATGGCTTCATTTCTATTTAAGGGTGATAATTTGGATGAATCGGATGGATTTTGATTGAATTGAAGTAAAGATATAATATTAATTTTTTTAATATAAATTCAATAAGATTTGATAATAAATAATATGAAATTACTTAATTCTAACACGATCTGATTTATATTATGTTGTGTTCATGTCGACTTAATTTTTAAAATAATTATTTTAACTATTTATTTTAATTTTTAGGAATTTTTTGGTATTTTTATTTTTCTAATTTTGTCTATTTTTAATTACTAATAGTTTAGAATAGGGTAAGAAGTTCTCATTATAGTTTCACAAATGCATTCAAATAATTTTAATTGAACCACGTAATATATTAATTTTGAGAAGTTTTTTTATTTCATTTTCTAGTATCTATGGCTTCATAAAAATATTGAAATAACGAAGTGTTGTATTTTTAAGAATATCATAATTTTTCAAGTTGTACTCACCCACTCTCTTTAATTTTTGGATTTGTTTTGTGTCGATTAAATTGTCTCTTTTAACTTTTTAAAATTAATACCATTATTTTTTAATTTTATATTGATTTTGTTAAGCAATACATATATTAATAAAAATATGTCATCAAGCAAATAAGTAAAATAATTATTTTTAATTATACACATAATTTATTATCAAAACTTGCTGAAGTCTTTTGAAACCTTTCAATAAAAAGAATTTTTATCAATTTATATATGCAAAATCTTGCGTTGTATGAGGTCTAAGAAAAACTTCTAAGATAATTCAGTAGTTAAAGCAGTGTTTTGTTAATTTTTTGAAGTACAATTTTCATGTCCACTTGGATACGAAAATAACCATTAAAATTAATTTAAAATTTTAATAATCCATCCTATATAGTTGTGAAAATAAATAAGGCCGAAAAATGCCAAAGTAGTAATTTTGATATTGCTAAAGTTCAAAATTTCAAGCTGTATTTTGTTATTTTATATTTTTACTTCTAAAAAAACTTAAATTTTATTTGTTTAATTCTGATTGCGTCGAGTTGGTTCAGGTGGGTTCAAGTTATTGTGTGACACACAATCAAATTTCGGGTTGCTTGTGTAACTTTAAATTCAACCTAACCTAACCCCATTTTCTTCGGATTCTTATTCGTGTCAACCTTAATGGATCCAAACCCAAAATAGGTTAATTAACCCAAACCAAAATTTTTCATATTGAACTTAAATTATCGTGTCATGTTAGAAATTGCCACCCCTATTGCTATTGATTGATTATGTAGAAAAGTTAGTCTACTAACATCGGATTTGTCATAAATAAACAGTTTTCTATGCTTAATATAGATATTGAGGGATGTTTTTTGTGTGTTGGAGCGAGTTTATTTAAAAAAATATTTTTAGAAATATAGTTTGGAAATAAAAATATATTGAAGATGAAGTAATATTTGATTATATTTTGAGAGAAAGTATTAACTATATTGATTATTAGTGCCATGTTATGTTCGTATATTATTACAAATTATTTTCATAATGATGCAATAATAAAAATATATATTTATATTACATACTAATTAAAATATATAAAATGCGGAATCTTGACAGATGTAATAATTTGATGTGACTAGAATTCTTTTTAAAATATATTTTGAGAAAAAAATTGAATTTTAGAAGAAATACTTAGTCTTCTTGTAGAAGAATTTTGAAAAATGAAACATTTTTTAAAAATATAAACAAACACTGCCTTAACTTTTAAGCATGACACAGACAATATATTCTTCTATCTTGGATTCTCAAATATTATATGTACAACTGAGCGTTCAGGGTACTTGTAAATCAATTTTTTTTCTATAGCAAATTTTAATTAGACTAACATTTTAATAGAATTGTGACAATACTTTCATCTTTCTCATATTTTAAACTTGATTGGCCCATAAAACTCACAAAAGCACAAAATTTAAGTCATAAAAAAAATATTTAAACCAAACGGTAATTATATAATCCATTATGTAATAAGAATTGCTTTAAGATGTTACTCCATATTATAAGAATATCAGTCATATACTTAATTTTTATGAGTGTATATTTCTTTCAGTTTTCATCAATTTATGTGATCGTATTGAAGATCAGTTCACTTCCTCATATTCAACCAAATTATCTACCTTAAGAGAAGAACATATCAAAGCTACATAAATGTCCATCTTCTTCTTCTTGGTTATATATTTCATTAGTTTTTCTTATTTATATATTACTTGTGTTTATTTTTAACTATTTTGATGTGAAGATGCAATTATTCAGGAGCCAAAAACCATGGAAGAATCCAAAAACTGCAAAAAGGTTTTCGAGATGCTATTTTTGAATTAGATTTGCATGATTTTATATAGCAATATGAAAAGGTTAGTGCTCAATTTAGTATACACAGTAAAGTACAATTAGGGGATACACCTCAGCCTTATTCCCCCGCGAATCTAAATATAGGCTTCATACTATATATAATGCATCACTAAATTCCTCATGTCGGAACTTAGCAATAAATAATGTAAATATTTTTCCTAAAAGTAAGGCATAATGAGTACACCCTGATGATATATTTCATTCCAAAGCATATATATGAGGGGACACCACTTAACCTTTTTACTACCTTAGAATCGAGATGGAACAATTAATTGATGATAAATTATATACATAATTAAGGACAAAGGTCCCAAATCCTAATTTAGCAATATTTAAGGATTTTTCAAGTTGTTAAATTCGAATCACATGGACTATTCAAACAGAAAATGCGCTTTAAACGATGTGATTTGAAAGTGCATTTTCAAGAAAATTCTTGGTCTGTCCGTAAGAAGAAAAAGTAATTGATTTGTTCTGCATATTACAACTTCCATGAGCAAGAACATGCTTGTTTTCAAGGATGCCAGCTACTTCTTTGAATTCTTTTTGAAGTTTATTGGCAGCATAATACGAAGGGTTTCAGCTTACTAAAGCCCCCCAATAAAAATTTCTTCTTAGAATGAGATTCTTGTCCATATTTTTTGTTGAAATTATTTATTTAGTATTTTGTGTAGCACTAATTATTCATTTGACAAAGTCATAATTTAGACATACAAGCTAAACTATTGTATGATACAAGTTGAGCGGTCAATTGATTAAATAGTATTACTTTCACTTTTGTATATGTGAGATTTGATGTTCAAATGCTAACAAAATTTTGATGTGTATAAAAAAGTACACTACTATATGTTAAAAGGATTTACGTTTTATTTTGAACCTTTTTTAAGAGAAATATTTTGAGAAAAAGAAGTTTGAGGGATGGGTTTGGGATAATCAGTAATGTAAGTTTAAATATTACTTTGTAGGAGAATGAAGTATTTAATTTTATTTTAAAAGGGGATAAATTGTATTGTATGTGTCAAATTAATACTCTTTCTTTTGTTAATGGCAGGAAGATGGGATCTTATTTATTATTTTAGATATGTATAAATAAAATTGTAATTTGAAGACGCATATTATATATACATATGATTATGTTGACATTTGGATTTTGAAGAGCACTTTGATACATTGATTGGATGTCTTGGGCCAACACACTTGACCCAGTGCACACAATGTTATCTCTGGGCCGCGTTAGATTTGTTAGATTAGGAAAATCTCAATTAATTTTGATCCATTAAGATGAAGCACATATTGAACAGATTTAATATCTTCACTTGATTTGAGAGATAATGGTTGAAATTGTTGTCACCAACACTACACATTCTTATTTTTTGTGATGGATTAGTCATCATTATTAATTATTCCTCTTTCCACAATAGCCCTTATCTTGTATTTTTTTTTTTTTTAAATCTTGAATACATGGGACACTATCGATAATTTTGATATAATCTTTGAAGTGCTATTAGCAATCACTGATTATATCCAAAGATTCGATTGGCACCTAATGTGGTGAATATTCCAAGCCTGAGGCGGTCTTGGAGTTAATTGCTACGTTGCCAGTCACTTTAATACCTAATAGTAATATCAAACATACTATTACATAAAATTAATTAAGGAACCTAATTTTACCTATTATACCTTATCAAACAGGGCCCTAGACTCTTAAAATACGATCCACTTTGTAGTTTGTACCAGTTGGTGTATTTTAGAAAACGTGAGATCCATGGACTTGACACAGACGTCAGGTTTCTTAGTATATATCCATTAGTAACGTAGTGACAGGCTATGGCCCAATCCAAAGAAATGATCTTATAAGTTATAATTTCTATTAAGAGGATGCCCTCATTCTCCACAAGTATAAATTCTAAAACGAAAAAAATTGTATACGAAAGTAATCGAAGAATAAACTACACACAATGCATATAAGGTGCACAATCTGCCTATTTTGGATAGAATACAAAACCTCTCACATAATATGGGGTTGATGTCATTGGACTACTATAGCGAATTTTAATTAACTCATATTTTAAGCATGATTGGCCGATAAAATTTACAAAAGCACAAAATATAAGTCATCAAAAAATTATTTAAATTGAACAATAATTACATAGTCCATTATGTCACAAGGACTACCTTAAGATAATATTAGTTATATACTTAATTATTATAAGTTTACATTTCTTTGGGTTTTCATCAATTTATGTGAGATCATATTGAAGATCAGTTCACTTCCTCATATTCGACCAAATTATATACCTTAAAAGAGGAATATATCAAAGCTGCATAAATGTTCATCTTCTAAGCTGCGTAAATGTTCATCTTCTTCTTCTTGCTTGTGTATTTCTTTAGTTCTTTTTAAATATTTCTATATTACTTGTGTTATTTTTTTTTTAACTTTTTTGATGTAAAGATGCAACTATTGAAACCAAAAACTATGGAAGAATCCAAAAAATGCAAAAAGGTTTTCGAGATGCTAGTTTGAATTAGATTTGCATGGTTTTATAAAGCAATATGAAAAGGCTAGTGCTCAATTAGTACACAATAAAGTATAATTAAGAGATATACCTTAGCCTTATTCCCCCGCGAGTCTAAAGTTATAGGTATCATATAACTACAAGAAAACAAAGCTTTAGAGACAGATATTTCCATCTCTGACACCCTGATTTTTATCTTTAAATGAAATAGAGACAGATTTTTTTGTCTCTAAACCTACAACTGAAAACCCCAGAATAATTTTCATCTCCCAATTTAGATATAGATCAAATGTACCTCTAAATACGTCTCTAATTTCAAATACTTTTCATCAAAATCCATCTGTAACTCCATAAAACTTGTTGTCTTTATTCCGTCTCTAAACTCATATATATTTTTAAAAAATCCATCTCTAATTCCAATTTGCCCATCAATAATTTGTCTCTGATTCTATCTCTCATTTTCTAATCAATTGCTATATATAATTTTTTCTTTAAATTCAAATCATAACCTGCATATACAACTCATGCACAACTAAATAACATTTATTTATAAAGTAATCCCACTAGCCATCCACATACAACATAACTTATTAAAAATATCAAAAATATATATAAATCATGAAATGAATCATTTAAATTATCCACAACATAAACATAAGCTAATTCATTGATGCAACATCATCTTACAATCACATGAATATTTCGTGCAAATGAATCATAGTTTTGGTTGTGCCCGTGTTATTCTATTTGAATGCTCCCATGCCTTGGGTTTCCATATCTTCTTTGAAATTTCCGGACGAAGGCTTGTGTTATTGTCTCTTGTGCTTCCATGCCTTGGGTTTCCACATTTTGTTTGAAATTTTTGGACGACAAAGACAATCAAGAACAAAATCAACCAACTAATTTGCTATAATGTAACATGAAGACCAGAACCCTCTTTGATCTTGCATATAGACTCACAAAAACTACATAATGAAAACAAAAAGTAGACTGTATTCTTCCATTCTATTTGACACTTATATCTTGAAACCAATCTCAATCTTGGGCTCCTTTTATAGGTACAATTAACCCCACGCCAGAGGCAAAAAGAAAACAGAAATTACCAAGACTGACAAGATCAACTGCCCCAACAGACCTAGGATTCACTTTCCTTTGTTAAATAGATCACAAAATTCATGAAATGTCTTCAGGCTCCAGCAAAACTCTGGACCGAACTACACTCTCTTTCCTTAGGTGCAGAAGAATTCTTGCAATAATAAGAACAACGAATAAAATACGACAGTTTATTTTATCAGACAATTCAAGGGGAGACCAAATCATTAGGCTAGAAAATTGGTAAGTCACCAAGCTTGTTTTGGTAAGCCATCCTTCTTGTTCCTTTAGTTGTTGTAGCAATGGCAGACTTGCTCCTTGTTGTCTGTGCCAAGAGGCATTATCACTTTGCAAAACATTTCTAACAGAAGAACATGTATGGCTTCTTAAATGAGGTCTTTGAGCATGTCACTGCATCTCTTAAAGAAGTCAGACCAAATTGTGGGGGGGCAGTTACAGAGCCAAAGTTAGGCTAACAAAGATTTCTTTTTTTAATTGCTTTAGTTTTGCGTTTAGAAAAAAATTAATATATGTAGTGGCAGTAGTAATTATCATACTCAATGACAAGAATAATGATGAAAGGAAAGCATTTATGGCAACTTAGCATCAAATTGAGCTGCTTGGTAAGGGAAGAGAGGGTTATTAGTTATGATTTCATCTAGCAGGGGCTTGTTATCTAGCTCTCAACTTTCATACTCCCCTTGGTATAATTCCCAACTGAACCAATACTATACTACTTTCGTGCACCATTTCTGTTCACACTACCATTCAATTTAGTTGTCAACTCTCTCTCTTTCTCATCAAGAACAAGACTTCCCTCTCTCTCTCTTAACAAACTCTAATTATAATTCCAAGAATCTTGATATTGCTCCTAGGCTCAAGATTATGGGGTCTATTGAGAGAAATCTAAGTCTTTTTGTTAAGATGTCAGGAGAAGAAATATTAGTTCAGGTAAAGTAGGAGAGGCAAAAGAAGCTGAAAAGGTGGCCCTATTTTGAAACAGGTTTCTTGAATCTCAGCAAACTCAAAAATTTATTCGTTATATGACCTTTGAAAGTGGGAGATTTAGTCTCTAAACAAGATTTCTAGTGCATTTGATCAAATATTAACTAGTAGCACCTAATCACAAAAAACGCAGGGGGCATTATGCTCTTATAAGCAAATTTGATTTAGCGGCTCTTCATTCAGAATGCATAAGTAATCCTCACATATCAATACCAATATTAGGTAATTAACTAAGGATGGTTGGAATGAAATATTAATATTTCCAATTCTTTACTTGATGGAAAAAGTAAATATGCATATATTCCACTCTCAATTTCTCAAGGTTTCTCACTGCTCTTAGGGTCCATGAGCTTTGCTGCCAAATGTATCAAGGAACATAATATACACTTAATTGTGCTAGGGAAGCACTCTTAAAATTTTTAAAGCTTCCATAGAAAAGTAGATGCTCCCTTCCCATTAAAGCGTCCCAGCTTAAGCTGCAAATCATTTATAGAAAAATTGAATATATTAACATGAAAGGACTCTAAATTCATGATGGATGAAAACTAAGGGCTTGTTTGTTTATGAATTGGAACATTTTGCCAAAATATTTTGGCAAAATAGTTTTTGAGAAGTGGGATTGGGGAATGCGATGGTTGTTTGTTTATGTTTTTTATAGTGGGTGGAAAATGAATTAGGAGAAAATTGTTTGTTTGTTTGTGTTTTGAGAGGGAACAAGATGTCACATTAATAACTTTTTGGTTGGGTTGGTAGGGTGAAATTGATATTTTAAAATTAGTTATGTATGTGTATACGTAAATTGGGTAGGGGGACAAAAAATAAGAGGGTTAGACACTTGGGAATGGCTAGGAAATGAATCGTGAGAGTATTTTGGATCTTTTTGGATATATTTTGGACAGTTTAATTGGAAAATGTAATGAATTGCTTGTTTGTAATTTATGAGTTGGAAAATATTTTGACAATTTACAAACACACAAGTCCTCAAATTAAAATATACTATATCCATATTGATGCGGTTGAAAGTTGCTTATAGTGAAAGGATAGTGTTTGGGGTGAATTTGACTAGGGAGGTCGAATGTTCAAAGCTATATTTCTCTCGAGGTCTGAGATCTACAACCACAACACACGTTAGACTAACCGAGGTACCCCCGGCTAAGGCACTCCAACACTCAAGTTAGCTCTGGTAGAGATATGGTAATCAAACAGAAGACTGACTGTATTGAAGGTTTATAGCGTATTTAGCATTACCTTAAGTGTTGTTGAATGTGAAATATTTATAGCCTTCTCCAAGCATGATTTTTCCATAGTGCCCCTATCAGGTGTACAAACTTTTGCCCTTGTCAAGGGGTTAATGGTCATTCCATATCCAGATCCCGGTACTATTCCAAATGGTTGAATCTCTTGTTTTCCAGGGTGAACAGTACCTCTGGAGGCACCTCCCTACCAAAGATGATGGCAGGATTGGCAAAGTTGGTGGCAGCGACTATACCGATTGTCATGCGCCATTAATACGGAGACATGCTGCCTATCAGACTAATAAATGCGGTAGAGATTCGAGTTAGTGTCAGAGTGGGTCCTAAGGTCGATACATGTTGACTAGACCTGACTGGTTGACCATGGATCCCTACTGAGTAAGGTCAACCAAATAATTATTGATGGATGCTCTAGCCCAGACTTGATGTTGGGTTTGTTGGGTCTACTAGGCTATCCTATATCATGAGTCCCCCCAACTCGTGGTCCTGATCAAGCTTGTTGATGAGAAGGAGCAGGGAGTTAATAGGTAGCTACAGCGGTTAACCATATTCGATCAGGATTTTTGAATCCTCGACCCGGGTTTTTGAATTGTCGAGATGATTTCGCTACATTTAATGCACCTATTTGCGCATAGAACATGAAGCATACTGGGGTAGGCTATCATCATAACATTTACTCGAGTTCCCGTGTGTAAACATCTATAAATAATGGGATAACTAACTCCATTTATACTTTTCCTGCTGACACATCTGGTCGAATTTGCTGCCTTTGGAGTTCTTCAGCTTTCATGCACTTAGAATTTTCAAGATCTCTATTATAAGTGCCTTTGCCTTTTTGTTCTTTTCTACCTTTTCATTTGTAGAGGCATGTCTTTCAGTTCAAATAGTGATGACACTAGGTCAGAGGGCGTGGCCTATCAGGAGGAAATTGGGGGGGAGAGCACATCTCAAACATCTCATGAGAGTGAGTTGAGTTCATCAATGAGCGATAGCTCTAGTTTGAGCAGTTCCAGTAGCTTGAGTGATGTGTGAGTTGTTTCAGAGAGGGATACTGGCCCTAGTGATGTTCTTGTAACCCGAGGTCAATTGTTCACCCCCAACCACTATACCGAGATAGCTTCTAAGATAACCCCTGTTAACCTGATCCGCATTAGGGCAGCGTACCATATCTCTGAAGAATACAAACTGATAGCGCTAGGAACTCGGGGTAGGATGCATCGACCTCCCTGGGGGTGTATAACTATGTTCGAGGAGGGGTTGAAATGTGGCCTTAGGTTTTCGCTCACATAACCGATAGTCGACCTCTTATTAGGCCTAAAAGTCTGTATCACCCAATTGCTCCCTAACTGTTTTGCCACTTTATATAGTTTTACCGTGCTAATGCATTTGTACAACCAACCCACCTTCTTTGCCAACTTCTCAAACTTATTCCATTTACCCATGTCACAGAATTCAGGTAACACTGAAGAGTCTAGTTTTTACTACCTGACTACTCAACCTCGATGGAAGTTTTTAGTGTCTCCTGCCTCTTCTTATAGACAAAGGTGGAAAAAATACTTTTTTAATATTCAGGGGCCAGGGGTTCTTGCCATTCTGAGGGGCTGGTGGAGAGGGCCTATGGAGATGCCCGAAAACCAAACACTTAGTTAGCTTAACACATTCATCAGGGATTTGGTCGGATTTGGGCAGATAGAGGCCTCAGTTCTGATCGAAGAGAGGTGTTTGGTGTTGGCTAGCCTATCACCAGCCCAACTTGACCTGTCTATGGGCGATCAACGGGTAGAAACTTTTCGTGAACTAATTTGATTGAACACTTCATCTTTCTGCTTAAGTCTGATGCTTGCTTATTTTGTTTGTATGTGCAAATCGTGAAGAAGTAATGCCCCATAGCTGCACTAAATCCCAAGTCTAAGCACTAAAAAATGAGGAACATCACCGAGCTGCTACCGCTCGATGAGAAAGTGCTTCTGCAAAATAGACGGGCTCGACAAGATCGACGTCTGCGCTGCCACTACTATAAATTGAGCAGGCACCCAAAACTCACTTTGCTCATCGAAAGGAGCCCGCTCGCAGTAGCCCCATGGATTGGGATAAGAGGCAAATGGTCGAATAAGGAGGTTCGGCGCCGAAAAAAATCGTGGGTGGCAAAGGGAAGTAGAAAGCCATGACAGATTATAACTTGTTTGGCAAACCCAGCGATGGTGCGCTATTCCAGCTTCCCTGGCTATCTCCTCCCTGATTCGCCATCGACTCGAATCCTGAGATAACTAACTCAACCTCCATCATCCAAGGAGGAACGTCGGGCCCTAAAGCTCTGAAGTAGATGACGTTAGGGCTATTCGTAGCCGATCAATGGAAGCTAATGAGCCTCAGCCAAATCAGGACCATGAAGGCATTGTCCTACTATTGCAATGTGGTAAGTATGAGATCGATAGTCTCAACCCCAATTTTTCTTTTATATACCGGCCTGATGGATGACATTATAGTATTTCACATAGGACAATTAGGCTATAATATGTACCATCGATTTGAGATGACTTTGGCTGCCAAGGAAGAATTGGAGGCAGGCGGGGAGATAGAAACCCTCAAGGTACAGCTCGAGTCCTCCCAGCTCTAGTTCGAGTAACTGAACAAGAAAATAGCCGATCTTCAGGAGCAGCTTAACTCTAAGGATCAACAATTAGTCCAGGCCGTTGAGGATCAGAGCTGGATGGATAACATTATAAAGAAGGCCCAGCTAAATTTGCAAGTGAGCTATAATTTTGGTCGGGCTTGAGGCCATGTAGAGGCGACTAATGAAGTGAAAGAGGCCTTCAACCGACATCTCCTTGCGGTGCGGCATGAAGCTATTGAACAATTCATCATGACCATAGCCTTTCAAGACGCAAGCATGATTGCATCCCTTGATGATGCGCACGAAGCATTTCATAAGGCCATAAAGTAGCTCGAGCACTTGGGCTATGCTTTTTGAGCTGAGGATAAGAGAAGAATGGGCCTTGTGCTGAACAAAAAACTAGAGCCTTACCCTGACCCAGAAGAGGGCAGAGTTGAGTAGGCCCTAAAGGGCAAAACTACAGCTGCTCACCAAACACGCCACTAACTAAAGCGCAAAAGAAGAAGGCTGTGGTCGATACAAGGTTGGAGCAACTAGCCGCTAAATTTGTGTTCGATGAGGACTTCGTGGTGCAAATGAAGGAGAAAAAGGTTGATGTAGCGCAGTACGTGCTGCGGTCGACTAACTTTATGAGTGACATCGCGGGACCTTTTGAACCTCCTCAAGCAGTTTCACCGCTCGCATGCGCGGGGCCAAAATTGGACTCTTAATGGGCTGAAGGCAACCAAGATGAGCCAAACCAGAGCTAAACCAACCTTTCTTTTGCGTGTTGTTTTTGTTGTCTTTTTTCTTTCTTTCTTTTTTTTTATTTTTTTTGTAATCAGCAAGCGATTGATGAATACAGGCATATTTTCCCTTTCATTTACATCCTGTTGTGCTATACGTAGCTTTTGAGTTTTGTTGCGATAATGTGTAGCATATTTGATCGCCTGTTGCGTAGCAATTTTGTTGCATGACTGTGTCGTCGATTAACTAATGCTCTTAGTCATCTATTTATTTGACCCCTGGATTTAGCTGCCAATTGAAAGGAAATGTATTTTTTGCCAACTAAGGGATCAACAAAAATTGGGTTGTTGCCTGAAGTAGATCGTACGTCGACAAGGAAGTCGATGAAGGATTATTACTCCATCGACTATGAGGTCAACTATGCTCTAAGCAG
>JACGDI010004645.1:346420-377688 GCA_014898725.1 Jacaranda copaia
ACAAAAGAAAAACTCAAATGAGTTCTAAGCAAAAGGCTCGAACGAGCTCATCAAAAGAAAAACTTGAATGAGTTCCAAGCAAAACTCAAAATTAGCTCGGATGAGCTAACAAAGGATGAATGACCAAGTGCAGTCAGCTCAGATAAGCTATGCTAGAACTAAGGTTAAAACAAAAAGAGAAAACAAGATAGAAAAAGCTCAGATGCAATCTCACAACTCAAACTAATATCTTGTAAAAGATACTAAAGCTCTTACCAAAGGAGTATGCAAGAAAGCAGAATCCATTTTAAGTTCATATAAAGAGGCAAAATAAAGTAATAGCCTAAGTACAATTAGAACAGAACATATTCACAAAAGCATTTGCCTCTTGATAATAAGCACACTTGTCAACTACAAGACGATGGGCCTAGCTAATAGGCCAAAGCACTAAGATCAACCATCTCAATCGGTGTTGTAGCGTTAGCAGGAAAATTCTAGTTGGATAGCTCGGTTGGAGAAATAAGATGGCAGACTCAATTGAATGAATTCTGTTCCACTATCTTGGCAATTAATTTTTATGGCATCCCATCACCTCGGCAATTATGGGAACAAAATCAAAGGAGTTGCATGGCTTTGCATGGCAACTCATCTCGGCAAGTATGGGAATAGAACCAATTGCATGGCATATTGGCAAATGCATAGCATTTTAGCAGTTACATTTAACAAAATCAAAGTTGCATGGCAAGATGCCTTAACAATTGCATGGTAACAATCAAAATTGCATAGAAAGTCATCTCAACATTAATGTCATCTTAGCAATTACATGTTAAGAAAATCAAGGTTGTATAGAAAGTCATCCCAGGAATGCACTACTATTCTCAGCAAGATTGATGAAAACAAAATTGAAGCTTTCCTCTCCATCTCAGTAATGATTAAAACTAATTTACCTTTGGCTTGGACTCAGTTATAGTTCAAAGAACTAAATTGTGGGAGGAGATGTGATGTGGATATAATAAGCCCAAGCTAAAGGCACACATTAAGGTTGCTATAATTAGAATTGGGCTCAAATATAATATCCCTTTTGAGCCTAGCTAATCCGATTGGCTGAGCTAAACTCAAGGGAAAAGTTGAGCTGCACTCAGAGAAGTTGAGCTGAACTCGAAGGAAGAGTCGAACTACACTGAGACTTACTTTAGTTTCCATAGTTCAATGCATGACCTAGGAAAGGAGAAACATGGGCTACATGTGGCTCTATTTCATTGATTCAGTTGTATACAAATGGTTAGTGACTTAGTGGGTAGTTATGGTCCCAGTTAACAGGGTCCTTGGTCATAGAAAAGATTTGGTAAAAGAATTGTAAAGGGAGGATTATCAGAAATACAAGATTACCTTTTTGTTTTCAATTGGTGCTTTGAATTCTTTTTTTTTTTTTTTTTGGCATCATATATATAAAGTAAAATTCTGTTCAACCCTATTTTAAGAATATATATTATGTAGTAATGATGTTGATAAGTTATTTTTATCCTATTTTTCCATCTCAACATTTTCCATACATAGTTTGCTATAAAAATAAGTTATTTTATGATCAATGTAAAATACTATATTAAATAATTTTGTGGTAACTCAATATCTTATGATAATAAGTACTCAATATATCTATAAATGCGACCTTTCATATTGATTTTTGTATATGTCTCTTTGTCTCTCTGTCTCATTGTCTCTCATTATATATTTTAGTTTATATATGGAATTAATATATATATATATATATATATATGTCAATCATGTATGTATTTTCGATTTGATGCATGGAGCATTAATTTTTTAACTCTTACTCTCCCTCTCTCTCTCTCTCTCTATATATATATATTTATCTACCTATATATAAAATAAATTATATTTTATTTCATAATTTGATATTTTAATCACTAAGATTTGGAATCATAATTTGATATTTTAATTGCTAAGATCTAGAACTTTCTTGATAGTGATCACTAATATCAAATTTGGTTTTTCACATAATAAATATTTTTATTATTCACAAGGAATTTTAATATAAAATATAATAAATATTTTTAGTGTTAATTTCTTTCAACAATATTAAAGTACTTCAAAATAAGAATATCAATAGTATCAAACTATATCACTCAATAAGAATGATTACTATAATTCGGAAGTTTCTTTGTAGACATCACTAATCTATATATATATATATCGTAAAATATGTTTTTTTTTCATAATTTGATACTTTAATCACTAATCTTAATTTAATATTTCCTAAAAAATATCTTATCCCGTAATTTGATACCTTAATTATGTTAAATTTCTTGATCTAAGCACATAAATCCATACAAGTTATTCATACTAAAAATAACCAAAATATGCAATTCACTAAATATTTAAGAATACAAAATTATTGTCTTTCTTTTTTCATCATTTCTATAGGATCATAAGTTTGGTGAGTTAGACTCTAATATTTTTTAAATATGTACGTATTTTGTAATTTATATATAATTTTTTAATATTATAATTTTTATGCTTATGAACCAAGTTAATTTGCAAAAGAAATTTGATTTCTCGGCCTTGTGGCAAGTTAATAACTTTTCTATTCACTATATTAATTTTTGCACTTGTCTATTTTCTTCACTCTTTTCATCTTATGAATTTCGTTTACCTTGTGGTTTCTCTATTTTTATTATTTTGTTGGTATGATATTTTATCAGTGGCCTATAGTTTTTTTTTTTTTTTTTTTTTTTTTTATGATTAGATTAAGTATTATCAAAATTTCAATTATAATTAATATTTGTATAACTTATAAAAATATAGCATCTAATTATAACTAATATTGAATATAATAAAATTTGAAACTTGAAATTATTACCCAATTAGTTATATTATATTCAATATATAAATTTTTTATTAAATTTAAATTTTGTATAAAAATGTAATAACGGATTAGCTTTGAGTGTTATCATTGATGGAAAAAAGACATACACTGCAAATTTTATGTTTTTTATATTTACATAATATATTTGAATTATAAATATTAAAGATTTTATTTCATTATTTTAAATATTTTTTTCCTTTAGGACATATGTTTAGCGTAGGTAAAATATGAAGTTATGAAGGACTGGTGTACTCAAAGAACATTTGATTTGATGATTATAAGTTTTAGTCAAATGAAATATTGTTACATATTACTTATTTCGACTATTAAATTCTTTGCAATAAAACTTTTATTTCTTTTTTTAAATTAGTATTTTTATTTAATATTTGTAATCTTTACATGATTTATAAAGAAATATAAGTACTTAATTATAATTAATATTAAATATAAATTTAAAATTTAAAATTATTACCCGGTACAACGCATGAGCTCAAAACTAGAAATTATGGGATAATCAACCAAAAATTTTATGAAAAGAATTAAGTTGATTCAATGAGATAATTGATTACAAAGTATAGTAACATCTCATTCTCCATCTATTTGAATTTTGGGGAGGGTAGTTCAGAATTCTCTATTTCAAGATCTATCTTTGATTTTACTACACAAACTCATCAAGCATATGTAATCACGACAAAATACTTATTAAAAAGAATATTTAATATATTCTTCATGTATTTATAAATTGAAATGGAGAATGAAATATCAATCAAAATGGAGAATCCAAAGTATTCAAAAAAATTCATGTGGCCAAAAATAAAAAATAAAAAATAAAAGAATTGAAGAACAATAATCTATTTGTAAATTGAGTGTCGGTGAAGACTTATATTGTTATAGCATTATTTGTTACGCTGAAATCTTTACTGTGCAAAGAAATTCATGTACTTTAATTGTGCTATTACCTGATGTATACATGAAAACAATTGATGCTACGCCCAAACCAAATTTTGCTAATTGAGCGTTGGAAGAATTGGCATGTTATCGTTGGTGCATGTTGGGATTTGATTTGGTTATCAAAAGACAAAGTTTAATTACAATTAGAATTTCTGCTTGTATTGGATTTTTTAATTCTAAATAAAGAAGTTAAATAATTTTCTATTATAAATAGAAGTCTTTATTTGATTACTTTAAATGGGATACTCGTGGAACTCATGATATGATACTTATGGGGTAATTATTGTGAATATGAGTGGGATAATAAAAGAGGGGGGGGGAGTGAGTATTTCTTTGTAGGTGAAATTTGCCAAATCACGTAAATCTATGTCTGTTTATTTTTTTATATGTCGGGTATTAATTTTGTCATTAAATTTGTGAGCGTGATTTATGAATTTCTAATAAATTAAATCTCGTACCTAAATTGCTTTTGCTGTGCTCCAATAGAGCAATTACAAAATTGGAATCATAATTCTGCTCTTTGTTTTTTTTTTTTTTTTTTTTTTGTGTGGTCATTATTGTGAGTCACATGGGCACAAAATAGGGATGCCAAAATCAAACTCAATTTGATGACCTGACAACAATCCACCTGAAAAAAATCAGGTTTGGATTTGATGTTTTCGGGTTCGGATCAAATTGAGTTAGACCATAAAATGATCTAAGGAAAAAAAAGAAAGAAAAAGAAAAATAAGGTTGGGTTGACTTTGGGTCAACCCTCCTAACCTGAAAAAAATAAACGGATGATCCAATAGCCCAATAAATCTAACTTATCTGAAAAACAAAATTAAATGATTAAAATAAAATTTAAATAATATATATATATATATATCCAAAATTCAAGTTTTAAAAAATTCAATTACTGAACAATGGTTCGTTATTTTTTTGCATTTGAAGTACCCATGGATATGACAAATTTTAAAGTTTTTATGTTTCTTAGACCTTAATAATTATGTCAAATTTTTAGATTTTATTATATACTTAATTTCTACTCAATTGTAATGTTGAAATTTATAAATATGAAAAATAAAATAATGGATCAGGATGAGTCAATTTTATCAGGTTGGGTTAGGTTAGATTTGTTAGATTGTTAGGTGACCTGACTAAAAATTAGGTCAACCCAAATTTGAAACGACCTTTTGTGGAATAGGGTAGGATTAAACTTTTTACATTTAACATTGAGTTGGATTGAATTTTTATTTGATATTTTTATATTATATTCTTACCTCAACTTAACTCCAACCCACCCAAATTGTAACCAAAATATGTGGATTTGAAGAGGAAAAAGCTTCATTTGTTGGATCAAGCAAGTACTTTGAACTCACCATGCTTGTCACGTGAATTCTTTTTCCAAAAAGAAAAAAAAAACAGAAAAAGAAAGAAAGAATTTCAACTTTTTAAAAAGAAAAAGTCAAATTAATTAATTCAGAGACATCATTTTTACTTTGTTTTATTCACTAATAAGTTTGGCACATTTTGTGTATTTGCTAAAATTTTTAAAATATGAAGATTCATTTACTTTTTTATATAATACTATAATTTTTAATAATTTTAATATACTGAAATTTTAAAGCAAATAAAAAAAATTAAGAGAGAGTAAATAATTGGAGAGGAAAAAACAATTAAAAAGAGAAAGGAGATAAGAAAAAATCATCTTGCCATTATTTTTTAAAGTGAGGTTATTTTTGTCAACTCATTTAAAAATGTGCTACTAAAGTTTTGGTGCTTTATATAAATATAGATATTCCTTACACTTATTGTGAAGTTTTAGAGTTAAACTCTTAATGGTTATGGTGTGTGAAAAAAAAAATCATTTAAATGAAATAATGAATTAGTAGCTTAAATTAGTAGTTCATTTATTTTGATGTGGTGTTTTTTTCCAAAAAAAATTACCATGCCGATTAAATACTGATATGACGTTATAATTTTTTAATTAATCATTTTTAAAGGACAATTATTGTTGTAGAGTTCTAGTTCGACTTGGACAATCAACTAAAATTTGAAGTCAGAGTCAAACGAGGGGAAAATCGTGTCCGCCTCTCCTAGAAAAAAGTGTGCTGTAAATATTAAAATATTGAAGAATAAAAAATAAAACAAAAATGTGGTCAAATAAATTGAAGAAAAATAAATATTATTCGAGCACATCTAAATTTAATATTTGAAAGTTTGAAATAAATAAAAAACCAAATGATACAAAATTCTATTTACAAGTTGTGATGACCAAACCAATTTGATGGTTATTTTGTGAGAAAATTAAAAATATGGAAGTTCCCATGTATTGTAGATTGCAAGGAAGATAATGAAACAATAAAAAGAAACATTATGCAGAGGAAGAATCAAAATATAAAAACAACTCAAAAGATGGAGTACAAGATTGACACGCCAAAAGTAAGTGAAAGTATGAAAATTGTAAAGTTTTAGGGTTAGTTTAAACTCAAAAAATGACAACCATATATTAAGTTGAAAGCTTAAAATATTGAGTATTAAATCATGTCTATTAAAATTTATCTATTTGTAATTAATGCCTTAAATATCGACTAAGTAAGAAAAAAATATTACAATAAATATTAAAGGCTAAAAAATAAAATAGATCAACAAAGTAATTATATGATTAAAATTATACAAATTGTGATTAAAAAGTTCATACAAGTTTGGTCTAAATTTTCACGATTAAGATTAAGCAATCAATTGAATTGTTTTAAATAATTAAAAACTCGATATTTCAAGAATTCTGAATTGGTTAAAAATTGAAGAATTTTATTAAAAAAACTCTCTTCTTGTATATAGTGGTGCAAATGCTAAATTATATAATTTAATGATTTTGGAAAAAGTACCAAATTGATAAGTTTGCATTTTAATGTCATACTTAAAAAAGTGTGTGGCCAAATTTATACAAAACATCTCACAAGCTTCTATTTGAAATTTATAAGATACTAAATTGTATTCTAAAAGTAAAATTTTAAAGTGTTTAAATAAAAATAAAATTTTAAAATTTAACAGATGTTAAAATTAATAACTTTATAATTAACATAGTTAAAATTAAAAGAATTTATTAAGATATTAAAAATGATTTAGGAACTTTTTAGTTGAGTGGTCTGATAAGGTGGCATTACCTTCAAATTTATATATGAGGTTTCGAATTAAAACTTTAATAAAATTTTAGTCCGTGTATGCTACGTAAATAAGTAAGTAAATTAGGAAAAAAGAGAGAGATAGAAATTTGAAGAAAAATTTTTATTCTTCCATTAAAATTGTTGAAGTCAATGTCAATCTTAATCACGTGAGATAAATTATCACAATTACATCTAAAAATATTAATATTAACGTGACCGCACCATTCTATTATTCCAAAGCTTTTGTTTTCATTCCCTTTCGTTGCTAGTCGTATGGTATCTTCTTACGAAAATTAAATTTATTATCATAAACGTTGGAAAAGACAAGTTACGGGCTAAGCTTTTGAACGTGGATGTGAAATTTGGGGCAAATTAAACGTCGCAGCGATGGTAATATTTTATTTTCTTGTAACTTATTATCGTTTTTAAAAAGAATAATTATTTATTTACATATATTTTTTAATAGCAGTTTATATCATTCATATTAATAATTATATTAATTGAGCATTAACTTTGATGATGTAATTAAAATACCCATACATGCATTAAAAAAATATCCAAAAAATATGCCCTAAATATGGAATAGATAATTTGCCATCCAAAATATCCCAAGTCTATGTAGTTTGTTGTGGAAGATTACTTTTGAAAAATATAATTAATAGTAAATTTGAAAATATGTAAAAAAATAAATTTATATTTAATTTTATTTTACAACGTGACAAATTCTATTATGCATGTCTTTTATTTAAATTTTTGTTTGATTGCTAATGTTATATCAAAATTTTATATTGTTATATCTCATTTTATAGTATTGTAATAATGAATATATATTTATAGCAAGTAACAACGTGGAAAAATAAATATACTTATCTCATGTGGTAATTTAAGATGATTAAAAGATTTTATTGATGGTTTGAAACAAAATATAGTCCAGAAACTATCTAATTTTATCTTGAAAACAATAAAATTGATGCTGGAAAATAAAAACAACCATAAATTATTACCTCAAGGGACAAACCCTGAAAAATATATTGCACAGGCCCAACCAAGAAATATATATACATATATATATATGCATATTTATATATTCAATATATCGTTTTATTATCCCAAGTATTAAAATAATTGAACATTCGAAATATTTTGAAAAACCTAACAAATCAAGATAAAACCCCCGACGAAGTAAAATTAAAATTCATCTCCCTTGGCAAAATTTTTGGTTGCTTTCCATTTCTGTTATCTTCTTTCCCTCCCCTCTTGGCACGAAATCTCTCTTAAGAGATATATAAAGAGATAGGTTTTTGGATAGGAAGATAGGTTGATAGTTGAAGAAAGTTGAAGAAGGTGGATTTGTTTGATCCAGGAACGATTTTGATGGAGGCGGGCGCCTTGCTGGACACCGGGTCACCCGAATCTTCATCGGACTTTGCGTTTGCATTCAACGACGTCAATTTCTCTGACAGGATTCTTCGGATCGAGATCTTACCCGACTCACCCGGATCCAAGCCCGACCAGGATGACAGCCTCGCTGATTGGGCGCGCAACCGGAAGCGTCGCCGCGATGACCAGCTTAGCAATGTTAATGGTATTACTTTTATGTGTTTTTACGTTTACAAATGGGTTTTTTGAAATTGAGATATGTATGCCGGTTTTGTTCCCCCTTCTTACAAATTGGCAATTCTGTAAAATGGGTGGGTTTGGGGGTCCTCTAGGGCTCAGATGTTTTTTGGGTTTTATGTTCAAATGGATTTTATGTGGAAATTGCACTAGGGTTTTTTTTTTCTCTGTCGCTTTTTCATTGCATTTTGAATCCTTGACAATTCGTGAATGTGTGCCTGGAGTTTTAGATGCGACCTCATGACTCTTAATTAGGATGTTATTTGGAGATCAAAACAGGGACTGGGATACTGTTTAAGGAATTCTTTATGAAAATTATGCAATTTGATGTGATTGTTTGGTAATGTTTGAATAAGTGCATTAGTATTTGGATTTTGAAGGTCAGCTTATAGATAGATGAGTGTCCAAAAGGGACATAACAAGCATGTCAATAATGTCATACAGACACCGTTCCTTGGTTATGAGATCCTGGCAAACAAATTGTATTAAGTATGCCCTTGTCTCCCATGAAATTTACCAATTTTAATTGTAGTGCATTAGCTATGAGGTATGGCATTCAGAATTTCTACAGTTACTTAAATGATGGACATTTAGCTACTCTGTTTTCTGTTGCACATGAAAAAAATATATCATTTCAGAGTTTGAGTTGTCCTTTTCACTACATGTTTTACGAAAATGATCACACACATTCTAATTTCCCAATTTTCATGTTTGTTGTGCATTAGGTGTGAGCTTTGTAGGGTGTGGCATTCAGAATTTCTACAATTACTTGAATGATGGGCATTTGCCGACACTGTTTTCTGATGCAGATGAAAACATATATCATTTCAGAGTTTGATTCGCATTTTCCTTTTGACTACATGTTTTACTGTGATGATCATAGACATTATACTACCTTTTTCGCTTCTTTTTTATATATATATAATCAGAGGATTACATCTGGATTTAACCCCCAAAACTCTGATTCTCCGTTTTTTTTGTGTTCAATCTCTCACAGTCTCACTAACCTATATTCTTCTGTAAGAACTTTGATCACCTTCACATTTTGGTTAAACCTCTTGCAATGATACATGGCGTTGAAACTGTGTTATGTAAATTGATCCAATGGCTGTCAAGTTCATGGAGTAGCAGCAGACATCTGATGTGGAATTACGTATAGGCAACACTGATGCAACAAAATTTATCCAACTAATTGCAGTTGTTCCTCAATTCCATATATAGGGAGCAACAGTCATTTAAATCTGAATCTTGAAATCCATGAATCTTTCTTTGTCATTTAAACTAATTCTCTGTCCTCTTTTCCAATCTTCTTGGATGGCTGGGGGGCTATGCATACTTGTAAATCTGATTTGCTTATTTTAGGTTATTTTATATGCAATAATATTTCTCATTATGCTTGTTTTATACATACCAAATGTACTTTTCCACACCCGGATAACTTTGACTCCTATACAGACAAGACATACTGTTTGACAGCTTATGCAACAAACAGAATATTTCTTGCCTGTGAAATGTGTGGTTGCTAACTTAACCTTATGTTTTTGAACTGTGCAGAATTGGCTGAACAACGTGAAGAGCAGATTTTGAATTGTAACATTCTGGATTTGGAAGATGCTGTCACTTATGAAAATCAAGAGGAAGAAGCAGTTGCAATGATTGAGGAGTCACCTGTGGGTGCAGAAATCACAGTAAATCAATCCAGTACGTTTAATATATCCTTGTTTCGAGTTGCTTATTAAGGTTCTGACCTAGTATTGCTCCTTAAAAATTCATTTCTTAAACAAACTCAGAATTTAAAGAAAATTTTCTTCATTAGAGTCTCAGAATCGTACAAGAACAGCACAGATGGTTATTATTTTCCGATTACTCTTCTGAATGTAGTACATTACCTTACATTTGGTAATTTGAATTTAAGAAACCATGATTTCATAACTTGAAAAGGTCAATTTGATAATCATATAGGTCGCGAAGCTGCTCAGGGCAATGAAACATCTTCTAGCATGGATTATTCGGAAGTTCAAGTTAAGACTTTACACATCAGCTCTCCAATTCTGGCAGCAAAGAGTCCGTTTTTCTATAAGGTAAATCATGCTTATCGTCATCTGTTTGCTTCTTTGCCCCACTTTATATTGATACATATGTTCCTATGTTCCATATTTTATCTAGTTGTTCTCAAATGGTATGAGAGAGTCGGAGCAGCGGCATGTAACTCTACGAATCCAAGCCTCTGGTAAACACAGTACACATCATTGGTGTTGATGTTTTCTTTCAGAAGTCTCAATTCATTCTATTTGAAATTTTTTCAATAAGTGTTTTTTTTGTTTTTGTAGGTTGTAATTTGATTTATTTTACTACGGCTCTGAAGCCCCAACCTTTTTAAGACATTACTTTTATAAGACAGATTGGCTTCTGCTTTTTGCTTATATGTTATGACATACTTGTATATGCTAATGCACAAAGGGAAAGCCAAATCCTTTTGCAATAAAGAAATTCACTTTTATACCTGAGAAAATATGATTCTTTATGCATGAAAGAATTAGATGTTTGTACAAGATAAATTTGTTTTTTCAGGTGCTTAGCTTTCTATATAAATACATGTCTCTTCGAATCCAATCCTCAGTTAAACTTAGTTACACGTCATTGGTGCCTTTTTTTTGTCAAAAAAGTTCAATTCACTCAATTTTAAAATTCTTTTCATTGAGTGTTGTGTGTGATTTGTAGATTGAAATTTGATTTAATTTACACGGGATTTGAAGCCCCAACCTTTTTAAGACATAATGTTTATAAGACAGATTATCTTTTTCTTTTTGCTTATATGTTTTGACATGTATATGCTAAGGTACATGGGGAATCTTGAAATTTTTTGCAATAAAGGAATTCTCTTTTATACGTGAAAGAATATAAGATGTTTGTAAGTTCCATTTGTACCAGATAAATTGCTTGGATGCCTGTTTAAATGAATGCATTCAACTGACAAGGGTACCCACTTTGGCAGAGGAAGCTGCCCTCATGGATTTGCTGAACTTCATGTATAGCAATACTTTGCCACGAACAACACCAACTGCTTTACTGGATGTGTTGATGGCAGCTGATAAATTTGAGGTTGCTTCATGCATGAGGTACTGCAGCCGATTATTGCGCAACTTACAAATGACTTGTGAATCAGCCTTGCTCTATTTGGATCTTCCTTCGACTGTTTTAATGGCTGATACTGTTCAGCCTCTAATGGATGCTGCCAAACAGTTCCTTGCTGCACGCTTCAAGGACATAAACAAGTATGCAACAATCTATCATTCTAAAGAAATACCTTATTTTCTATCTTATGGGTGTACATGTAAGAATGCTGCTGTATGACTGGATGGCATCAGTTTGCTTTCGCAGATTACTTCTTCTGCTCAAGCAATCTCAGAATTAATTAACCCACATTCAATTTGCTGTTTGTGTAGGATTGAAGAAAGAAAGTTTTCTTTTATTATTTTTATGATTGCTAACCCTTGTTATTTAATTTCTATGCTATAGGGGGCTTCTCCACTATGGATTTCTAGTTGAGAAGAAAGGGGAAAGGAAAAAAAATTGCTTCACTATTAAGTTTCTTCATTACAGATTAGCCGATGCTTTTTACCCATTCTTAGTACATGGTTTTGCTGCCTAAGTATTGCTATTTCATTTATTTATCAGGTATCAGGAAGAGGTGTTGAACCTGCCTTTAGCTGGTATTGAGGCAGTCCTATTCAGTGACGATTTGCAGGTGGCTTCGGAGGATGCTGTTTATGATTTTGTGCTAAAGTGGGCCCGGCTACATTACCCAAAGTTAGAGGAAAGACGAGAGATATTAACCATGCGGCTACTTCGTTTTGTTCGTTTTCCATGCATGACTTGCAGAAAGCTGAAAAAAGTCCTAACTTGCAGTGACATCGATCCTGAACTGGCGTCTAAGGTTGTCCTTGATGCTCTCTTTTTTAAAGCGGAAGCTCCATATCGACAGCGTTCTCTTGTGGCCGAGGAGGCTAACGCTACATTTCGTCGATTTGTGGAGCGAGCATACAAATATCGACCTGTAAAGGTGGTTGAATTTGAGTTGCCTCGTCAACAGTGTATAGTTTACCTTGATCTTAAGCGTGAGGAATGTGTACAGCTGTTCCCTGCTGGCCGAGTCTACTCACAGGCTTTTCACTTGGGGGGCCAAGGATTTTTCTTGTCTGGTCATTGCAACATGGATCAACAGAGTTCTTTTCATTGTTTTGGGCTTTTTTTGGGTATGCAGGAGAAGGGCTCTGTAGCCTTTACAGTTGACTATGAATTTGCATCAAGAACAAAACCATCTGAGGATTTTGTGAGCAAGTATAAAGGAAACTACAAATTCACCGGAGGTAAAGCTGTTGGCTACCGCAACCTCTTTGGTGTCCCATGGACTGCATTCATAGCTGATGACAGCCCTTATTTCATCAATGGTATTCTCCATCTGAGAGCTGAGCTCACAATTAAGAAATGACGTCTCCAAGACCTCACATCCGGGTAGCTTTTAAAGGACACATCTGAGTCATGAAAACAGTGAATGTGAAACTCAATGTCTAATGTTTAATGAAGTTCAGCCAACTCTATTTTGGAATATGGTTATATAAGTGCTGTAGGAACTATATATACTCTGTACATAGTGGACTATTGGTTTTTCTTGATGATGTTTTGGAACAGCAGTTTGTAGGGGACAAGAGGTTAAAATTACTTTCCTATATGTTTATGCAGATGTTTCTAAGGAAGGAGTTTTACCTCTGAATTTGTAAGTTGCTATTAACCATGTGAGGATTATAGAAAGTGAGAAGTGAGCTAAAATCCTTGCTTCCATCTCACTAAGGATGTCTTAATTACCTTCTCAAGAAAAGGTAAAAAGGTGAATCTACTTTTCTGTGAAAATTACCTAAGTTTTTGAAGTACACACAAATTTGGAAAGCTAATTAAAATGATATGTTATCATGTCTTTATACTAAAAACTAAACTGCACTTCAATTAGAAATGTGGAATGCATGGTAGTAGTTTAATGTCCACTACCGTGTCCAAGCAACTTAAATCATTGAATGCACGAAATATATACTCTTATAAATAAAATTTTATTGGACAAATCAGAACAGAAATTAGACAGGGTGAGTAATTTATTACTACAATTATTCATTAATCGCCACTAATTCAGCGCTAAAGGTGCTCCACATGGAGCAAAAAGCAAGTATAGCGTGCCCTAACACCCCCATTATGGTAACATTTGATATGCAGCAATGTTATTATTGCACAGCTCCAAGGAGGAAACCCTATTATTAATTTGGGTCCCAAAGCTTGAACCAACTTTATTATTGCATCCCAAAGTCCATCCACTTTTCATTAGTTTTCTAAACATATATGAATCAGCCAGAAGAATACGACCCTCCAAGCAATAACCAGCAGCAGATCTTCAGACAGCTATTACATGGGCCGCAATAGGAGTAATTTTTGCTTCATCTGGTTATTCCACTTCTTGCATTTCTCTTCTTTGACCAACTGTTTGAAGAACAACTTTGATGATTCTTTAGATGCCATTCTTCATGACCATGCTTTCAGAGCTATGATACGCCAGCGGCCGCATACTGATGCACTCTATAATGCCAGCCTGCCTGAGTATCTAGCAGGGATGAGGGTTTCAGTTGTGGGGCTCAGAAGCAGCACTCTCTGGAGAAAAGGTGCAAATTTCAGTGATTTTATCATCCCACCAAGAACCCTACCTGTGCCTTGTGTGAAAAGACTTCTCATAGTTTATCATAACCTTGGCAACTGGTCTTCTTTATACTACAGCTTATCGGGCTATACATTCTTGAGCCCTGTTGTTGGTTTTCTGGTCTATGATGCATCACATTTGAGCAGCAAAAACTTGTCCAAACTGGAGCTCAACACAATGGGGAAGCCCATTTCGATTGAATTCCAGAATTCATCACTAGTTGCAGGGAGAAATAATCAGAGGACAAAATGTGTTTCGTTTGGAGCTTCAGGAGAAGTCTTCCTCAGTGAAATGAGCCTGCCTAATATGTGTTACAGCAGAAGTCAAGGCCGTTTCTCAGTAGTAATTCCACTCAAGAAGAAGCAAAAGATGTGGCCATTCTGGATTATGGGATTTCTTGCTGGACTCGTGGGACTGATATTAGTGGGATTGGCAGGACGATTAGCTGTGAGATCTTTAGTTGGCAAGAGAACTAAAGAAATGGAGAAAGAAGCAGATGAAGGAGAGTGTCTCCAAACGTATTGGATTAATAGCAGCAAAATGCCACGAGCTGAAGTGACAAGAACTCAGCCTGTCCTTGAGGGTACAACTCTTCCAAATCCAAAGCTGTCTTGGTATGCATAATATTGTTTTTCCTGTGCAATCTGTGAATGTTTTGGCATATTTAACCACTATGCGTACAGGGTTTGAACTGTTGTAAAATTTTTGAAATGGGCTTGTTATGAACTTTTGGAAATGAATTAACTGCGGCATGTATATGAGGTCAGTCATTTAGACATAGCTCATTGTTATGTTTGGTTAATAAGATTGCCATACACTATCCTTGCCAATACAAGTGAATTCTAAGTACCTGAAATCGACATTTAAGCTCAGAAAGTTGTATACATGGGATACACATACCTGTACCAAAAAATGGAAAAATGGGATACACATACACAGAGGGGAAGGTTTAACTTTTGGTAAAGGTTTTGGCTCCATACATACATAATGAGGTCGCTTCAAGCAGGGTTTTGATTGGATTTGAATTCAATTTCTCCAATTAGCATAATCTTAAGATAAGAATAGCGAAAGGGAGTAACACATAAAATGCGGCAACTTTGAGGGGGGATTCATGAAACGAACACATTTTAATGCATTATCCAGAAGAAATTGTAAGTCAAGATTCCAGGCCAGTTTGGGTGGGTGGCGGGGGATTCCCAGAAAATTGGCAACATCTCCAGCAGTTCAAGTCAAAAGTAACGGCTGCACAGATAAAGGTACTAGCAAAACTAAGGAAGAACAAAATAAGATGCCAATATGCAAGAAGATTATGCAGATAGAGAAGAACAGATTAGATATCCCTAATGAGATTCCACCTAATTTTTAAGATTGCATCCATGCCCAGTTTTTATTCTTCGGCAGAATTGCATGCTTTTGCTGATTTTGCAACAGGCCAGTACCTTCTCCATACTTTCTTTTTCACCCTACTCTTCACCAATGCTATATTTGGATCAAAGAGGTTAGTGATTAAAATGAGAAGGTAAAGGCAAAAATTATTTCAGTGTCTGTAACACCCCTTTAATTAAAGGGCATCAAGCTTTACATAGAATGCGCTGATGAACACACTATGACATGCACTGTATTTAGTCATTGTTAATATCAGCTAAAACAGCAGGTGCCTAGTGGCTTGTAAGTGTTTATCACTTTTAAGTGTTTAACACAACACCATGGACCATATCGAAGTTCTTATACCGTTGAACATCTATATATAATACTGCAAAGCATAGAACTTAGTATAAACATAAGCATCAACATATGCCAATATGATCCTCATATTTTTCTGTAAAAGATTAGAGCACAGATAAAAGCTAATTAAGCATCACAAAATGCCAAACAGATCATGATAGTAGCTAAACATCCCAATAAAGACAGTCATCTGGAACATCATTGGAAAAGGTATGCTCCTCTTATTAACTGCATACACAACAATGCAGAGGCTACAAAATATTTTTGTGAGCAAGAAATCCTCATCAGGGAATACAATTCAAATTCAAGTAAATGCCTCAAGAAACCACAGAGTAGAACAATTTCAATAACCAAATTATACCAACCAAACCTCAATCTAGCCTCTTGCACTAAACCCTGGCTTTGCGAGCAAGCTTGGACCACTCGGTGTGATAAGAACCTGGGCGATCAATCCTCTCATAGGTATGTGCCCCAAAGTAGTCCCTTTGAGCCTGCACAAGGTTGGCTGGGAGTCTCCCCCGCCTGTAAGTATCGAAATACTGCAAACTGGCAGACATTCCGGGAACACAAATACCCTTCTGAATTGCCAACCCCACGACTCTCCTCCAGGCCGCTTGTCTCTGCACCATCTCCTTAGCAAATTCTGGGTCAACCAACAAGTTGGCCAGCCCTGGATTCCTCTGGTAAGCCTGCTTAATTCTGTCCAAGAACACAGCCCTAATAATGCACCCACCTTTCCAAATCCTTGCCAATTCCCCCAAATTCAAACCCCACGCCTTCTCCATACTCTTTGCCCTCAACAGATTCATCCCTTGTGCATAACTACAAATCTTGGAAGCATAGAGCGCCTGCCTAACGTCATCAATCAACCTCTTCTTATCCACGGAGCCGACATTATTAATCTCCTCCTTCAACCCTTCATTCTCGAAAATCTCCGCCGCTGCCTCTCTCTCTTCCTTCAATCCACTCATATACCTACTATCTAATGAAGCTGCGATTGTAGGAGCAGCAATTGACAACTCAGCTGCCTGCTGCACAGTCCACTTCCCTGTCCCCTTCATCCCAGTCTTATCCAAAATCTTATCCACCAAATGCCCTTCACCCGTCTCTTCATCCTCCACCTTGAAAATATCGGACGTAATCTCAATCAAGAAACTCTCCAACTCGCCACGATTCCATTCCCCAAAAATCTCCGCCAACTCCTCGTTGCTCAACCCTCCGACATTCTTCAACACGTCATAGGCCTCTGAAATCAGCTGCATATCTCCATACTCAATCCCATTATGCACCATTTTAACAAAATTCCCGGACCCTCCTTCGCCAATATAAGTGACGCAAGGCCCATCATCCACCTGAGCAGCGATCTTCTCAAGTATATTGTGAATATTCAAATAAGCCCTGTGAGATCCACCAGGCATCAAAGATGGGCCATTTCGGGCGCCATCTTCACCCCCAGAAACACCCATTCCCAAATAGAGCAAACCGTTAGCTGAGGCGTCGACCATGCGGCGCTCGGTGTTCTCGTACCACTCGTTGCCTCCGTCGATGATGGTGTCGCCAGGCTCCATATAAGCGGAGAGGGCGGCGATGGTATGGTCCACCGGGGCGCCGGCTTTAACTAAGATGATGATGGAGCGGGGTTTCTGGATCGATAGGACGAAATCTTTGGGCGTGTAGTGTCCGAACAGAGGGAACTGGCCTTCCCGGTGGGCGCGATCTAGCGTTTCGTCGACTTTTGAGGTGGTGCGGTTGTAGACAGAGATTGGGAAGCCTTTCTCCGCGATGTTCAGAGCTAGGTTTTGGCCCATTACGGCCAGCCCGGCTAATCCGATTTGGGATAGCGCAGCTGATTCCATTGCTGCTTCTGCTTCTGGAGCTTAAACTACGATCTTGAATTGCGGAAATGGGGGAAGCAGAAAGAAGGAAGATGTCTGGTGTTGCAACGATGGGTGTATATGCTATATAAGACCAACTGGATCTTCATAGGCCAGATGAAATGACAACATTATCCCTCCATATGATTTTGACTACTTGATATTAATTATTATAAAACACTCTCTTAAGTTGTCATACTTAGCCTTGAATTTTTTAAATAAAATTATAACTTATTATTTGTACTAATGTATATATTCTATGTTTTTCAAGATTTTATTTTATTTATTATAAAATAAAAGTATTTTATATATTAATTATTATTTTTAAAAGCAATAGCAATTAATTGATAATCTCAAAATAGATATTTTTTAAAAACTTATGTTAAAAATAATTTTTATTCTTCACAACATTAAAAGAATGAGAAAAAAATGAAAAATTAAAAATAGATTGAATTTGATGATTTTTTTAAAAAAACAATTAATGTTAAGAAAGAACTTCAGTCTTGATATTATACAAAAGAACATATGAGCAAGCACATGGGAAGAAAGGGATATTTGGCAAGTGAATAAAAATTAAAAAGTAGTATTTGGATTAAATTTGACTAATTTGGCTGTTAAATGAATAATGATGCAATAAGTATGACGGTTGAGGGGTATATAGGTCATTTGACGAAAGTAATTTTAATATCGTTAGAGGAGTCATGGGCCGCGTGGGTTGGCGGACTCCTCGACAGAGGGAAAGGGTGGCGACTTGAGTTACCACCGAGGGGTTGTCTTATTTGAGTCACGTTGATTTCTATGTGCCTGCAAACGGCGTCGTTCGTAAAAAGGTCTGGGCGCAGGTGGAGATCTGGGCCTTGTTTGGTTGGTGGGAAAGGGAAATATCTCTGAAATGGAACGAGGAATTGTGCAGTCAAAAAGGGCAAAGCAAGAGAAATAAATTTTATCCATATTAATTATATATTGTGGTGCATGTGACTTTAATTGTTACTAAATATTAATTCTTTAATAATAACCTTTTTTTTAGATATAAAAAGTATATTAATGAGGGGTGATCAATAAATGCAATATTTAAAGTTCTTAAAATCGTTTGACCCTTTTTTAATTATGCTTTCCTCATTCATTCTCATATTTTAGGATTTTAGATTTTGATAATTATTGATTCTCATATATATTAATTTCTTGTGTATTTAAAAAAAATTCATTAAATAATTATTCTAATAAAATCATGTCTATACTATTATATGCAGAAATAAACTCATTTGACTCCAATCATTTTGAATTTTACTTGTAAAGAAATATATTAATTGGTTGGTGAGCATTAGATTAAATGATTAATATTTTTGAATCCATGTAACCTTTTTAAATTATGTCACCCTAATTCAATATCATATTTTATGATTTTAAATTTAAATTTTGATAATTATTGGTTCTCATATATTTTATTTTCGTATATTTTCAAGAAAATTTTATTTATCAGTTAAAAATATTTATAATAGTGCACACGAAGGTGGTCATTTGACTTCAATTGCACAATATTTATCAATTGCAATAAGTTTAAATATCGTACTTGTGAAGAAATGTATTAAGTACAATATTTAAAGTTGATTGATGCAATTGGACTTTATGCACCAATAAGATATATACAATTGAAAGTTGGGAAAATAACACAAAATTTGCGAGAAAAGCAAGGGGTTACTTTTACTCATGAAATTGTTCAGATATCAATAACCCTTCCCAGGTTTGACATAGGCGTTTATATGGATACAAAATCCTCATATTTCGGGGAATCTGTCCTTTACTCATCATCAACTATCCCAATAACAGTTATCCTGAGCATAATTTATCCTTGATTCTCGGTAGCAAGTTATTTGCAACTCACAAAGATGGTTCAATCTCGAAGTTAGTTGATCCTCTACTTGGCCACTCTCTTTATGCCTTGCGACAATGTTTTCAAAATTGAATCCGACAAAAAATGGGATGTAGACTATATATTCTATAATTTTTTTCATTATGTTTTCACAATATTATTTATTTTTGTTATGTTAATTAAGTGACAAATTCTCTTTTAAAATTAAATTAAAAATTAAGGGTGTAATTGATAAAACAAAATTTGGTGAAGCATAACGTAACTATCACTTTGAATGTGTAAATGATCTTTATATATATATATATATATATATAGTATAGATGAGTTCCATGTGGTCCTTGGATGACCATTAATATTTAATTAGGATAAGCATGCTCCTTTTCCTAATTTCTTTAATCAAATGTTGAACCATTCTAGCCAAGATCTTCTCCTTCATGACAACTAGTTATTGTGGCACATAGTCCCTGCATGTATAAATTTAAATTATCATACTACTTATATTGATAAATAATACGACTACTCTAATTTTTGTATGATATAGATAAACAATATCAACTGTTTCACTTCTCATTTTAGTAGATTCTTGTATCAAAATTACAGAGTGTTCATGGTTTGTCTAAAATGGCAACCATTTATTTCACAATTATAATTTCACAAAGTGGAGGGTGGAAGCTGGCTAAAATGGTAACCATTTATTTCAAGTTTAGTGGAGCACTCATTGATTAAACCTGCCATTAAATGGAGCAATTGCTAATTAAAATATGAAAGATTCCTTGATTATATAGGACCAGATTCAAATTGATGCATTAACCTAATAGTTTTGTTAAAGAATGGTGTTTACTTAGAGGATGTTCCCTTTGAATTTGTTTGAAAAATCTTATTCATTCTTACACCTTCAAATGTGTTAGATCTTATAAGGTGTTAATGATAAGAATTTTTTGATCAAAATGACTAAAAAAAGAAAAAATTTGTTATGAACTAAAAAAATAATTTATAAAGATTTTTTTTAATTTTTTAACAATCTAATCTAATCATGGAATTTTATAAATTTTGCTCTTAAAATTTTTTCCGACCATTTTAGGACATCTTATAAACACCCAAAAATTTTATAAGATATTTAGAAAGTTATGAACTCTAACTTCTTAGTGTAATAACGTTATTGATCAGATTTCACGTGGCTCGAAGCGCAACTTTTGCTTTGCAAAATATTCCTTAAAATATTTTTTTTCTGTGATTTGGGCCTACCACAGAGATCAAAGATCAACTTCACACAACTTTATTGGACTAGTGAACTCAAGAGTCAAGTCTTTGTTTATAACGAATTTGTCCACGACTTCATAAAAGTTCTAATTTTAATTTATGAATTGTAGGTTCATTGATAAATCAGTTCTCTCTCTAAGTTTCTTTCCCCCTCAGTTTCCACAGACCCTTTTGCTGTTCTTCCTTCAGTTTCATTTGTGTTGAACATTGTAGTAGTATTCTGCATATCGGAGATGGCTTATGCTGCTCTTGTTTCACTTGCACAGGCCACATATAAAATACTATATCATGATCAAGATTTCATTTCCCTTCACACAAAACAACAAATTAAATCTACTCACGAGCACGTTATCTTTTTGCAAGCATTTCTTGAAGATTTTCCAGAGAAAGCCAACAGTTTGGAAGGACAAATCAGGGATGTAGCCAACGAAGCAGAAGATGTTATTGAATATTTTATGTGGGAACAACTTTGGCTTTCTCATATCTGGAAGCTGAACAGAGGACCTCATGAAAGTGTTAAATTTTCACGCCATCTAAGTGGCTTGTTTATGTGGCTCAGACGAAGAAGAAGTAGCGTGTATTTTGGTTTTAAAAGGTTGAAAAAAGTGACAAATAAAATTGAATCAATGGCGGGAGAGGTTATGAAGATCAAGAATAGCTCCAGAATCAAAGATGTGCAACTGATCAGTGATTTTTCTGTTGCTACTTCATCATCAAGAAGGCAGAAAAGTACCATAAGAAGCCTAGGCTTCAATTTAAATTTAAAGAGTTGAAAAAAGAGGCAAGAGAGGAGATGCAACTCAGTGATTCTGCTGTTGCTACTTCATCATCGAGGCGTGCAGCCACCAGCAAAGATGCCATGGTTGGTTTTGAAGATGACCTCATGGCAATAAAGGCTCGACTTTGTGGAGAATCATCCAAACTCTTGGTCATCCCAATCTTCGGTATGGTAGGTATTGGCAAAACCACTCTTGCTAGAAATGCTTGTGATGATCCGTTAACTGTGGAACACTTTTAGATTCGTGCTTGGGCCACAGTATCACAAGATTACAGTGCAAAAGAAATTCTTTCAAGCCTTCTAATTTTCATCAAAGAATTCAATGAGAAAGGTGAAAAGGAAATTAAATCAGTAGAAGAACTTGTGTACAAAAGCTTAAAGGGTAGGAGGTATCTCATTGTATTGGATGATATGTGGAGCACAAAAGCTTGGGATGATGTGAAGATGATATTTCCTGATGACCATAATGGAAGTCAGAATCATGCTAACCATAAGGTTGGCAGATGCGGCTGCTTATCCTGACTCTTCTAGCTCTCTCCATGAGATGCGTTTCATTGACGCAGATCAAAGTTGGGATTGCTTCGACAAAAGGTGTTTGCACGAGAAAATTGTCCTCCTGAATTAGAAACCATTGGAAAGACAATTGCAAGAAGCTGTAGAGGACTGCCCCTTGCAATTGTTGTGATTGCAGGAGTCCTGTCCATGGTCAGCAAGACTCAAGCTTCCTAGGAGAGTATTGCAAAAAATGTAAATCAAGCTGTCACAACAAATGATGAGCAATTTTCCGAGGTAATACTATCTTCGAGTTACAACCACTTACCTCAATATCTGAGGCCTTATTTTTTATACATGGGAGGTTTTCCAAAAGATCATGAGATCTGTGTTTCAAAACTCATCAAATTATGGATAGCTAAGGGTTTTTTGAAACCAATTGATGAATTTAAAAGCTTTGAAGAAGGGGCACAACAGTATTTGGAGGATCTTGTAAAAAGAAGCCTTGTTTTGGTCACTAAAAGGAAGATCAACGGCAACATCAAAAGTTGCAGCGTCCATGACATCGTGCGGGACTTGCGCATAAGAAAAGCCCATGAAGAAAAATTTTGTCTAAATGTTGCCGATACGTATGCTACCAGGGTTCTTCCAGAAAGCATAAAGAATCAGCGCCGCGTAAGTATTGCTCATTCTGATTTGATTTATTTGAGAAAAATTTATGACTCATCTATTCGTACCATTATGTGCTTCCGACGAAGTGGAAGCTTACGAGGCTCTATAAGAAATTTTAGATTGCTTAGGGAATTGGATGTGGTGATTGCTAAATTGTTCATCCCATTGCGTGCAGTACCCCCTGATGAAGTATTTGAGCTCTTTCATTTAAGGTACCTAGTTTTGACTTACACTAATGGAGGAACACTTTCTCTCCCTCCATTCATTTTAAATCTTCAGAATCTTCAAACCTTAATTATTTATTCAGGAAACAAACCACTTGAGGTGTTTCTGCCATTGGAAATTTGGAGGTTGCCACAATTAAGGCATCTTCAATCATTCATTGCTGGTCCCTTACCCAATCCAAAAGGGGCATATTTGGCTCTGGAAAACCTGCAAACATTTTGTGGGGCAACAAATTTCATATGTACTGAAAGAATAGTGAAAATGATTCCAAACCCAAAAAAGTTGGGAATCTCTTACTCCGCGGACGGATATGATGTAGACTATCACCTCGACAATCTTGTATATCTGCATCAACTGGAAAAACTGAAATTACAGATATATTCAGGTTTTCCCTTCCGGCGAAAGCTTAATCCTGTTTTCCCTACCACACTGAAAAGGTTAGCCTTGAGTGCTTGGCAACTTCCCTGGAAAGATATGGGTGTTGTTGGTTCACTGCCTAACCTTGAAGTGCTTAAATTAAGATATCACGCGTGCGTTTGGGGACAAATGGGAAACAAGTGAAGGACATTTTCCTCAGTTGAAATTTCTGCTGATCAATGAATCGGATCTGATGCATTGGATAACTGAAAGCAGACACTTTCCAAACCTCAAGTGCCTAGTGCTTGATCGTTGTAGGTATCTGGCAGAGATTCCAGATGGTGTAGGAGAAATTCCAACGCTTGAACTGAATGAGGTCAATGGCGGGAACAAATTGCTAGTGGACTCTGCCAAAAGGATACAATAGGAACAACAAAGCTGGGAAAATGACGCCCTCCAAGTTCGTTGGCGTGTGTTGTAGAAGGAGACAGTATTGATGATCAATTACTATTTCAAAGTGGAAACTC
The DNA here is from genome assembly GCA_014898725.1 of Jacaranda copaia. Lineage (NCBI taxonomy): Eukaryota > Viridiplantae > Streptophyta > Magnoliopsida > Lamiales > Bignoniaceae > Jacaranda > Jacaranda copaia. The sequence goes on from JACGDI010004645.1 coordinate 370,524, forward strand.
TGTTTCTGTTAAGGTTAGATATTTGATATCATTTTAATTCAGTTCAGTTTGGTTGGTCTTAAGAAATTCTGCAAAGCTTTTGTGTTCGTATATGTTCATGATAACATTGTTGCAGCTGTTTTGGTTTTGTGGGCTCACTCTTTTTCGGTTAAAGCTCAATTCCAGATTGTAATCATTGCTGCGGATGAGCAAGCCGATCGGATGGCAAATGATTCAAACTAAAGAGGCAGAGGATGGAGGGAAATCTCTTCACATTGACAACCTTTAGATTGGTAACATCAAAAACTTTAACTTGTTCAGGATTCACCAAATCTGAATCCCAGCTATGTCTGTCATTTTCTCATGTTGTTCTGCAAGTTGAAATGCGAAGACATTTAGGTTTTCTTGTGAAAAATTATTTACTCCTAAAAGCATGTGATTATTAATATAGAAAATGTCCTTGATAAGGAGTTTGTGCATAGGGGTTTGGTTCAACCATTTGGTTTGAAATTCCATATTACTTGGAATTTGTTTGATGTGTAGGTTCGAGCTCTATTACGTGGGTTGGATCCATAAAAATATCTCTTCAATTGAGACAGTACTATAGATCCCAAAAGATTTAGAAACACTAAAATATAAAAGTCTGAATATATTAAAATCGATAAAATATTATTACAAAATTTCAAAATTGTTATAGTGAAAAATAATTCAAATTCTTAAATTTACATGTGACTCTAACTATTACCATCCTTAGAAACTTTTCATAAAAATAAATAAATACTTCTAAGTAATAACTCAACTTTCACTAACACTAAGAAACATTTTAATGCCTTCTCACGAACTCCAAAATCAACTATCCTCTACAAAAAATAGTTATAAAATGGTAAGATTGATAATTGCCCAGCAAATAGTTTCTTAACCTTCTATGGGATTTGAGCAAGTTACATACCTATTACACAAAAAGGGAACATAATAAAAAGTCATGCTTTTCTTTGAAGTGAAGACAAACTAACCAATTTTCTACACTAAAACAATTTCGAAAAGATGTACATTTATCACTTGAAAACTTTTTAATTTAAATTAGACTACAATTAGAAAATCATATATATGAAGACATTTTTGAAAACATACTTACATAACTTTCAAGATTTGAATTTGGGTACAATTATAAAATCATACTTATTATAATATCTTCCAAAACATACTTTCATAAACTTTCATAACTTTACAATTGGGTCGATGATCAGAAAGTTATACATATTAGAGTATTTATGTTCTATGGAAACATACCTTCAAAACTTTGGGGAGTCAACAAAATATATAATTTATCATATGATAACAATTCATTTACTTATCCATACTTGTGAATTTTTGGAATTTCAATAGGCTAACTTAATCAATGTCTTAACTACAACCCCATTAAATGAGTCTAGATATTATTATTATTATTATTATTATTATTATTATTATTATTATTATTATTATTATTATTATTATTATTTGTAGGAGAGCCTTAACTACAACTTCATTAAGTGGGTTCAAGCACTATCATGGATACTCGTAGGAAGACCTTAACTACAATATCATTTAGTGGGTTAAAAGATTTTGCTATTGTAACCTTATAGCACGGTTATGGAGCTTGTTCCTACTGATAGATTTCCAATAATTCAACGCATAGTCTTTAATCAAATTCTTCTTTATACAAATGATTTATTTTTTCCATTTTTCAATAAACAAAGATCATAGACCACATGTTACTTAAAAGAAAATCCAACTATAACATCTTAAAAGCTTATTCTTTTTCCAGAAAACATATATATTTACTTGGAAAATATTTTACGAAAAGAATAGGAGGAAAAAATTAATTGCTTTGCATTTTTGTAAATATGGGATCACATAGTAGACTTGGATTAACACAAATCTAATATACCATGCTCAAATCTTGTCATGCCCCAAAATAATTATTAAACCATGTATACTTAAAGCGTGAAACAATATCAAATAATTGAAATTAACAATCCAAATCCTAGCAAACTCACAATATAAAACTCAAAGTATCGAAATCCTTCTGGAACTAAACACCGTAACATCCATAACAAATAAAACAAAAATAATGAATTTAATAGAAAATATACTAGTTTACTGAAAAATCCAAAACTACATCTTAACCCTTGATTCTCATCATATGTAGGATCCACCTTTTCACTAGGACTGCGATTTATGTTTGCTAGAAGAAAGTTAAAGAAAAGAAAAGAGTGTGAGTAAAAGACTCAGTGGGTACCAAGTGTGTGTAAAGTGAGTTCTTTGAACTAAAATTATTTTGTAGAGTGGAAATTTTCGAGTAATATAAGTAAGATTTAGAAAACAGTCTAGTAGTAACAATTGAGACAATGCTCAAGCAGTACCTAGTCAAAATTTTATTGAACGATTTCTTAGACTATCAACTTAAATACAATAATCAGTCAGTTTTGTTGTAATTAGTCAAACTTATGACTCCCACCATAATAGTCCCTTACTACTGCAGGCAAGGTGTGATCTTACCAAAACAGTGCCTGAGCACCTCGAGAATTCCTACGACCCACCTCAGTCACAGACAATTTTTGTTGTGTGCTGAGGGGATTAGGCCACGGGGATTGGGGTTCAACCGATTAGCCTGCTGCTGCCCAGTAAAGACCTTCGCACACTCAGACCAAGTTGGATCCTATTAACAGTAATAGTAATAGTAACAGTAAGTCTAGTAGTTCAATTGATCATTGAATTTAATTAATAGTCTACAAGCATAAGAAAAGTCATAAAAGCATAGGTTTTCATTTATCCAAAAATAAGACAAAAAGAAGAATATTTCTTTTATCCAGAAGTAAAACAAGATAATTATTATTTTTTGTCCAACAATAACACAAGAAAAGAAAATAAAATAAAAAACATCTTATTTGGTGCGTAGTGGAATGCGTATAGAGCACAATATTTCTTGAAAATAAGTTATGAGTAAATGGTACCATAACATATATCCTTTTGAATTTTGAAACATAATATCGTATAATACATAGGTTTAGACACTCATCTTTCAGATCAATCATAGATGTCAATCTCCTATTTTGGAATCAATTGAATCAACAACTGAGTCACTTGATTCATTTATTAAATACTTCAATCACCAATTTAATTGATTAATAAGACAAAACTCACTAATACTAACCTTATGAGTACTATAAGTCCGTGGTACCTTAAAATCCAACATTCCTAATTGGTACTAAAATAATATACTAAATATGTATATATTTCTCATTTGAATTCCATTGAAAATTCTAATTAATAAGGAAAAAAAAAAAAGTAACCCAAGGTGCTAGTATCTAATATTAAATGAATTGCAGTAAATATCTATTAAATACAGATACACGGTATGGAAAAGGTATGAATTGTCATATGTCAATAATATTTTATCTAATTCTTTCTTTTAATTTCTCAACTAACATGCCTTTTTGCATTAATTCCCAAAAACAAAGGGCTTGTTCTTTTGCATTTTGGGCATTTTTTTGGAAACTATTTTGGAAGAATAGATTTTTGGGAGAAAATTTGGATAATGTGCTGGGTGTTCTTTTTTGTTTTGGGAAAATAGGGAAAATAATTTGAGAATGAAGTGGTTGTTCTTTTTTGTTTTGGGAGGAGACAAATTTTATTGTAGTAGTCAAATCAGTTGAATTTTTGTTGGGTTTGTGGGGGTGGAAGTGAATTTTTTATGTAATATATGTATATATATTTATAGTTTGATAGTATGTATGTGTGTATATATGTGTAATAATTGATATATGGTTGTCACAAAATGACGTGTAATTAATTTAATTGGTGATTTATTATGAAATTTATATTTTTTTAAATTTAACATTAGCAAATGATGCATTACTTGAAAAAAGATACTTATTAATAAATATTAATTATTTATAAAATCATAATCATATCTTAACTATAAAAAATTAGCTAATACCATAATTATGTCATAATTTGTTAATATCGGTTTATATAGAAAAATAATAATTACTGTTCATCAAATATAAACTCATTACTATTTATTAAGTAAAATATAATTATTTAACAATTTATTATTTCTGATTTGTGTAGAAATAAAACTTAATTATTAATTTAAATAAAATAATTTATTTAATAATTTATATATGTAATACTTACAGCAATTCATCAAGTTCAAAAAAATAATTTTATATTATATGAACGAAATTATCTTAAATTAATTATTAAACAAATAAACATAATATTCAACCATACGCGAATGAAATATAAAACATAATTAATATATAAATAACAAGTATTTAAATAATTAAATTAATTTAGTATATTATTTAATTACTTTAGTTCATTATTTAATTAATATATAATTAGTAAATAAAATACTAAGTAAAGAATCAAATAATATTTACTTAAATTTAATTAATTTTATCAATAATTATTTTAATTATATTAATATTAATTTATTAAACTTAATATATTATCAAAAAATAATTAAATTTGTTATTATAATTTTAAATAAATCTAAAGATTAATATTTAATGAAAATTAATGTTTAATATGTTATCTAGTAAATAAATTATTTAATAATAAGTAATTAATATTATTAAATATAACTAAATATATTATTTAATTAATAAGTAATTTAATTAATTAAATACGTTATCTAGTAAATAAATTATTTAGTAATAATATAAATAGTATATAATTAAATTAATTTTTTTTAATAATTAGTTTAATTAAATTTTTAAATATAAGTTTTAGAATTTTATAACTAGTAAAATTATATTTTTATATAAATAAATATATATATATGTATATATAGATGAGTGAAGTAAGATAGTAATAAATAAGTGAGTGATGTGAAAGATAGAGTGAAAAAGTGAGGGAGCAGGTGGGAGGGGTATAGGGTATTTTGAGAGTTTTGATAGGGATTTTTTAGGTATAAAATATTTTTATTTTAGGAGAATGATCGGAGAAAGTGTAAACTTTTTGGAATTGTTCTTGGAGTTGAAATTTTTTTTCGAAAAATGCTAAAGAACAAAGCCAAAAGCTTTGTTTGGTTACATTCTTTAAGTTTGTTTTGCAACTCGCAATTCAAAAACAAACAAACAATCATATTTCTCAACCTCACTCTTCAAAATGCACAATTTATTCCTAAAAAATTCCTACTATTCTCAACTCTGCACCATTCTCAAGGCATCACGTATTCTTTTATCATTACAAATATATACACACACTACCACTCACATTCTATATATACACACACATATAAATAATTTTAAAATTGTCATTTCACCTCACAAACTCAATAAAAAAGTTATTGATGTGACATTTTGTCCCCCTAAAAATACAAACAAACAAACCATTTTCTCCTAATTTATTTTTTCAAAATATAAAAGAACAAGCATTACATTTCCCAACCACACTACTCAAAATCCATTCTTTCAAAAGATTTTGAGAATTGGGAGAATGGCCCAATTCACAACCAAACAAGGCCAAAACAACCATCAACACATAATTAATCTTCAAGATAATGCTTTAAATCACTCTTGTATCTAGTGCTTAAATGGATATTCAAAAATTTATTTACCATTCGCATTCATACCGTTTATATAAAATTTATCCACATTCGTGTAAAGCAGATATTATCAGTATTCGATTAATAAATATCTGATTATAAATGGATACGAATATGGTAAATGCATATCTAATCTATTTAATATCTGCTTCGAATATAATATTTATTAAATAATATATTATTTATATTTTTCAATAAAAATCTCATAATTCATATATGTATATATATAAATTATAATTGAAGAATTGGGAAGAAAAAAAATAAATTTAAAAAATTATTATAATAATTGAATTATAAAATTAATCAACATAATTATTGTTGGTTGACTTTATAATTAATATATTTAAACACCATTATTATTATTAATAAGTACTAATAATCAAGTATAAAGTCAATTATTAATTAGAAATTGTGTTATTTATTTGATCGCTTTATTTTTAATAAAATTATATAGTTCATTTTATTAATTAAAATATGTATTTATTATAGATTCATAGATTCACATATTTGGATAATTGTAAATAGATATTTAAATAATTATCATTGAATATAAATATAAAAAAATAATTAAAATATGGATACGTTTAATAAAATATGAATGCATATGAATGATTATAATCGAATATGAATATATCCAATATCGACCAATATCTGATGGATATGAATTTTGATGTTATTTTTAAATATCCATCAAATCTGTATCCATATCAGAATATCTAAAAAGTTAAACTGATATAAATATGAAAACAGTATATTTGATTCGTTTAATATCCATTTACACCCCTACTTATATCACATGGCCAAGTTAGGTATCAAAAACAAATTGACCACTCAATGAACATTATTCAAATTTTTTCTTAACAAGTTAACAATTTCGGCTTTTGTAATTAACAAACCAACACTTGCATTCGAAATGTGGTGGATTCAAATTTAAAATTAGCCTATGTTGGTCAAAAGTGACAGCTATGTGACAAATTAATCCCCAATCAAAATTGACATTCTATAATTGCAAATTGGGCAATCCATGTTAACATAACCATGGCAAATTGATAAAGAACAGTACAGAAAAAAAAAATTTCAACTTATTTATTTTTAAGTACATTTTAAAAAAAAAATTATTTCACAATTAGTCAATTATAAATAAATAAAATAATAATTTTACATTAATTTAAGTAATCATTCTTTTCATACTTCAATTCTAAGTAAAAGTAAATTTTTGTATGGAAAATATTCAATATAATTTAATAGAGATTAAATAAAATAAAACAACAAATTAAACATAAGCATTCACATATAATTATTACTTCATTAAATTTTAAGAAAATAAATTTATGTTTCAAAAAATTACATGCCAAAAATCTTTAATCATCATCTTCAATTCATAATCTTTTTTCTTTTTATATTTTTCATTTTTTTTAAAAAATTAATTTTTAAATTTTTAAAAAAAATAAAAAAAATAAGTGAACCGATTGGCAAGTGATACTGATTTAACATGTTCAAAAGGTCACCAATTTTTATGCTTCAATTAGACCAAATTGACCTCCAACCTGCCAATTCGATCCAACTTTCGAAATATTAGTTTGGGAG
>JACGDI010004645.1:377698-391630 GCA_014898725.1 Jacaranda copaia
AAAGAAAACATTTTTGTATGCCTTTCTTAATTTTTCTAATATTTCTATATATTTTAAACTTTAGTAGTAATCTCCCCAACATTTATATATATATATATGTATATTTAGTTTTGTAAAATTTAAAGCAAAGTTTTAAGCCAAATTTACAACAAAGCTAGGCTTAGACCAACTAGCACACTTTTATTTTTTTTGTTTGAGAACATATTTGTCAAAAATAACTTCAGAAATTAGATGAAAGATGATTTTTTAACTGATTCTTTAGTTACTTATATTGAGAAAGATGTTAAAATTTTTGACATTAATTCTATCATTAACAAACATTATGATATGAAAGAGCATAGTGTTCAGTTTCGACGGCAACATACATTTATAAAATTTGTATTTAAATTTTATGTTTTATAATTTTTATTTCCCCACAGTCTCAAATTTAGATCTATCCCTGTTTAGGAGGTGAGCCATCTTTTAGCTCAACCGTTGTGCCCACAGTTTGACCTCGATATTGTCTTTAGAAAGAGCTGTGTTTAACTAGCATGGCGAGATTATTGAATATTTCATACACAACAAGTTGCTTATGAGCTACCCAATGATAAAGTCACAGGTCGATGACTAAAGTATAGAGTGTCCATATACGCGCTCGGCAGCACCAAAATTCTGTTAATTTTTTTTTTCGAACTGTCTTTCTGATGTCTAATCCAAGACAAGCATTGACGGTGTAGAGGAAGTTGCACTGCAGTTGGCCAGCAGAGTGGCCACGTCATACTCTAATTATCTTAAACTACTTTGTTAGTCAGTTGAAGTTTAGTTAGATGGTTAGCTTAGTTAGTTAGTCTTTTCTGTTTGCTGTATCCCAGCTATAAATAAGCGGACCAACCATGCTTTGCATGAATTCTTATTTTCCTTTTCCAACACAGACTAGTTTAGAAATTAAGATGGGTTTTCTATTGAATAGAAGATGCGATCTGCTTTTATTTTCTGCGTGCAAACACTAAGTTCTTCACATGGAATCAGAGTGATATCGAACTTGGGTAAATAGTAATTGTAATTGATTGCGGAAGCTAGCTCGATCATCGATCAGGGAGAATAGAGAGAATCAGTCAATGGCGGACATGAGAGGTGTTTGGAATTTGCTAGGAAACAGAGTCGGAAACAATGATGGAAATCCTTTATATCTTCAACCTTCGGATCACCCAAGCATGATCCTTGTCTCAACTCTATTGAATGGCAACAATTACATGGTGTGGAGCAGGGCAATGAGAATTGCGCTGGGCGCAAAGGTTAAATTGGGATTTGTTAATGGTAAGTGTGCCATGCCAGAAGAAGAATTCGAGGAGTTCGAACAGTGGAATAGAGTTAACTGTATGGTACAATTGTGGCTTCTGAATTTGATTTTGAAGCACATCATTGATGCCTTTCTTTATACCACGACTGCAAAAGATTTGAGGGGAGAGCTTGAGGAGCGATTTAGAGAATGTAACAGTCCACTGCTTTATCAACTGCAAAGGGAAATCAGCTCCATAATGTAGGGAAATCAATCGGTTGTACAATATTATACTGAACTGAAGAAGCTATGGGATGAACTTCAGTGCTTGTTTCCTGTGCCTCAGTGTAGCTGTGGAGCTACAAAGCAAGTTGCAGACTATAATTCATCCAGTAGGTTAATTCAATTCCTGACGGGGTTAAACGATAACTATGACCACATCAGGAATCAGATATTGGTTATGGATCCTTTGCTAACTGTGAATAAGGCCTACTCGACGATACTGAGAGTAGAGAAACAGTGAGAGGTTCATACCACGATTGGAGAAAAGATTGAGAATGTGGTGATGCTGGCAAATAATTAGAAGGTAATGAGGCAAAGTGGAGAGGTTGAAGGATTTGGAAGGGAAAGAGCAAGTCAGAAAAAGGTTGATAAATCCTCTTTACGTTATACATATTGTAACTATACTGGACACACCAAAGAAACCTGCTTCAAGTTACACGACACTCCTGACTGGTATATAAGGAGCTCGTGGAGGCTAGAAGTAAATTAAAAGGAAAATAATTTGTTAACATGGTGGAGGTCATGCTGGTGATGAATCTAGGAAGGAGAACATGTTGCCCGCTAAGTGGAGTGATAAAATACACAATCTCCTACAACATGAGGTGAATAGGATCATGAAGGGAAAGGTAGTGGAAGGAGTCACAACAAATATAGCGCAGTACTACGACTTTGCAGATACCAGCTCTCCTCAGTTTAATCTTAGTGCTTCTTTTTTGTTAGAGCCTAGTTGTTAGATCATTGACACAGGTGCCTCGAATCATATGTTTTGTAACTTAGAGCTCATGAAAAAACCAAAACAAATCAAAATACCTATACCAGTGCACTTACAAGATGGAACAACTAAAATGGCCAACCAAATAGGAAACATACATCTTTCAAATAAACTTGTCTTAACCACTGCTTTGTACACCCCACAATTCAGATACAACCTACTATGAGTAAGTAAGTTGTTGGATTCCACCTTGCTCAGCTTCATATTTTACCCAACGTATTACTTGCTGCAGGACCAACAGACTAGAGAGGTGTTGGCTGTTGGAAGGGTCGCTGGCCGGTTGTATGTGCTTGACTCAAGTAGCTTCCTTCCCAAAATGTTATCACATTTCAATAAAAAGTTCATTCCTTATTCGAATTTTGAAACTTATATCTCTCATCTCAACTATAATAGTTGTATTGATCCTTGTCTTGAGAATAAAAGGGAAAACCATGATGCGTTACTTTGGCACAAGAGATTGGGTCATGCCTCTACTAAGGTTATGACTCGTTTAAGTTATATAAAGTTAAAGAATACCATTGCATGCTCTCCTTGTGATGCCTGTCACTTAGCAAAGCAACCAAGGCTTACATTTCATACTAGACAAACCAAAATCTCTAAGATCTTCCAACTCCTTCATATAGACCTTTGGGGTCCCTACCACCAAAACTCATTAACTGGAGCTCATTTCTTTGTCACCATAGTAGATGATTTCAGCAAATCTACCTGGACTTATCTTGTATCTCATACGTTTCAGACAGCCTACGTCTTCTCTCAATTTGTTAACATTGTGAAAACTCAGTTGGAAACTAGAATCAAGACCATTAGAACAGATAATGAAATCGAGTTTACTGGATGAGAATGCCAATCTCTATTCCTTGAGAAGGGGATATAACACCAAAAGACATGTGCTTATACTCCACAATAGAATGGAGTGGTTGAGAGGAAACACAAGCACCTATTACAAATAGCTAGAGTATTAATGTTCCATGCAAAAATGCCAAAGAAATTTTGGGGGAAACCTGTCTTGACTGCTACCTATATTGTGAATAGACTTCCCACTCCTATTACAAAGATAAGTTTGATCCAACGGTGGCGAAATGTGTTTTCCTTGGTTACTCACCTGGCCAAAAGGCGTTTAAGACGTATGATCTTGAATCACACAAGGTGTTGGTGTCGAGAGGTGTTGTATTCTTTGAAGATCTTTTTCCTTACCTATCCTACCCTAGCAGTGAGCTCCCTTTCTTACCAAATATTGAACCTGATCAAGTTTTTTGTATCGAAGAAGCCCCTTCACCTTAAACCTTCCTTAGGTGATAAAGACTTATATCCTGTTCAAACCTTCCCTTACTATGTATCCCCTAATCTGCATGAACAATATATAAGTTTCAAGCATACTGCGATGTAGATTGGGGCACCTGTCGTGATACTAGGTGATCACTAATGGGTTTTTGCATGCTTGTCAGATCATCTCTTATTCCCTGGAAAACAAAGAAGCAAAGTACAGTTTCTAGGTCTTCTGCTGAGGCTGAGTATCGTGGCATGGCTTCCATGGTGTGTGCACTAAATTGGTTGTCGTACCTATTGAAAGACTTTGGGGTAGCAACCACCCTCCGAATACCTCTTTACTGCGACAACAGAGCTGCACTGCACATCGTCACTAATCCCGTATTTCATGAGTGGACAAAGCATTTGGAGATTGATTGTCACTTAGTGTGAGATCAGCTCATGAAAAGGTTCATCAGCACACATCACATTCCCAGCAGAGACCAGCTCGCTGATTTATTCACTATGTCGCTAGCATCGCTGCAGTTTGAGTATTTGCTATTCAAGTTGAGGTTGTCGGATCCTCATCAACCTCCAACTTGGAGGGGGTGTGTAGAGGAAGTTGCAGTGCAGCTGGCTAGCAGAGTGGCCATGTTAGACTCTAATTATCTTATGCTGCTTTGTTAGTTAGTTAAAGTTCAGTTAGATGGTTAGCTTAGTTAGTCTTTTTTGTTCGCTGTATCCCAGCTGTAAATAAGTGGACCAACTATGCTTTGCATGAATTCTTATTTTTCTTTTCCAAAACAGACTATTTCAGAAATTAAGATGGGTTTTCTTTTTGGGATCAAGATACGATCTGCTTTTATTTTCTGCGTGCAAACACTAGGTTTTTCATAGATGGTAGAAACCACTCTGGAGATAGGGTGTTGGCACACAAAGTGATGCACTTAGAATATTTTTGACCAACATCACTAAAGGATGTAGTCAATTTTTGTAGCAAATTTGAATCCTGTCAGTTTCATTCGAATACTCCACATCAACTAGCGACAACCATGACACTGTGACAAACGTCAATATATGTTGGCCTTCGACCAATGGAGGGTCAACACCGTTGGGCTATTCCTTATAGCAACTAGGCTAAGAAAGTATCTTATTATGGTGATTGAGCATTTCACTAAATTAGTTGAAGGTTGTCCCTAAGATCATCGATACTGTAGTGCGGTGTTAATTGGAAGAATATAGAGTAATGATATTTGACAATGGATCACAATTTTAAAGTAAGAAAAATATGGAATGGTATGAGGAATTGACTCATTGAGCACTCGACAACATTTCAAATTAGTTGGGAATCCCCAATCCAATGGATAAACTGTAGTAACTAATAAAATGATTATCAAAAGTTTGAAGGCTAGGCAGACAACCTCCCTAGCGTCCTATGGGCTTATAAACCACCTCTAGGTCGGCAATAGGACAAAGCCCTCAAAATATAACTTATGGATCCAACGAAATCATTCTAGATGAATTGATCTGGAAAACATTTAGGGTCATCCATTATATCACCAATGCAAATGAAAAAAGGAAGGAAATTGGACTTGAAAATGATCAAGTAGAAAAAGGCAGCTGGCCGATTTAAAATGCAACAGTATAGAGTTTTAATGGCCAAGGCCTTCAACATTAAGACAGTGCGTTTCAGAAATTGTCTAGTATGGTATTTGGTCCTTAAGAAGGTTTGAGTCTCAAAATATGTCGGCAAGCTCAACCCTAATTAGAGGGTCCTTCTATAGCTATCAAGATTACAAAATATAATTCTTGTTGACTAGCTGATCCTAATGGTAATGAACTGCCTCGACAATGGGATGCTATCAACTTGTGTAAATCTGTTTAGATCTCCATATTAATGCTGTTAGTGTCACCACCGTTGTGACCATGTAAACGGATTCCAAATTTTGTCAAGAAGCATTTTGGATTCTTAACGTCAACTACAGATTAAATCTTTATTTGGTTCAATTCCAGATTTTATGCATTGGTTGCCGTCAGGTCTTATTTTCTGATCATATGCTACAGGCCTAACAGTAAGTCCGCCTCCAAGATTACCAAGCTCAATGGATGTCTTTAAATTGGGTTGCTTTCAAACGAGGAAGTTAGACGGCCCTCAAGTTTAACGGATGTTTTTACTCATATTTAAGGTCGATTTGAGACAGCATTTTAAGTTCACTTTAGTTGTTCGAAGTTAGAAACTTATTGGCAAGTTTTGATCGATGCCACTGTCCAATAAGTGGGGAAAGAGGTAAGGTATATCAGAGAAGTATTGAACTCAAATAAAAAATATACCAAACTCAAAGTTTGGTCACAAAAACAGGAAGATTTATCAAAGATAAAGAAGGGCTTATGTAAATGGGCCTGTAGAGGCACCGGCAAGAATTGAAGCAGGTCCGACAGTAGCAGTGTTGTCCCTAGAAGAAAAGAAAATGGATTAGCTCAATTGGAAAATAAACCCCGCGCATCAAAAAGGAAAAAGATTGAAAAAGAGCTTACGAGGTTGTGGTAGTAGGGGAACGACTGCATCACCTCCAACCCTGTAAATGCATGAACTTGTTAATATAATGGGACGTTTTGCCAAGTTTTAATTAATTATTATAAATTCTATAAAATAGAATAAATTAATTTAAATAAGCATGATAGTTCTGTATTATGATCCTCAAGCTTGATATATGCAATTACATTTAGCAATAGGATTGATGATCTTCAATTAATTATCTCTCAACGATTCTTGTTCTGGGTTCTTGTGTTAACATATACTTAATTTGAAGAATATACTATTTACTTTTAGGATTTAAATAGATTTCGTATTTATTTAAATCAAAATGATTTTTTCTTTTTTAAGATTATGCTGCAGCATTACCTAATAATAATATTATTATTGACAGCTAATTAAAATTCACACATTGGGATACTTTTGGTCCTTGAGAAAAAGTTTTATGTGATTTTCCAACTTTTATTTTTCGTGACACATTTTAAGGCCCTTTTGAATTCTAATTTTTTCCATTTTATTGGTAGGTAAAATATATTGGGTTCCGTATTTTTCATGTGATTTTAGATTTTGTGGTGGCTTGAAATGTATGTTATACTTTTATTCATTTTTCTCCTTAACTTGATTGCTATAATTAATACTAGCATACAAAGGTGTGATGATGCACCGAAATAGTTTAGTATTAGAATACTTTATTTTATTATAATATTTATTTCATGATTTCCCCCCAAGTGATTAAGAAATAAATTGAAATCATTTTTAATATTTAAATAATTAAAATCTATTACTAAATAACATAACATGAATATTTCAATAGAAGATATTGATTTGAAAATAATTGGTAAAATTTTAAAATAAGTTCGTTAAAGTTTTATCCCTCATCCAAGAGTAATATGGAGAGTTTATCTTGTAACTTTCGAACAAATAACATGAAACAAACATGGAAGACATCGTCTAGAATTTTCAGTCGAAATTCCCTCCGTACTCTCCTTGATATACAGAGTTTAACATATTTCCTCCTATCCATATTAACCAACTTCCAAAACTTGCAGGTGCAAAATCTAGTAGCCGAAATTGTCAATTCAAAACTGGGAAAACAAGTTAGTTTTTCTTCTATTAATTGAAGTTTTTTTCCCTTTATTTATTTATATATGTAGTCATTCAATTTTATATAGCCCCTTCCAAAAGCAACGACCATTGATTGCTCTTGCTATACAGATTACAAGAATCAGGCCGACCCTCACATATATTGTAGCCGACGAAGTAATGAGTCTTGTGACAGCTCAAGGCACTACTATAAAAACGGCATTTTGTGACAGAAATTCTATCACAAAATTTTGCATCGCAAAAAGAATAAAAAATTGAAAAAAAAAATTCCGACAGAAAAATTTGTCGCAAATGTGAAGTTTTGCAATGGATTCTAATTTGTCACAAAACTGCTTCTTTTGCGATGGATTGAAATCCATCGCAAAATCAAAAAATTAAAAAAAAAGAAGTTTGCAACAGGAAATTTCGTTACAAATTGACAGGATTAAATAAAATGCCCTAATTTCCTCTTTTCCTACCCAGATAACTTATTTTTCTCTCAGGTTTCTTTTATCCTTCTTCTTCTTCTTCTTTTTTTCTCTCTTTTAAAATTATTTAAATGGCTGGCCGGCCAGTGCTAGCCACACCAGCTTACTGTGTTGGACTCACCAGCACCTGGTGTAGCGCGTGGGCTTGTTGGCCACACCACTTGTTGGTCGCCGGTGGGCTTCTAGATCTGAAATTAATTTTTTTTTTGAAAAATTAGTTTTGATTTTTAAAAAAAATGCTAATGGTTGTTTGGTTTATTGTTTCAGATTTGAAGAGCGTATACTTGTGTATTATTTCCATTGATTGAGGTAATTTTCTTAATTATGTTAAAATTTAATTATGCTTTAGTTATCTTCATTATGTTTTAGTTAATTATCTTCATTAGTTAAAATTTGATTATATTTTAGTTAAAATTTGATTTCTGTTTTAGTTATCTCCATTATGTTTTAGGCAATTGTCTCCATTAATTAAAGTTTAATTATATTTTAGTTAAAATTTTATTTATGTTTTAGTTATCACCATTATGTTTTAGTTAAATGTCTCCATTAGTTAAAATTTGATTTATTTTTAGTTATCTCCATTATGTTTTAGTTAATTATCTCCATTAGTAAAAAATTGATTATGTTTTAGTTAAAATTTAATTTACGTGTTAGTTAAACTCAAATAATAATTTATTATTTTTGGTATAATAATTTGATTTAACAAAAATAATGATTTATGTATTAGTTGAAATTTGAGTTACATTTTATAGTCGTTTTAAATGTTGTTATGTTTGTTAGATTTATGGTTTTGTTTGAATTAAAAATTTTATTAGAATTTTAATTGAGTTAAATTTTCTGGTACTATATATTGAATTGTATTAAATATTTAAGTTTTCATTTAGTTTGTGGAATTATGATTTATTAATAAATATGTGAGCTTGTAACATGTGCCTAATGATGTAGGCTATCTTGACTTGGTGAAAATCTTTTGTGAGTGTTGATTTTAGTGGAGCATTTAGAGGTAAGTTTGGATATCTTGTTTTAATTTTATATATTTTTATAATACAATACATTAGAAATGTTTAGAATTGGTGGAATTAGGAAGGAGAATGGGATGTTGGGAGAAGGGGTGGAGCCTTTTCATTTGTTGCTGATTGGTTTTTAATTGCTTGCATGATGATGATGGACATAAAGGGGAGTGTTTATGTGTCATTATGTGTTTACTAATATTATTAATTATTTTCAATTAAAATGATGCTCTCATTATGTTAGGTCTTAATTTTTGGGCAATTTGGATATCTTATTTTAAGGGGGTGTTTGACACATATTATTATCTATGTGATGACAAAATAGTCTTGAAAAATTCTTGCTAGAGGAATTATGAAATTAATGCATAAATGAAATAATATATGAATTTGAGGAATAATTTTGATATTTACATCTAAATCAAATTTCAAAGAGGGTTGATATTACATAATCTCACCCCAAAACCTACTACTTCAATAGATATTAATCTCATCTATAATACGGGCTTTGGACAAATTTCAGCCCGGCCTGCAAATATCATATTCCATATTAAACAAGAAATTACCTTATATTAAAAGTCATAGTAAATGTTAATATCCCAAATCAAACAAACCCAAAATAATTTATTTACCTACTTCATTTGTTAGGTCATCTTTTAATCCTTTTGTCGATTAGTCTTCATTTTTTTATTTGCCAAATATATTCATCTCTAAATATTATTATTATTATACTATAAGCAATTTCTTTCCAACAAACATACATTAATAAAGTAAATAATTAAATAGTTTTATCAAAATTAAAATATTTATAATAAAATTACTTTTGCATTGCTCAAATTGAGATCGTTTTAATGAATTTACTCATTTACAGAATATAGATATCCATGCTAAACGTAGTTGGATGTATAATAGGCTCTTGCAAAATTGAAAAAATTATACAAGAGAGTTTGTTGTTGGGGTAAAATTTTTTATTGATTATGCATCTATCCAACCTCAATGTTTGAAAGATGGACAAATAAGGTGTCCTTGTTCAAAATATAAGAATCTAAAAATTTTGATACTAGATGAAGCACATGTACATTTATTAAAATATGGGTTTAAGCCTAATTATTGGTATTGGACTGCACATGGGGAGATTGAACCTCTAGATTTCAATGTATGTAGGGTGTTCTTAGTAATGCTCATTTTTGTGGTGATGCTGCGAATAATAGGTATGAAAATGTGGTTTATGATGCTATGGGAACTAGTTTTTATGCTAAAATTAATCATGAGGAAGGCATTAATCTAAACAGAGAGGAAACTCCAAATATAGATACTCAAGCCTTTTATGACATATTGGTTGCTGTTCAAAGATTGTTGTGATTAGGTTGTGAAACTCATTGTGAGTTCTCTATGACTCTATAAATGATGTGCTTAGAATCTGATTACAATATGTCTCAAGAATGTTTTGATTGAATGGTAGAATTTATTAAATCCTCAAATCCTTCAGAAAACCATGTCCCAAATAACTTTTACCAAGCAAAAAAATTGGTTTCAAAATTGGGGTTAAGTTCTATAGAGATCGATTATTGTATCAATAGTTGTATGTTGTTTTACACAATTGATGCCAATCTAAATGAATGTAAGTTTTGCAATCATCCTCATTTTAAACCAACCTTAAGAGGTCGTCAAATGGAAAGCAAATTTCTTACGAAAGGATGCATTACTTACCCCTACTTTCCTGGCTCAAAAGATTATATGCATCTTTGAAATCAACTGAGCATGCGAGGTGGCACTTTGAAAACAAAAGAGGTTATGGTATTTTATATCATCCTTCTAATGGGTTTGCTTGGAAGTATTTTGATGAAATTCATCCAGATTTTGCATTTAAGCCAAGAAATGTTAGGTTTGGATTATGTGCAGATGGATTTAACCTGTTTAGTCAATCTGCTACACCATATTCATGTTGGCCGATTATTGTAACTCCATATCACTTACCTCTTGAATTGTGTATGACAACTCCTTACATGTTTTTGACTTATATAATACCTGGTCCACATAATCCTAAGAGCAGAATTGATGTCTATTTGGAACCTTTAATTGAGGAGTTGAAGTTGTTATTGGAAGATGGCATCAAAACTTATGACATTTCTAAGAAGTAAAACTCTCAATTGAGGGCAGCTCTCATATGGACAATCAATGAATTTTCTATTTATGACATGCTATTAGGTTTGATGATTGTATGAAAATTAGCATGTCCAATATGTATGGAGTGAACTAAGGCATTTAGATTGAAGAATGGTGGAAATGTGTCTTAGTTTGATTATCATCGTCAGTTCTTGCCTACAGATCATATGTTTAGGAGGAATAGAGATACATTTTATAAATGAAGGATTGAACAATCAGAGGCTCCTCTTAGATTGACTGGTCAACAAATATGGGAGAGGATTTTTAATGTTCCCAAAATTACTGACTTGTCAGTAGCTTTTCGTAAATTACTTGGATATGGTGTATCACATAATTGGATGAAACAAAGAATATTTTGAGAGTTGCCTTATTGAAAAGATAACTTGGTTTGCCATAATTTGGATATTATGCATATCGAGAAGAATATCTTTGAATGTGTGCTTAACACCTTGATGGATGTCAAAGGTAAGACTAAGGATAATGAGGAGGCAAGACTTGACTTGGAGTAATATTGTAGGAAATCGGGGTTACATTTGAGACTTTTTACCAAATGGGAAATACATTAAATCGAAATCTTATTTCTCCTTAATTTTGGATCAAAGGTAGGAGTTGTGTAATTGGCTAAAGGATCTTAAAATTCTATATGGGTATGCTTCAAATTTAGCAAGATGTGTTGATAAAATAAAATTTGAAATTACGTGGGTTGAAAAGTCAAGATTGCCATGTATTTATGCAATGGTTGCTACCAAGTGCCTTTAGTTTGCTACCACAAAATATGTGGAGGCTCTTAATTGAATTAAGCTGATTTTTTTAGGAATTGTGCTCAATAGAATTAAGTGAAAATTGTTTATTGCAATTGAAAAGAAAAATCCTACTTATCTTCTGTAAGTTGGAACACATATTCCCATCAGGTTTTTTTGATTCAATGGAGCACTTGATGGTACACCTACCATATGAGGCACTTGTTTGTGGGCCTATACAATATAGATGGATATGTCCTTTTGAGAGGTAAATAATCAATCTAATATGTGAATACTATAAATATTCCGTACATATTAAACATTTACAATTATGTCTTCATTTTTCAAATTCTTACATGAATTGAAAGCCATGGTAAAAAATAGAGCTAAAGTTGAGGGATCTATATGTGAGGCATATCTAGCCCAAGAATTAGCATATTTTTCATCGTATTACTTTAAGGAGTATGAGAAGTAAATGAAATAAAAAAGAGGGATATAATGATGAACAGCCACGTACTCTGTCAGTCTTTAACCAAACTGGACAGCCTGTTGGTAAGTGTATTAGTAGATGGTTGAATGATGCTGAGTTGAAAAATGCCTCATTGCAAGTTCTTTTAAAATTGTGATGAAGTCATGCCTTTTCTCGAGTAATCTTAATTTCCAATTCAATATAAATTCATTTTTAATTAATAAGTTTGAATTGAAAAAAAGACATCTAATGGTCAAACTTAATATATTTTAGTATGTATAAAGCAACCCTTCGACATTGTTGGCTCTTCGTCAGCAACCTTCAAGTGGAGCAATCTATTGAGGATCATTTTGTAAATTGATTCCAAGAATATGTAAATACAAAAAAATTTAAATAAATAATTCTCTTTGTTAACCAATAAAAACTATATTAATTATTCAATTCCTTGCTATTATTTATAGGTGCACACTCCAGAAAATGTGATACAAAATCAATATTTGAAAGATATAGCATGGGGGTCCTGTGAGAGAAGTCAAGACATGGCGTCATTTTTTTGTTGACAGATATGTATTTCATACAGATTTGTTGGCAAACTATAAAAAGAAATGTAATTCTGGAGTGTGTCTCAAAGATGAAGGTTCATCATAATTTTTTGGAAAATAAAAGGACATAATCCTACTAGAGTATTGAGGTTTACCTAAAAGGAAAGTTTTCCTCTTTAATTGTCATTGGTTTGATACACTATCTAACCATAGTATCAAGATAAACAAAGAGTATGATATCATTGAAATCAAAGAAAATGAAAAATATCCAAAGTTTGATCCTTTTATCATTGCTCAACATGCATCTCAAGTGTATTATATTCCTTATCCTGGTTCTAAAAGAGATAAAGTCCATTGGTGGTTTGTGATCAAAATCAGACCAAGAAGTAGGGTAGATAAACATTATATTGTGGAGGTAGCTCTACAAGAACCCCCTACCATAGTCAATGCAGATGTTGATACTGATTCAACTAGTGACTTACTTGATATTGAGGGATTTTATGAAGAAATAAATCTAGAAAGCAATCAAGTGATAGGTAATGACGAAGAGTTAGAGGATGAGGATAAGGACGACGACAATGGTGCACATGATGATGATCATGATTAGTTTTTTAATTTATTGTTATGTAATGTGAATATATGGTAAAACTCATTGTTAATGTACTATATAGATTATCAATGTCAAACACAGTTAAACTTTCAAGAATGATATCTTTAACTTGTCGATTGGCAATTTTCATGCTACTCAATTATATTGGGCAATGCTACCCAATTTGATTTATCCATAGTCAAATATTTACATAATGACGTTGTAAAATCATCAATGTATAATTCAATAATTTATAGTTTAATTACTTGAGTATTATATTTAGGAGAATGTTATTATAAAATTATTAATGCATAATTCAATAATTTTTAGTTTTACTTGCATAATATATTTATGTGAATGGTATGAAATGATCTTTATAGCATTTTTTTCGTATTTTTTATATATGATTAGCACAACAACTAAATTTAAGATATTCCTTTCTTATTTATAAATTACGGGAACCTCTTTTAGGTCTAGTGTAAAGATAGGTAGACCTTCTCAAATTTAGATAATTATATCTAGTAATTATTAGGGTTTTTGACATAAAGGTATAACATCAATAAAAAACTAATGAGAATCCAATTTCATCTTTGTTTGGTGCATCCATATAAGGTTAAACCCCTTAAACTTTCCCAAATTACTTAAATCTCTCAAACATGTATTATCATCTTGCCCATAACTCCCCCCATTTGCTATATATTTTTATACCTTAATTTTTTTGAAGATGACAAGTTTTAAACTCTCTTAGGGTTTTTTTT
>JACGDI010004645.1:391730-410237 GCA_014898725.1 Jacaranda copaia
CTATCACACAAAGATAAAATGGTAATTTTTATAAAAGTATTAATATTTAATTTTTGTTATAATTGATTTTTGATAAGTGCGTTTGAATGTAGGAGAAAGAATTTGGACACCCATTTGGACTTGCAGAATCATTTATGCATATGCATTCTGCATTAAATGAAATAGGTGAATGCACATGAGTCAATGAATGTGCATAGAATACTTATATAGGTAGTATGTTATATAAAAAGAAAGAAAGTTTAAATGTTATAAATTTTATGTTAGAAAGTTTAAATGACATATATATGTTGATTTTTAATGTAGAAAGTTTAAATTTTTATATATGTTGATCATTTTATGTACTTCATGTATAGAATACATTCAATAGTCGACTAGAAGAGTTTTCTAGTGAAAGTTCAAATGATGGTGTTGGTAGTTCTTTAGTGCCCATGTCATCTCAACTTCAAGTGAAAGATTTAAGTTATTAATTTATATTTTATCTTATTTTCAAATTGAATTATTTGATTTTTATTAATTTGTGGCAATATTATTTATGGAGGTGTGAAAAGATACAATAGGCAGATCGAAGAAGCGGTAGATTTATGGACTTGGAAGTGAGGCTTCCTTTGCCTCGGGTCGCTTATCTGGAGGATTTCCAAATAATTCACCCTATGAAAGTAAAGAAATTAAGACATTGAAAGAAGAAGTGACAATGCTGAAAGATCAAATGACAACATATAGAGAAGAAAATGTGATGTTTTGACAAAAATTCATGGACATAGAGGTGATGATGTGACAGATGTTCATGCAGCAGATTATGCATACCCCATCATCGTCAGTCCATCCTCATACATCACTATTTTATCCACCTACAAATCTCTCATTCATGGCATCGGCCTCACATTTATTTCGGCCTGAGGTATCTCATGCACCATCCTTGTCTAGATTTCTTAATGAACAGCCACGAAGAAACATAGATGATGAGGATGATAATCGATTGACTTATATATGAATATTTAGGTATATACTATGCAAAGATGATTATTACACTTTGATAATTACATTTTAATACTTTTATATTGTTGAATTTATAAATTTTTTGTTTATCTGATGTTATATCGGGATTTTATGGAAGATTTGTTACTTTATCATTTGTTGGATATAAACATCGTTAAGTATGATGATTTTGGATTTATGAATATACTATTATTGATTACAGGTTTTTAATATTGGAAAAATGCTGCAAAATAAACAAAATAAAAATATTTTGTGACCAAAAAATTCTTCAAAAACTGCGTTTCGCAATAGAAAAATCTATCACAAAAAAATACCAAAAAACTAAACATTTGCGATGGATAAAAATTCATCGCAAAATGGTAATTTTGCAATGTAATTCAGATGGAGAATTCTGTCGCAAAAATGAAAAATTTGTGATTGAACAAATTAGCATCAAGAATTTTTGTCATAGATTTGTGATGGAATTTTCTGTCGTAAATTATTGCAACCAAAGATTTTGCGACGGATTTTTTCTATCCCAAATCCCGATTTGTGATGGATTTTTGGCAAAATTCATCACAAAATGTCCTTGTTTTAGTAGTGAGGTTTAACAATATAATTATTGATATCCATTGATTACAAATGTTCATGTGTGATGATTAAAAAGTTGTCAAATATGAAGGTCCAATAGCATCAAGGTATTGTCCTATTGACATGACTCCTCATATATAGGATAAGACCAAATGAGACCATACTGGGCCCAGTGGATATTAGATGAATTGAAGGTCTTGGGATAGTTTATAAGTTGCTCCTCCTCTCACTTTTCGGAAGTATTTTTTTATGAAAACAATCCTCTACCAATTCGTGTTGGTAAGGCAATACCTTGACAAATAGGACCTCTATATCTATTGATGACTAGTTGTCATTAGTTTGGGATCAAGTTGACAATGGTTTGGATTTACAGTGGTAGGAAACAGTGAACTAAATGAGGTTTGGAGAGACATTCTTAATTTTTTGATATTTGACAAAAGTTAAACAAGCTTCATGCTCCATGAAATTCATTTTACACCCTTGAGAATAACACTCAATAAAGAATTGAATTCAAGAATCGAAGGCCGATGCTACATTCTCACCATATCACAAAACATGGAAATGGCATATGCACCTCATTTATATAGCTCAAATCTTATTTGCGTCTGTTTGAAAATTCTCCCCCTATTTAATTGGCATTATAAAAAATTATGCAGCTCAAAGGAAGTCAATCATTACTTAAAGAGATGATTGCACAAGCACCCATGTAAATGGGATACCAAATTTAATTTCCGCTGCCAAAAATCAACTATCACTTTTTTGGTAAAAAATTTCATATCTTATCAAGAATACCATTTTAACCTTTCCCTTGCACATGATCAAGTAACACAGAAAAAGTAGTTGAATCCAATGAGAATCCTCTTCTATTCATTTCTTTCAAGAGTGGCATTGCCTTGTCATATGCATTCACTTTGAGCAAACCTTACACAAAGATGTTGTATGTCACACTATTAAGTAAACAACCATTTTTTTCATTTTCATTAGAAAATGCTTAGCTTCCTGTATTAACCTTTCTTGACAAAGTGCACCAATAAGGATGGTAAAACTTCTAGCATCAAGTTTCAAGCCTTTGGAAGGAGTTTGCTTAAGACACTTTTTGCTATGTCAAATTTTTTATCCTTACACAATCCATCAATGAAGATAGAGTAAGTCACTATATTATGACTCACACCTTCATTTTCCATCATCCTTAAAAATGAAAATGCTTCAGTAGTACACTGATTTCTACATAAGCCATCCAACATGATATTACAGGCCTATTGAGTGGGTCCATAACTATGATAAATATAAGAAGCGCATTTGCACGATTAATGATGGGTTCATGTAAATGCATCGCACATTCAAATGATTTAAAATAAAAAATGGCCAGCTTTTGTTTCATAATTTTTTATTTTATGTAGCTATTTATGTGAGATTTTTATTAACATTGAACAAATATTTTTAAAAATATAGATTGTCTAGGCATGTTTACTTTATTTGAAAGATGAAGGTTTGGATGGCTATTTGGGAGAATTATAAGAATGTGATTAATTAATTAGCTATTGATTATATTAAATAAGATAGTTATTAATTATATTAAATAAGAATTCAATTAGCATATGAAAGATGAAATAAAGAGGTTCAATGATCTTTATTGTTGTATCACAATTTTTTAGGTCCAAGCAATACTTTTACAATTTCATATTGGGTCATTCTTTATCATGAGCCTTTTTCACCTCAAAAGAATATTTGATTAGCTAAGTAAATATAATGATATCACCGTAAAGAAGTTTTATATTACTCCAAGCAAATATGATAGTATATTTTAGTATATTATTTAAAATGATAATATAAACCTTATATTAGACATTTTTTATGTTTTATTTACACACACAAGTGTATTTAGAATTCGTCAGATTTTAAGTTTTATACCTCATACATATATGCATGAAGGTGATGCTAGTAAACAACTAATTAATTATTACAAGCATGTGCTCTCTAAACCTAACTCGTCAAGGAGGCTGACCAAGTGTGCCATTGAGTTGGGAGAACTTGATGTCAAGTTTCAACCCCGTACAGCCATAAAGACTCCGGTATTAGCTAACTTTGTGGCGAAGTGTGTTAACCTCCCTACAGTACTTGAGCAAGAACAACAAGTCTAGTTCTCGCATGTTGATGGATCGACCATAAGCACAGGGGGGTGGGTATTTCCCTACATTCCCCTCAAGTTGAGGAATATGATTTTGCAATCAAACTTAATTACCCAGTCAAGAATAATGAAGCTAAATATGAAGCTCCCATCGTGGGGATGAGAATGACTCTTGATAGGAGGGTTGAGCAATTAGCAGCCATCATAGGCTCATAGTTGGTCACGGAGCAATTTGGAGAAAACTTTGAGGCAAGGGAAATGACCATGAACACCTACTTGGTAGGGGTCAAAAGACTTGAACATTAGTTCAAAAACTTCACACTTAGTCAAGAGCCTAGGTTAGAAAATGAAAGAGTAGATGCACTTTCCAAGTTTCCCAACTCGACAAAAAGCACTAAGGAAAGGTCTATTACCTTTTTGGTCTTAGATAAGCTTGCTATCGATGACCTCCATCACTTGGGCCATCTCAATAAAATTGGAGGCCTAAGGCGAAATACAAAAATAAGGCCTTTAATATATAATAAAAAATTAATTTTCTAATAAACATGTCTTTTTAGTAATCATTTCGTATTTTATAGAAAAAACTTCTTGTATAAACATTATTATTTTAATTTTATTCTCTGATTTTTTGAGATGCAAATTTATTTATTATATTTGTATAATTAATTTCATCTAACATTCTTTTTCAATTGATAGTATAACTAACCCATTTTATCTTACTTGAGACATTGACAAATTTTATTAGTTTCAATTTTGAAAAACTTATTTTGAAAGGAGAAAAATAAATTCAAGAAATAAAAAATTGATTTATTGTAAAAGAGAATTAACTCTAATATTTTTTAGTGATTAGTATTGAAAAAGAATGAGTAAGATAGGATTTTGATAAGTACAAGAATAAGAATTAAAAGGAGAGTGGAGATTTAGGAGCAAAAGTAATAAAAATTAAATTTATACTTTTAATTAATTATTTTATTTTAAATTTTACTAATAAGGCCTCCAAATTGAAAGCCTTATACTTTTTTTTTTTTTTATGCCTAAGTTGTTTGAAAAAGAAAACATATATATGAGGGTTTTAAACTAAAGACCTAACTTTTTTTAGGTCTATAATGTAAAACAAAAAAAATAAAAAATAAAAATAGGCCTTCTATTTTTATTTTTGAGGCCTAAAATATAGAAGAAAATACATATAGGAGACCTAGAAAATTTGGAGGCCTAAGGCGACGACCTTTCTTCGCTAAAGGTAGAGCCACCCTTGTCAATCACATTTAGATCTTCGTCATTGATGAAACAAGCTAGAGTTAGATCGATGAGATAAAGCCTTATCTCAAAGAGGGAAAAGTACTAATGGATAAAGCAGAAGCCCGTAGTACACAAGGATTCTTAGTAAAATTTGCTTTGGACGAGTTGGGCCGATTGTATAAAAGATCCATTTAAGGACCACCACCAAAGTGCTTGACATCAAGCTAAGGACAAGAAGTCTTATAGGAGGCCCATGTTGGCATTTGTGGAAACTACTCAAGAGGGTGCGCATTAGCTGACAAGGTCATCAGGCATGCATATTTTTGGCCAACTTTGCATAAAGACGTGGTTGAATTTGCTTAAAAGTGCCCATCTTGCCAAGTTCATGCTAATATCTCTCATCAACCAGCCACGATCCTTACTCCTTCTAAATCAAGTGGCCCTTTGACCAGTAGGAGGTCAATATAGTGGGATTTTTCCCAAAAACTATTGAGCAGAGGAAGTAAATGTTAGTTGCAGTTGAATATTTTACTAAATGGGTCAAAGCAGAAGCCGTACCTAAGATAATAGATGCTGCAATAAGGAGTTTTTTATGAAAAAATATCATTTGTCCTTTTGGCTTGCCTAACGTACTCATATCCAATAACAACACCTAATTCTAAAGTAAGAGAATAAGGGAATGGTGTGAAAGCCTTCAAATTAGACAACACTTCACTTTAGTGGGAAATTTGTAAATAAATGATCAAACAGAGGTCACTAATAGAACCATTCTATTCTAGATCATATTAAAACCCAACTAGAAGGTTCTAAAGCTAGTGGGGCAGGCAACTTACCAGGATCCTTTGGTCCCATTGGAGTACCCCAAGAACTGTCACGAGGTAAAGTTTATAAAGTTTGGTATGGTTTAGAAGTAGTTATCCCTGCAAAATTAATCCACCAAATAGCTTGAGTTATATACTACAACCTGATCAAAAACCAAGCTAAAAGAGAATTTGACCTTGAAACAATTGATGAGTTTCGTCAACAAGCTTTCACAAAAATACGAAGGTATAGGTCGATCATGGCCAAATAGTATAACAAAGGTATCAAGCCAAGATGTTTCAAGGTTGGAGATCTCATTCTTAAAAAGGTTGAAGTCTTCAAAAATGTCGAAAAGTAAGACCCAAACTGGGAAGGTCTATATTCTGTGGTAAAAGTGGCAAAGCATAACTCTTATCAACTAGCTGACATGACTGGAAATGAGCTGTGTAGACCTTAGAGTGCAATTAATTTGAAAAAATTTTATATATAGAGTGGATTGTACGAAAGGAACATTGTCTCCTAGTGAATATCATGTTGCGACCTCATAATTGCATGATTAAAATTATGTACAATCCAATTATTAAAGAATGATCAAGCCGACCTTATAGTCGCATGATCAAAATTATGTACAATCTAATTATTAAAGAACGATCAAGCTTATCCCATAGTCCCATGATCAGAATTATGTACAATCCAATTATTAAAGAATGATCAAACCGACCCTATAGTCGCATGATCAAAATCATGGCTACGCCAATCAAGTTGACCCCAAAGTTGACCATGTCTTATGTTTAAATTTTTACATTTCTAAGGGCAACATATGATTTGTTATTCTCACACCTTTAAATTGACCTTTTATAAAAAGTCAGTTAATACGATGCAATGTGGAAAAAGTAGACAAGCAATAAAGCAAAGTCAAATAAAGACATTAAACTTTAATTTTAAAATCTTATGAAACCTTCACATATTGTTCAAACAGCCCCCTTAGGGCTATATATCATCCCAAAAAAGAAAAACATCAACAATGAAATAAAAGTAACATAAGTACAAGACCATTTAACTAGACCCGACACTCTTTCCTTATCGAGCCGTAGTTTCAACTGCTACCTCATCAATAGTTTTAATTAGCTTGTTAGTCGAACTAAGACCTACATCTAGAGGCAATCCCTCAACCTCTTGCTCAGGCCTAGTCAGAGGCACTCCAGCTGGTTGGGATGGCCTAGCCTCCTCAGTAAAAAGAAAGTGCTCATCAATAGGGAAAAAGTCTACCACGTTCTCCTCATTGTTCTTTAACTCCAAGGCAAACTCGTTGACAAAGGCGAATTTTTCTCCTATTGAAATAACTCATAGATAAGGAGAAATAGTACCTACAATAGTCTTTTCAAGAGGAGTGTTCTCGTTGAATGCTTCAAGGTGCTCATTCTTCATCACATCAAGTTGTGCCTTATCCTTTGCACCGAAGTCATAACTAAGGAACTCAAGCTATTTTATTGCTTTGTCGAATGCTTTCTTGGCATCATCTATACTAATTGTCGTGCTCATTTTGGTAAAAGTGGAGTAGAGCATAAATTGTTGTAAAGCCTCTTTACAAAATCCAGGCAACATCTTAAAAAACTCCTCTCCTTTCCCCGTATGGCGCAAGCCACTCTTATACCCTTGAGCTTGATCGAACTCAGGAGCTTCTTAGATCAAATTTATTGATTTATTCAGTTGGTCCTTGGCATGGCTTTTTCCCTAAATAGCAGCCAATAACTCAGTTTCTTTCTCCTCAAGCTACTTCATCAACTTAGCTAGCATTGACTTTAAAGAGTCGACCTTAGTCTTAAGCAAGTTTTTTTGTTCTTTCTCTAGCTCCTCACATTTTTCCTCCTGCCTCTGATGGTTGGTCTCACACAATTTATACCACCGTTGGAGTATAACCCCATTGCCCAACATGTGAAACATTGAAAAACTCCTAAGGATATTAGTTTTGCAAAAATATACAAGAAAATTCAGCAAAAAACATTAACATGTTTGTATGGTAGGCAAAAGCTTTCAAAGCATCCATTTACTCATAGTTAAACATCTTAACTTGGTTCTTTTGAAATAGACCAATTATAAGAATAACTAGGGGTTTCACAGCTGTTATACCCCACATGTTATGGTCGCAGTGTTCGACACCCTAACATTCTCACTGAATTGGGGTTCCAAAAACATTGGTAGATTACGCAAATGCTCAGGAGTAAGTGTAGCATAAGTGACCTCATCGGGTTCGTTAACCTTTTTTTTTCCCTTGTCAATCGTAATTATTTTTGGCACTTCTTGCACTATGACCTCAACAGCTTTTCTTTTCTATTGTGGAGATGGATTACTTGCCACCTTAGCACTTGGCACAATGACAAATGGACTTTCTTGTGTAGCTGGATAACCCTGGCAACTAATTGTGTGGTTGTCTGATGAACCGCTATAGCTCTCGACACTTCTACGCCTTTTATTATTTTTGCATTGCGATCTATCTTGCATGATTCATAACTGGTTGACTTGCCAAAACAAACACATTCAATTAGAAAGATTGACAAATAGCAACAGTAAGCCAGATCAATTTGGCAAGTTAATTCTACTTGAGTGTACATTAGCATGCAGTCTTAACAGGGCAGTTGACAGTCCTGCGAGAACTAAATACCTTTCTTTTATAAATTTTGACACATCTATCTCACCAAACTCAAGAAGATCATAAATAAAAACATTATTTTGATAGTTTCTCATCGGAATTCACCTTAACACTACCCATCATCCATCCTTTTGGAACGTTAAACCCAACCCCACCTAGTGATTTGACATAAAAATACCTCTCTTTCCACTTTTGCCCATGTGATGAGGAGGGGATTCCAAAAATTTTCTTACAAGATCAAGTAGTTAAATAGTAAAATCCTAACTCCCTCGCTAAACCTAACTTTTGAAATATTGAAAAATGGAACAGATGACAAAAATTAGCCCAAGAAGGGGGCTAGTCATAAATTATCATTAAAACAATGAAACAGCACAAAAGTGAGAAGCAACTGGGTAGAAGCTGAGATATACAGACTTGTAGGCCACTGAGTAGATCGACTATCAGATTGGCTAATGGAACCCAAGGCCATATTTTAGGGCATCCTCAAAAACGATTACATATCCCTCAAGTAGAGTATGTATCCTATCCGTTGTTCTTGAAATAATTAACCTAAACTTGCTAGGAAGATAGTATTTTGACCTTATCAACCTAAGATCACTTGATGACATGGTTGATACAATCTAACTATAGTGGGCTGTAGTGAAAAGCTTATCCCTCAACCTGGGAGGTGTGATCTCCTCTTCCATATAGGCTCGGAAGGCCCAACCTCTTCAACCATAGTGCTTGAAGGGCTCACTTCCTTATCCACTTCTATTCTTCCCTCAATTATACCTAATTTAGGTTGAAAAGGAGATCTCAATCCCCTACTTGGTGATTCACTTGAACTTGCCTTGTAAGTCGAAGCACCTAGTGGCGAGTAACCTCTGAATTCGAACTCGACAATGACACATTACAAAGATAAATTAGTAGAGAAGCTAAAGAAAAATGAGAAGACTTATGAAGGACGATAATAGAAAACTAAGAAATGAAGATTAGTCAGAAAGTCGATTGAAAATGCTCATGGCTTGACCTTAGTGCATTATGGTAGAAGTAAAAAATGAATGGTGAAAATCGCTATTTATAGGCAAGCTAGAATTCCAACCGATTAACTTGATTAGTAACCAGCTAATAAATGCATAATTGCCAGTTATTTGTGCATAAATATTTATGTAACTGCGTAAAATGGTTCATGCTTTCCCAACCCTGATTGAGATTAAAAAAACCTTTTTTCCATCCCTATGATTCTCATTGGTCTGCAAAACATGATTCTAGTCAATTTCATATAGCTAGGTGAAGCTACTCCTCACCCCGACCACTGCACGGTCTAACTACGAATGGGAGGAGGGTGGACTTATGATATAGGTGCGCCCACATCTAATAAAGACATTGGCCCAATAAGCAAGCCCAATGCAACTATGTTAACATTTCAGTAAACCAAAATCGACCTCTAAGGTCAAGTTTTATTGACCTTGGAGGTCGATATAGTTAGATTAAAGAAACATTAATGGCAGCTCCTGCTACCTATTGCATCCACATTAAATGTGATTCAACCACTATCCTGTTTGCATTAATTTGTTTAATGGCGCATTGCCTCCTCATTGATGGCGGTATGGATCCCTTTTCTGGCCAACTAGCCATTTGTAAAGTTTTAAGATAGGCCAAAATGACTTAAGTTACCTTTACTTGAGATCACTTAATCTGAAGCACATCAAAGAGAAACTTGTATTTTTTCCCCTCTGCAAAGACTATACATACCCCTTCATTCAAAGATAATGGTATGCTCACACACACTCTTTAAACTGTTTCTTTGTTCAATTAATTCCAAATCGAAATACTGACTTAAGCATTGGAAGGTCTTAACTAAAGACACTCTCAATTAGCCTAACGTTTGTTTTGTGGCTGTAGGATCAATATCTCCAAATCCTATCTTTCTGGTTGACTTATTCCACTAGTTCGAGACCCTGAAGCCCATCATACCAAAATTGCCATCATCAGATATGATGCTAATTTTACTAACTAACTATCAATTATACAACTTATAAATTTATATATTATCATCTTAATTAATTTTGTCCGTTCTTTTAACCCACAACACAAAATAACATTATCATGATAAAATGTTTTCTAATATTATTATTACTTTTATTTTTTATATTAATTAAAAGTATGACATTGTTGATTATAATATATATATATATATGTATTTATAAAACTAATATGAGTTACAAAACATTAATTACTAATATAGAATTTGTATAAATTAGTATATAATTATTTTATAATAATTAATCTTTATTTTATAATAATTTACACATTTACTAAAGGTAATGAGATAATATGCCTCCCAGTTAATTAGAATACATAAATGCATATTGAAATTAAATTTATTAATAATTATAAATTTTTTATATGATAATTATATTTGCAATAAAAAGTATATTATTTACATAAATATATTAATAGTCATAAAGTATTTACAACATAACATATAGCAAATTCCTAATGTATGAATAAAAAACAAACATTAAATGATAGATAAAAAATAAAATTAGAAATTTTTAACAAATAAAAGCTAAATAATGGACTTTATCCCCTGTAGCCTATTTGTGATGGATACCAAATCCGCCGCAAAAAAGCTTTTGATTTTTTTTCCTTTTTTTAGTTTTGCGATGGAAAAATGGAAAAATTCATCCCAAATTTTTTCATCAGAAAATTTAAATTTTACAACGAATTTTTTTCTATCACAAATACTTTTGTTGCAAAATTTTCTGATTATTTTATGATCTTTGAAATATTAGCGATGGATCCTTAAGTTGTCACTAATCTTTTCATTTGCGATGAAAATTTTTGTCGTAATTTTTTTTTTATAATTTTTTTGCAACGGATATTTTCCATTGCAATACGCCAAAGTTAATTTGTTCAAAGATTGTCACATTGCGACAGATATTTTTGTCACGGATTTATCGTCACAAAATCCATTGCAATTTGTGATGGGTTTTTTCCATCGCAAAAAAATGGTTTTTTTTAGAAGTGGAAAATATAATGTTGTTGAAGGTTTCCCAGATAACTACGCCCATGATCTCCTTCTTGAAAAAGCTTGTCTCATTATTGACGATAAAACAATTGGGGCTTGGGAAATCACAAGATGTCAAGCTGGTTGTAAGGGTTTTACTGCTTTGAACCTCTCTTTCATTTTGTAGCAAGGACCGAGGTTGGGCACGAGTTGTGACTTGCTCTTGGAAGCTAGGTTGGAGTAAGAAGTGGGAAGGGTTGCATCAACATTTATTTTAGATGACTCTAATGCCTCAATTTCGGCCGACCTTTTTCCCTCTGCCTAGTCAAGTGCTTGAGATACTTCAAATGAGTGATGAGATAGTGTTGCAGTCAATAGAAAAGATGAAGGAATCAACTCTAGATGCAAGAGGCCTCAAGCTCTCTCTTCGAGCTGTTTTCCGGCAGAGTATTTAGGTTTGAAACTTGGCCAGTTATTTGTCCCTAGCCCTCATTGCCTGCAATCAATGTGCAAAAGGTGAAATGTACGTTAGCCAATAGTAAACAGTGAATAGAAATATCAAAAGGCAGAAAAACTGCCAATGCGCAAGCTCTAATTAATTTTAATGTGGGCAGGGGATAGTTCAGCTAAAACAAGTACTTTCTCCTTGAGGAAGGTTGCAATTTTTCAATTCCTGATCAAGTAGTCCATCCAAGAAACTACTCTACTAAGTGGCAGGCCCCCCGTTATCCTGGTTCACCCTCCATCTCTTATGGAGGATGAATTTGACCCATAGGAGGGCGAACATACAGAAACATCTTCTTCCAATCTTTGTTGTAGGGAGAAGAGGGAGTTTTAAGAAATCTTCTCTTAGGTTGAGAAGTTAAGAAGAAGAACCTGATGCTGGGAGAGTTACTAGACTTTCAAGAAGAAGGAAAATGGAAAAATTGGCAAAAGTAACAAAAGATAGAGGCCTAGCCGAAAATCCTCATGACAACTATGAAGCTGTAAATAAGGGAATATGAGTTGGGAAGGAGTTGAGTTGCGGAAACACCCAGTACAATTAGAATCCCCCTTACCTCTTTGTAATCAGAAACTTAAGTCCACGAGAGAATGCGGGGATATGTACAGTTGAAAAGTTAGGGGTGGGATGGTCCATCTTATGACCAGGATCTCGAGGGCTGATAGCTCATGCTCTAATGGGATAAAAAAGGACTCCCTCATGTTAACTAATAGCTGAAAAGGGAGGGAAACAGATACTCAATTTAAAGTGAGTAAACAAAATTCTATACTCAATCTCATAGATACATTGAGAATTCTATCGAAAGGTGTATTCAATGGAAGTCGTATAGGGATTTTATCCAACCCCACATCAGACTTAATTACACTAAAATGGTCCAGGTATGAAAGAAAGAAATCCATTCTCCCAGGCGTTAGCTCTGGCGCCCTCTCGACCTTCGACTAGGCATGTCTAGACCTTGAGGTGCTGCTATTAGTCCCTATACCTTCATCACTGGGTATGTTGTTTGCCCTCTAGAAAAAGACCTAGCAAGCTTCTTTGTCATCAGTAGGGATCACTTATTCTCATAGGGATGTTCGGTAATTTCGACTCCACATCCCAACCATTATAAGTACCTCATTTAAAAAAGGTTATTGGTACTCACTCTTACACTCACCTCCAGCTTTACTTTGACCTTGTTATCTCTACAAAATTATTCTAATTTAAACTTCAAAGGATGTTAGCCAATGATCACCTCGATAGGCTTAATGTACTTTTTTTAGTTGCAAATTCAACCCGCACTCTCTAATTGAATACCAACCCTATCCTGCAGCACATAACTTTGATACATCTGATATTCCTAAAATTCATAGATCTTTTCATCCCGAAACACTGTATCATTAGACTTGTATGGATGATCTTATATACAAGGTCTAGATATTGCTACTCATTTTAATTTGATGACTCTCACACTGCAAGAAAATTCACATTTAGTGTCATTAACTTGGTGACATTTTACAATATAATAACATGAAAAAGTATTATAGTGATAGTCATAAAAAATGCCACTATAATTTAATATTTAGTGGTGTTTAATTATTGAATGACAAACAAAATAGTGACATTTAATTAAAAATGCCAAAAATAAATGTATTTCAAAGGCATTTAGCTAGTGTTACTAATTTTTTTTTAAAAAAATGCCACTAATATGTAGTTATAGTGTTGTTTAAAGAAAAATGTCATAAAAAATTTAGTGGTACTAAGTTAATGGCATTTATAATATATGATACGCAAAAATAAAATAGTGATAGTTATAAAAAAATATCACTATAATAAAATATTTAGTGATATGTGATTATTAAATGACATATAAAATAGTAGCAATTGATAAAAATGCTAAAAAAAGCATAATTTGAAGGAATTCATCTAGTGCTACTAATTTTTCTTAAAAATATGTCACCTATATTTATTTATGGTGGCACCTAAAAAAAATGCCACAAAATAATTTAGTGGCACCAACTTAATGACACTCGATAGTGTAATGGCATATAAGAGTAATATGGTAATAATTGTTGAAAAATGTCACTGTAATACAATATTTAGCGGCATTTGACTAGTAAGTAACAAAAAACTAGTAACATTTGATTGAAAATTCCAACATATATATTTGCAAAGCATTTAAATAGTGCCACTAATTTTTATTTTTATTTTTTTGTGAAAAAAATGCTATTCATATTTTTTATGGTGCTATATATAAAAAGTACCATAAATTATCTAGCAGCACTAATTTAACACTGTTTTACAATATAGTGTTATTTAGTAGTAATTGATTAATACATGTGGTAAAAACGTGATTTTATTGAAATTACTAACATAACTATATGTTAAAAAGCATTTAACCAGCAATACTACTTTTTCTCTGAAAAAAAAAAAAAGAGGAAAACATAACTTATAATTTAGTTATGGTGCAACATGAAATAAATATCACATAAAAATAGATAAAGTATATATAGGTATTAATAATATTATTAATTGTAAAATATACAATTTTATATCTTATCATAATGCATTGATTAAATTAACTATTTAAATATAATTTTAATGTATCAACTAAATTAATCATATTTTTCAAGAAGTATAAAAAACTCAGTTTTTGCCTTTTTTTTCTCCTCACCTATAAATCATGGTAATGTTTGTTTACAAATTATGTGTTTTGGATTATATGTTTTGGGAGAATGAGTTTTGAGAGTGGGGTTGGGAAATGTGATATTTATACTGGAGAATGTGATGTATTTTTGTTTATAATTTGAGAATAGTAAAAAAATTATTTTGAAAAAATTTGGCATGTTTGTTTATATTTTGGGGGAGATAAATTTTACTGTAGCAGTCAAATCAATCATTTTTGTTGTTTTATGAGAAGACAAATTCTATTATAACAATCAAATAAATGTCTTTTTATTGAATTTTGAGAGTGTAAATAAATTTTAGTAGTATTCTTTATTATGATATAGTAATAAAATATTGTGATATGTAAATGTATATATTTGTGATGGTAATGATTGTGATGTAAAGAATATAAAGTTTTTGATCATTTATCAGTTAAATTATAAGGATAATCTGATCATTTTAAGAATTATTTTGGAAGAAAATAAAGGCATATGTTTGGTTACATTCTCCCAGAACAATTTTGTTTTTAGAGAATGTAACCAAACATAGTCTATATTTTCGAATATTTTCTATATCTAAATTTAATGTCTCAAACTTTTTCAAATATATTATTTAATATAATAGTTTCCAGCATATATTTAAATAACTATGAAAATATGCTTTTAAAGTATAAGAATATAATGATATTTTTGAATATTTATAATGAACATTTGGTTGGTAGTTTGACGGTAAACTCATTTTTTTTCAAGTAAAATATCACAGATTCAAGTTTTATACATAGCAATTGGAGCATATTGGAGTCTCATAATATGGCTAATGGTGGCAGATTAAGATATCATTCAAAGAAATTTTTTTTGCCATTTAATTTAGCATGTTATTTAATTAATTTTTATGGCATGTTATTATGTCATCGAAAGGTATTTTTTGTGGCATTTTAACATCACTATATGTATTTTTTATAGCACGTTATCATGTCATTTAAAATTATTTTTTTGACATTTTAACATGTTATTTATTGTATTTTTTGTGGCGTATTATATTGTTATTTAAAGGAATTTTGATGGAGTTTTTAATGGCATATTGGCATGCAATTTAAAATTTTCTTTAATGGCACTTTTCCATGTTATGTAATGCATTTTTTGTGACATTTTAATGTGCCATCTAATATATTTTGTCTTGCATTTTATTAATGTCACAATATAAGTAAATTAATGACATTTACACCTTTAGCTACACCACTACACATGACACTTTTAAAAAATATTATTAAATATAAAATTGCAACTATAATACTATTTAAGTTGCACTTTCTAATGCTACTAAATGCAATTTTTCTTGTAGTGTCATTTTGGTTTATATATGATAAATAACAAATCTAAAGGGGGAAAAGGCTGGGTCATTGCCTCCACCAGCATTTTATATATATATTTGCTAATTTTTGTAATATTTCTATATATTTTTAAAATTTTAGTAGTAATTTGCCCCTCCAAACACGTTCATATATATATATATATATCTTTTAATTTTTGTAATAATTTCTAGTTTATATATTAAAAATTTTAGTAATGATGTTTATTAATTCTTTACCTATTTTAGTTTTGTGAAAGTTTAAAATAAATTTTTAGTCCCATATTTACAATTAGATTAGACTCATTAGGACACTTCTACTTTATTTGCTTGAACACATGTTTATAGGGATTTAGCTATTTTTTTTTTTTTACAACTTTATAGAAACTCACAAAATAATTAAAATATCTCTTTTTTGGCTTCAACAAGATTAAGACAAAGAAACAAAGAAAAGCAAATATTTAAGGGAAAGAAAAAAGCTTTTCAGATTTTTATTTGTCTTTGCATTTATTTATCTCTTCTATTTACTAAAATAATATATATGGTTATCTTCATCTTTAATTTTATAATATCTTTTGAGTGTTTATTTATATGCATATTAAAATATATGTTATTGATTTATTGTATCTCTCAATTGAAAATAATCCGAAATTTTGTGTGCTTTTAGGCTTTATAAAAAGAGTAAGATTTATGATCAAATAACATATAATTAAATTGTGTACTGTTATTTTTTTAGATATTTCAATAATTCATTAGTGAAAATAGAAAAAAATAAAAAATTTATCATTTAATTGATCATTTACTTTGCTTATTATTGATTATTTGTGTTTCAATGATATAAGCAAGGAAATATTTTTTGCTATGAATATTATCAAAATAGGCTCAAAATAGGATGAAAGATGATTTTTTAGCTGATTATTTAGTTACTTATGTTGAGAAAAATATTACTAATTATTTTGATATTGATTTGGTTGTTTATAAGTTTTATGACATGAAAAAGCATCATACTCAACTTCAATGACAATATGTATTTTGAATTTGTAAATTATAAATTTTATATTTAAACTTTTATATTTTATAATTATTTACCTCACACAGTCTCAATTCTGGATCCTTGCTTGGTACAATGCGCTTTTTCGCATATCACAAATAAAAGAGATCTGAAAGGAAAAGCCATAGCATCGCAAAATGGTACACTTGTAGGAGCCATGCAACATGATGAATTATTATTATTGTTATTTCACATGAACTATGAGATCCATCCAACTGGTAGGTTAACTTGTCACAGTTCTACCAAACGCAAAACACCTAAAAGTCACAATCCATTCCCCAAAGACAAATATGTATTCATTTTTGTTTGTCTTGTCCAAACTAATAATAATCTGGCATAAAACTCATGTTACGTCCAGTATTTCATAAAAAAAGTCTACATTTTAGATGTTAAATTTCGTTATTGTAAAATTTTATAAAAACCAAAACAAGGAATTCAAATTAGATTAAGGATAATGAGAAAATTCTATTATAAGTACTAACATTAGGAATCAAAGACTTTTTAGTATTTTAAGTATACTAATTACATTTTAACAAAAAGAGAAAATATTCATAAGATTTGTATAAAGAAAATAAAACTATTGATAAAAAAAATCCTGTAAAACAGTATAGACTTATATATAATATACTATATATGTGTGTTCACACCATCAATATACATGTGTATGTGTGGATTTGTTTCAAGAATATAATAAAATATCATGATTTGGATAGTTAGTTGTTTAGTATTTTTAGAAAATTATAGAATTCACAAGTATTATGTAAGCAATTAATAAAATTAATCTTCATAATTAAAATAGTTATGAATTAAGAATTTAGAATTTGGTATTAATTATATAATTATGGTGAAACATGGAATTCCTATATTAAATGCTTTAGATTTATTTGTGTGTGATCAAGTTCAAAAGATTTATTATCGTTAAATTTAGTTTGTTAGCATAGTTTTGTAATCTATAAATCCAATCGATTTTCTATCAATATTAGATAACTAATGCAAGTGTTCTAATAATTAAAAAACATAAGTTATAAGAGTTCAAATTTAATTCAAATTTTATAATTATTGTTAAAAGATTTAATTCGTCTTGAATTTCGATTGTTAAAGAATTAAATAAGTTGTTTCCATGTTTGTAAGTAGGCATAGTGCAATTCAACCCAAAAAGTTAAATTCCGATTTTAATGAAAAATCGAAAGAAAGAGAAGAAGATTGAATAACAAATAATGGAGAGCAAGTAGAAGCAGAGCAACAATTACTTCCGAGAAATCTCCCGACACATTTGAGGGGCATTTTGGATAATTCATGAAGCAGCAGGAAATAAAGGCTTTGTTTGGAAGCAAATTTGGTGAATTTTGAAAAAAAGATGATTTGAAAAGTGGATTGAGAATATATGACAGTTGTTTGTATTTGCTTTGAGGATCCATGGAAAATGAATTGCAAAAAAATTATTTATTTGAAAATATTTTGAAAAGGAACAAATTTTACTGTAACTATTATATTAGTTAATTTTTGTTGGATCAATGGTATGAAATGAATTTTATGATATTAATTATATATAGGTGAAATGATTGGCATGTGCATATATATATATATA
>JACGDI010004645.1:410337-426585 GCA_014898725.1 Jacaranda copaia
TAAAGGTATAAGGAAGTGGAAGAAGAAGAAGAAAAAAGGGGAAATATGGTTTACACCTTTATTTGAATTGTTAGCACTTGGTATATATGTTATGATGATCAATAGTATTGTCAGACTTGGTGCACTCGGAAAATAGATTTAGCTTCAATTTTTTTGACTATGGAAAGCTAAGTGCTTGCAAGAAGTGTAGTGAATTTGCATCACTCTATCTCACCGTGGGTTTTTTTTAACATTAGAATGTTTTCTAAAATGGACATTCCATCAGTTAAAGCGTATGTGCAATTTAACAATGTATGATAAAAATGCAAAAATGGCTACTGGATTCCACTATAATTTCTTGATAAATGTCCATTGTATATGGTTAGAGTATTGCAGTAGAGAAATCGAGCAATGGGCAATCTGACACCAATTTGAAAATAGCTCCCTCTCTTTCGAATTCTGCAACAAATTTTTCACCAGTGTTAGTTAATTTTGGGACACTTCTGTCCTGTGTCCTTGACATTATCTTCTTGTCTTTCTATGTCAGGGAAAGTCATCTATTTCTGTTGATGACACATTCAAAATCATTACTTGCAGGTAGTTTTACCATGGATGTCTACTGAATTTGTATGTAAGGGTGCGCGTAAACACATGTTCAGTTTGGTAGTACATTTGCATTCCGTTGAACCAATTAGGCTCTGATGTATGATGTTTTGTTTGTAAGGGAACGCCAGAAGAAATTAGCTGCTCTTCATGTGGATCTGGAAAAAGCTAGGCAGGAAGGATTTGTGTCTAAGCATCTCTCAGAAATTGGTGAAACTAAAAAGAAAAGGCTTTTGGCTGTCATAGGGATAATTACAATGTTTGGACGGAAGAACAACAGAGATGCCATTCGTAAGGCCTGGATGCCTATCGGTATGACATTCTTACCTGTCATGAGTTTTGTTGGTTTTGCTGCCATGACAACTGGATACACAAAGATACATCACCCTTTCTTGCAAATAATATTTGTTCTTCATATTTCTGCATAACAATGAGTATTGAAATTCCTGATGCATAAGAATCATCTGCAATTAAATTAAGATAGTAGAGAATGGGGCACACAAAAGATACTAAGGGTCTTCAGTTTTTATTACTACGTAAAGGCACCAATTTTGAATTTTCAAACTTTTCACTCATTTAGAACACCCTCGGTCATGCTTTACATATGTGTATTTTTGTCTCTGCATGGCCCTTCTTGAGTATTGCTAATCCCGAATTTATCCAATGCAGGTGCTCATCTCAAGAAACTTGAGGAAGAAAAAGGCATTGTCATACGATTTGTTATAGGGCGAAGGTCTATATACTGGTGATTCAAAACTGATAGAATAATTCCTTAGAGCGCTGTGTTTGACTGATTTTACACATGAATGCAGTGTGAACCACGGTGACAGTTCAGACAGGGAGATCGACAGTGAAAATAGGCAGACTAATGACTTCACAATTCTTGTATGTTCGAGTTTCACATAGCTAATCTTAATTGGGTTTTATCCCTTGCATCATATGTAGAAAGCCTGCTAACATTTTGACATGCTACTTTTGGATTAATCCATTTGAGATAGTAGAAAAATGGCTTCTGACTTCATCCAACCTTTTTATTTGTAAATTAGTCCACTTGTCCATTGTGAGAATGGATGGAAGTGAGATCTCTCCCTTACTCATGTTGGATCATTTCTTATTCTTGAAGGAAGGCCCTTGTAAATAGACACAAATATGGTTTTAAGCCTTTATCAAGCTGCCTTTCTCGATTTCGACTTACCATTTCCAAGAATTCATAATTCAGTCTCATTTTAACTACATCAGTTTAATATTACTCACAGATTTCTTTTTTGGGTTGTTCTGAAACATTTATAAATATAATATATTGCATAGATCAGTCTGTATGTGCATCTGCATGTGTATTTTTGTCAGCTTCCCCATGTGACATTCACACGCACCTTTTCTACCATCTGAGAGAACCTTTGAGTGGTAAGCATGGCATCAATTCCACATATAGCTGTGTTGCATATATGCTCTGCTAGTCCAAAAAATCATGTGATAAAGTTTCTCTTTGTATGCTTGAAGTTATAGAAATTGATCAAATTTTTGAATCTTTCTTTGTCAGGAAAAGCATGTGGAGACTCCTGAAGAGCGAGCAAATAAGACAAAGTTGTTCCTCATTCATGCCGTGGAGCACTGGGATGCTGAGTTCTATGCTAAGGTTAACGATGATGTTTATGTAAATATTGGTAGGTGTTTATATATCAAATGTTGAAGATTATAGTCTACTGTTTGTTCTTACATGGTAGCTATGATGCAGTGCCCATTATTTCAACTTAAATATGGCTAGTGTCAAAAAAAAAGAAGAAAGAAAAAGCCCTTCAATATGGGCATTTATTTCTAAATTGAATTCATATTTATTGGTTAGAGTTCAGACATATTAGTCAATGATCGTAGAATAGAAAAATTACTACGTGACTTCCTCTTTGTCACCTCTTCAAGATTTCTAATATGGCATTAAATTACCTATGAAGGCTGTTTTAGGGTTGAAATGACTTCATAATCATTGGCCTGCCTGGATTTTCCAATAGACTACCAGATTGTTTAAGTTGAAAACAGGACTTTGCAGGGTCAGCCCTATAAACAAGCTGACTTTGTTAGATTATGGGTACATTTATCCATTGGGTGTGAATTTGGGTTTACTAATATGTTGAATTTGAAAGTTGAAATTAACATTTGATGTCACCAGTTAATTGGTTGTTGGTTTAGTGGAGAACATGCTGCCGTGTGAAAAAAGTATCCAAACTTGGGTATATGGCACCTGAGAAAACCTTTCGATCAAATACCTTAAGTACACAGGGAGTACTTAAAATTTGATGCTAATCAGAGCAGATCATTCTGTGGACTAGAAAAAACCCTAATTCCTTCTAGTCTCTCTCCAATAGCTCATAATCTCATTTTGGTCTTAAATATGCAACAGCAAGCTATCTTTCCTGTCCCTCTTTAAGTTTGAGAAAAGCCTTGAGATAAACCTTATAATCAGTTGAAACTTCAAAGAAGCACCAGAAACAGCTTTTGCATCAATTATGCTCTTTATAACTTGCTTCATTCTGCAATACGTGTAAGAGTTCTAAATTAAAGTATTTTGTCAGTGTTTCTCTTTATCTCACACTCCCTGTCGTATAGACGCTCTTGGAGCTGTGCTTGCAAGTCATTTGGGTAAGCCTCGTGTTTACATTGGGTGTATGAAGTCGGGAGAAGTTTTCTCGCAGCCGTGAGTTAAAATTACCTTTATTCGAGTCATTTCTTTGAGATGGAAGATTGAGAAGATCCTTAAGGTTCTATTGCTTGTAACTTTATTTTGTTTTGGATGTGCAGGAAACACAAATGGTATGAACCTGACTGGTGGAAATTTGGGGATGGGAAATCGTAAGTACTAGATGTTTTTTAACTTCCTTACTCCTCCATCTTACTTTCTGTTTGACTTTGATTAACCAACTTTTGTGGATGGTGTCATGTCATTGACAT
Organism: Jacaranda copaia; assembly: GCA_014898725.1. Classification (NCBI taxonomy): domain Eukaryota; kingdom Viridiplantae; phylum Streptophyta; class Magnoliopsida; order Lamiales; family Bignoniaceae; genus Jacaranda; species Jacaranda copaia. The sequence goes on from JACGDI010004645.1 coordinate 413,863, forward strand.
TATGCTATGTTTACCTTTTCTTTTTCTTTTTTTTTTTGTTTTATAGTTAAAGCTACAAACAAGGGTAAATGTATGACGTTCCATTTTAAAGTTGCTTCTCATTTGGGTATGATAGGAAAGAAAATAGAACTTTGGAAATGAAAGAAATATTCGAGGATGTTTTCAGAAGAGGCAGCATAGTAATATGACTGGGATATTAATTCTTTACGAGTAATATATATATATATATATATATGCATATGTACTTAGATGGGAGTGGGAGAACTTGACAGTTAAGCCTTCGATTAGGAAATTGACATCAAATTATGTGCTCTCATTATTTAAAACTTATATGCCTGATAGACTAGAGGTTGTAAGTTGTCAGAAAGTGAGTATGGCTCTAAAGAGATTATCCTATATACTAAATATCATCAAAGTTGTCTGAACCAACATGATATGTGCGGAATTATGTGGCATCTTGGAATTGAAGACATTTTGAGATGGCTCATCTCGCTACCTGTTAAAGAGAGAGATCCATGTGACCAAGAACTATCCACCATCTGACACATCCCCAATTGAAATTCTTTGTTTTCTCTTCAACTTTTCCTCTTTCTGTTGACCCTATCATTTGTTCAATTGAAATTAACTACCCTACTTGGCTACTAAATGAACCGCTTTTCCCCCCCTAAATAGATACTTTCAGCACGCTTCTGGTGAAGTATTTGCCATATCACAAGCCTTAGCTCAGTTTATTTCAATCAACAGGTATGTTCTTTTGGTTTCAGTTATTTCTCTACGTATTCCTGAAATAATTGTACATGGTTGATGTGCTTTCTGATTCTGCAGATTTGCCCTCCGTACTTATGCGCATGATGATGTCAGTGTTGGATCATGGTTCATTGGGCTTGATATGAAGCATGTTGACGAAGGGAAGTTTTGCTGCTCATCCTGGTCTTCAGGTTCCCACTATCTCCTCATTCCTTTCTGATTTCCCTTTGAAACAACAAACTTATCTAGCTGGATGTTCTCTTCCCCACTATATTACATGTTTTCTTATTTTTATATCTGGCAAGGAGTCTTTTTGCCATCATCCTGATCTTTTATTAATCTTATCTCCTGAGATGTCTTAATATCTTCATCTCCACATTAACCCTTGTCATTAAAAAAGAATAACCTTACTGCATATTTGAATCTAAATTCCAAAGTAGACTGATCAGCAAGATGACAACCGAAATTTGGAGGCAATTGCAACTCCAAATTTCTCATGCATGAAATTGTTATTGACAAGAAATGCATTCTTGTCTTAAGTCTACCAAGTATATGGTGGAGTGTTTGCAACAACTGAATTTTAGCTGTTTTAGAGTATTTGGAAGGGGTGTGTCTGCCTGTCATTCTCTAAAGTTACAGTAAAAAAGCTAAAGCTAAAGCTAAAAACAAAGCTTACCCAATATCTGCAGTTTCTTGGTACTTTTTCGAACTCTAAACTATAACTTTTAAGCATTTTCAACTTTCCTTGACAACATGTTTACTTCTTTAAAAGTAAAAGCTCTTCCAAACACCTCCCAGTCCCCGGTATCTAATAAAGAGCTTATGCTTCCATTCTTGTTGTTAACAGGAGCCATTTGTGCGTCTGCATGATTACACTGTGAAGGTGGAAAAATCAGAACTTACATTTCACTACTCCATTGCCCAGCATAACTGCTCGATATGTTTTTGCTGGCCAACTCAGTGGCATTGCGAAGATGATTCAAGAGGTGTAGATGTTTCCCACAAGAACTGCTTAGAAAGCTTTCATTGCTGAACCGGACAAGCTATGGAACTGAAAACATCTGTTTAGTGATAGAGAGCTGCTCTTCAGAGAAGTGGAGCAAGTGTGTATTCATATTGCAGAAGGATTTCTGACTTAACAGTTTGATATAATTTGAATGTATTGCAGAGTACATAGTTGCAAATTCTTTTATTGACCATAGTCCCTTGGTTCACTCTTTGGACAGTGGATGCTATAGTAATCTTTCAATTGATTGTTCATCACTATATTTATATTGTTTATAACTTATGAGGGTGCTATAGGAACTAGTTGTATGTTTCTTAATGTATTACATTTAAATAAAAGAATAACAAAATAGTTTTTGTACCGTGAAGATAATATATAATGCTTTTAGGTGGGTTTATCTGTAATTAATTCTCTAGTAATATGTTTAGCTTGTGTAAGATTTTCGGTTAAAAATATTGAAAGCAGTCAAGCGTAGAGAGAGACAAGTGAGGAATTTTGCTTGAGTGGAAGAAAAAAGAAAGACTGAGAGGACAAAAGTACAGATTACAGAAAGAAGAGCGTGTTAAATTTTGCCGTGGCAGTGAAAAACTTAATATTTTATCAGAGCCAGGTTTCGATCCTGGGACCTGTGGGTTATGGGCCCACCACGCTTCCGCTGCGCCACTCTGATTTGTTAGTCTTCTGTCAGCACTTAATTATATGTGGTCAATCGGAAGAATAAAAAATTTATTTTTAATCACTTCCGGCTTAAAAGTTTTCAAATAGAGCATGAAAAATTGTTACAGAAATTAAATCAAAATATATAAATAGGTAAAGAAAAAACTTAAAATATGTTGGGCGAATTTCTTATAAATAAATCCATTTCTAGATATTTTAGTGTTTGTCTCCCACAGCAAGAGCCTCCAGGTTTAAGAAACTCACATGCAATGGAACAATATAATACATTCCTTGTTGAAGCTTTCTTGGACTTGCAGTTGATACAAAGGAGCAAGTTAATTATTTGTTATTTATTATTTAGGCTATTCAATTGGCAGAAAATGAAAAACTATGTTTAGTTAATGCTTGCCTAAAATTTGTTAAATAGAGTTTATTCCAAATGAAAAATAACTAAAAAAAAATTAAATAAATGCATAAATTGGCAATGAAAAACTAAAGAATCCAAGCAAGCAAACGAAATTAATTTGTTTTCAGGTAATATTAGCCCTAGAAAATAGCCAGGCAGAATTTTCTAAAGGAAGTTTTTTCCTTCTTCTTCTTTATTTGTTAGTTTTTAAATAAAAAGATTTTATTCATCGAAGATTACCACTGATAGCTTCAACAATATATGGAGCGGACAATTATTCCAAACTCCACAACTTGACACATAGCCCGAAGCTTGTGCAATGGTATAAGCTATTGAGTTCATAGATCATTTTTCAAAAGTAATATAAAAGTGAGCTAAACCTTCTTTTAAATTTTTACAGTCACCAATAACAAAACCTAGGAGAAAGAAAGATTATCATGGCTATTGGCAAACTTAACTACTTCTTGCGCATCAAATTCCAAAGTCACTTTTGAAAATTGGAATGTGTAATCCAACTTAAGCCTCCCTAATCCCCAGACATTCCGTCAAACAAACATTGAAGATACCTCTGAATACTCTGTATCCTACACAAACAAACTGCCCTTCAAAATCTCGAACACCATCCAACTCCAGAGATGCCTTTTTCCTTAAAAATTGCTGTACCGGAATTAACTTTAATCCAATCAGAATCTGGCCTCATCCACACTGAATTGGTTGGGGGCAATTTGGCTTCCTTCAGCCACGGGAATCGTTCATTTTGGGCCCTGTCTCCATTGATCAAGTATGAATCTGCTTTGTTGTTTGAAATTTGCTATTTATGAATTTAAATTGATTGATAATTAATATGGGATTTTTATAGGTGAACCCCCATATGATCGTTAAAATAGGCAAAATATCCCTTGTCAAAAATATATATATATATACAAAAAAAATCCTTAGGTTTTTAAAAATTATGCAATGAACCCCCCTTATAACGTCGGTGTGGCATACACACAGATATGTGTATTTGGGCCTGTATTTTTTATTTAAAAAAATGATTGTACCCTTATTTATTAGTTATTGGATCTTCTTTTAAAAAGTCAATGGTTGAGATTAAACTATATTATACTCTTCAAAATATATATAACATGTAAAATATAATATATTAATATATTTATATATAATGTGTGTGTATATATATAATATTATGGCATCTTATTTATAAATCCACAAGCCTACTTTCACTTTAGGCATCAGTCCCCATCTACCATTTTCTTAATTTTAATTCCCCAATTCAATTTTATGTTTTGAATTGACTACTCATGCACTTGTTTTGACCAAAATACCCTCCCAAAACCTTATTTTCTCTCTTTTCCTTTCTGTTTATGTGACATAAGAATTTCTTCTTCTCTCTCTCTCTCTTCATGTTTCTTCTCTTCCGTAGCTTTCTCTTGTGAACATTAAGTAAGACCCTTTCTTTTTTATTACTTTCGCCATTGTCAAATTGCTACGGAAAGATCCTTAGCCCATTTATCTCTGCTTTATTTTTATGTGGGATTTATTAATTGCATGTAGAAGAAGATAAGAATTTATGAATTTGAGCATAATGAGAATGTCTTCGAGTGGCCAATATGCTAGAACTCCGCCATTAGGAAGTTGTGTCTACAATAGAGAACTTTATATTCTGTCAATTTATAAAGGTATGAGTTTGATAGAGTTATTATTTCAGATTGGAAAAAAAATGGCCTGGAATTAGTTTTGAGCTCAATAAATTGTAATATTTCGCTCCACATTAGAAAATGCATGTCATTTTGGAAACTAATAATGATGTTTTGAATATAATTCGATTACATATTTTGCCTAAAATGTGCATTGTTAATATGATGGTTGCTCAAAAAAAAAAAAAGAATTGGAAAGACATGGAACAAAATATGCTATATGTATTGGTAAGTTTCTTCATATTTTTTCATATTATTATTGCATTAATTCTTCGTCATACTTTTGATGTGTTTCGATTGGTACCTGATTGTTATATATTCTTCCTCCTTAATAAGATATGTTATTTATACATTATCATATTTAGTAGTCTACTGATTAATATCATAATAGTATAATTTTGTATTTCCACTCTGATACTTTAATACTTCTACTCAATTTGCACATTAGTGGTTGTAGGAGTTTTTAGATTATAGATCATAATAAATTGTGTGTTGTGGATTTACATAGTTGGATTTACATAAATTGTGTATGTTCTAGAACAAGATGATAGAACACATTACAAAATGATACAACATTTTTGAAGCAAGCTTATGCTTCTATTAAGTAAAAGTCACTTTCCTATCATTTAATGCAAATTGATACGATGACAGATTTATTTACTATTTTATTGTATATTTGTACTTATATTATCATTTGTCATTACTTATTAAATCATATTTTGATTGATTTTATTTCTCTTCAATTAGGAAAAAGATGATGCAAAGAAGACAAAGATTTAAAAGAAAATTGATTAGAAATTGAGAGTACACAAGTGCTTATAATAGTTGCTAAATTCGTCCTTGTCTAGAGGACATGTTAAGTTGTAGCATATGTGCTATATTATATTTTAGTCGAAATTGTTTTATAAAATTATTTATGTTGTATACTTATAAAATATGGACATGTTGTACTAACATTTTAATGTGAAAGAAATCATGAATGAGTATTCTAATTGCCTATTGGGAAGGTTTACATTGGAGCTATTGTACAATTTATTTTTTCATTTTATTAGAAAAAGTACCTAGTTTTGGCAGTTATGTACTCTAAAATTGTGTTTATGCACTTAGTTTACCGATGTTGTGTAATTATTTTTCATATTTATGTACTTACATTTCCAAAGGTTGAGATAAGGTTCAATTCGATGCCTGAAACAACATATAACACACCCCAATATGATAAAATCATGGTTTGTTGAAAAATAGTTTGGATATGCACACGTTGAAATAGTTCAGAACACAAACACTTACATCCAACCACTTGTGGTATCATTTATAGTAGTGTGAAATTGTTCATGGATGGTATCGAAAATTACTAATGTGTTGATAATGACATGTCATGCTCTTATGATCACACAATGATCAGATTAAGCTGAATTTAACTCGATCTCTTATGTGTTGAGAATGATACCAAAAATCGACGAAAAGTACCCAGTTTTGGTAGTTATGCACTCTAATGCTGTGTTTTTGTATTTAGTTTGCCAATATTGTGTAATTATTTTTTGTATTTATGTGCTTTTTTGAAAGTCGAAATGATGCTCAATTCTATGAGTGACACAACATATAACACACCTCAGCATAACAAAATTATGTTTGTTGAAGAAATCATTTGGATACGCATATGTTGAAATAGTTTGGGACACAAACACCTACATCCAAACACTTGTACTCTCATTTATAGTAGTGTGAAATCGTTCATGGATGGTATTGAAAATCCTAAATGTGTTGTTAATGATACGCTATGGTCTTATGATCACGCAATGGCTAGATTAGATCAAATTGAACTTAATTCCTTATGTGCTGAGAAAGATATCGAAAATTGGTGAAAAAGTACCCAGTTTTGTGAGTTATGTACTTTAGAACTATTTTATGTACTCAATTTGCCGATATTGTGTACATATTTTTCGTATTTATGTACTTGCTTTTCGAAAAGCTAAGATAATGCTCAATTCGATGCGTGCAACAATGCATAAGACATCCTGACGCAACAAAACTAAGGTTTGTTGAAGAAATAATTTGGATATGCACATGTTGAAATAGTTTGTAACACAAACACCTATATCCAAACACTTGCACTATCATTTATAATAGTGTGAAACTGTTTATGGATGGTATCGAATGTGCTGATAATGACATGCCATAATTTTTGATCACGTAATAGCAAGATTAGGCCAAATTAAACTTGATCCCTTATGTGCTGAGAATGATACAAAAAATTGATGAAAAAGTACCCAATGTCGGTAGTTATGCACTCAAGAACTGCATTTTTGTACTCAGTTTGCCAATCTTATATATTTATTTTTCATGTTTATGTACTTGCTTTTCCAAAGGCCGAGATGAGGCTCAATTTGATTCATGCAAGAATGCATAAGACAGCCCGACATGACAAAATCATGGTTTGTTGGAACAATTGTATGGATACGCACATGTTGAAATGATTTGGAACACAAATACTTGTATCCAAACACTTGCGTTCTCATTCATAGTAGTATGAAATCGTTCATGAATGGAACTGAAAATCCCTAATGTGCTAATAATGCCACGCCACGGTTTTATGATCATGCAATAGCTAGATTGGGTCGAACTAAACTCAATCCCTTATGTGCTAAGAATGATACCAAAAATTAGCGAAAAAGTACCCAATTTTGGTAGTTATTTAGTCTAGTATTGCATTTATGTACTTATTTTGCCAATATTTTGTATTTATTTTTTATGTTTATGTACTTGCTTTTCCAAAAGCCGAGATAAAACTCAATTCGATGTGTAAAATAACACATAACACACCTCGATGCAATGAAATCATGCTTTGTTGAAGAAATGGTTTGGATACACATATGTTGAAATGATTTGGAATACAAACACCTATATTTAAACGCTTGTACTCTGATTCATAGTAGTGTGAAACCATTCATGGATGGTACCGAAAATCTGCAATGTACTGATAATGACACACCATGGTCTTATGATCACACAATGGTCAGATTAGCTTGAATTGAACTTGATCTCTTATGTGCTGAGAATGATATCAAAAATTGGCAAAAAAGTACCCACTTTTAGTAGTTATGTACTCCAAAATTGCAATTATGTACTCACTTTACCAATATTATGTATTTATTTTTCTTGTTTATATACTTGCTTTTCTAAAGGCCAAGATAAGGTTCAATTCGTTGCTTGCAACAATGCATAAGATACCCTGATGTGACAAAATCATTGTTTGTTGAAGAAATGGTATAGATATGCACATTTTGAAATGGTTTTGAACACTAACACCTACATCCAAACACTTGCGCTCTCATTCATTGTAGTATGAAACCATGTATGAATGGTACTAGAAATCTCTAATGTGCTAATAATAACATGCCATGGTCTTATGTTCATATAATGGCCAAATTAGGTTGAATTAAACTCGATCCCTTATGTGCTGAGAATGATACCAAAAATTGGTGAAAAAGTACCTAGTTTTGGCAATCATATACTCTAATATTGCGTTTATGTACTCAATTTGTTAATATTGTGTACTTATTTTTTGTGTTTATGCACTTGATTTTTCAAAAGTTGAGATGAGGCTTAATTCGATCATGGAACAACACATAACATGCTCTAATGCAACAAAACCATGGTTTGTTGAAGAAATAGTTCGGATACACACATGTTGAAATGGTTTGGAATATAAACACTTACATCCAAATACTTGCTCTCATTCATAGTAGTGTGAAACTATTCATAGATGGTATTCGAAATCCCTAATGTGTTGATAATGACACGCCGTGGTCCTATGATAAGGCAATGGCCAGATTAGGCCGAATTGAGCTCGATTCCTTATATGCTGAGAATGATACCAGAAATTGGCAAAAAAGTACCTAGTTTTGGTAGTTATATACTTTAAAACTGCATTTATGTACTTTAGTTTGCCAATGTTATATACTTATTTTTCGTGTTTATGTACTTGTTTTTTCAAAAGCCAAGATGAGATTTAATTCAATGTGTGCAACAAGACACTCTAATGTGACAAAATCATTGTTTGTTGAATAAATGATCATGATAATATGTGTTGAAATGGTTGGGAACTCAAATACCCACATCCAACTACTTGTGCTCTCATTCAGAGTATCTAAACCATTGATGCATGAGCCAAATAAATCCTCCTTACACCACCATGAAAAACTAGTGAACCTATCATGACTATATTAGTTTTAGGACTAATATGCCATGATCTTATGATCATGTAACAACTCTATTAGGCCAAATTAAACTTGATCTCTTATTTGCTAAGAATGATACCAAAAATTAGCAAAAAACTACTTAATTTTGGCAGTTATGTACTCCAGAATTGTATTTATGTACACAATTCAATGTTTATGTACTTGCTTTTCCAAAGGCTAAGATGAGGCTCAATTCGATGAGTGCAACAATGCATGAGACACCTCGACGTGATAAAATCGTGATTTGTTGAAGAAATGGTTGTCATAGTACATGTTGATATGATTGAGAACTCAAACATCCATATCAAACTATTTGCACTCTCATTAATTTAGAGTGGTATAAACTATTAATGCATGAACCAAATGAATCCTCTTGACACCACTATGGAAAACTAGTGAAAATATCATAATATATGAGTCCTAGGATTAATATACCATGATCTTATGATCACATAATGACTAGATTAGATTGAATTGAACTCAATCTCTTATGTGCTGAGAAGGAAACTGAAAATTGGCCAAAAAGTACTCAGTATTGGTAGTTATGTACTCCAAAACTGCGTGTATGCACTTAATTTATTAATGCTGTGTACTTATTTTTTGTATTTGTACTTCGAAACTACATTTATACGTGTTGAGTTCTACTACTTGTGTACTTATTTTGAGCTAACATGTAACATATATATCTTTACCATATTTATAAATAGATTTCTAAATTATACCATAAATTATTAACACCATCTATTCTAATAATCCAAATACACAAATTATAAATGTTATTTAGTAAGGACGTTAGAAATACTAAAATACAAAATAACAAAATAGTCAATTCATCCAGATAATAACCATCCGAACATCATTATTCTGCCCTAGAATATATTAAACCATGCTCATCAATTAGAATTTTTACATCAATATGTGCTTGATACGCATCCATAGAACATTCATTTGTACATTGCTAGAAATCCTTCATGTTTTTTGCATAACACTCAGCCTAAAGACACACATAAATTCTATAGTCCAGGTCCCCATTTTATTGGTGACTAAAACGTATCTACACTTCCTTTTGTGACACAATATACCCAAAGTAGTGTTTTAAGTAGTCACTCAAAATTTTAGCCTACAAAAGTATTTGTTGGTTTTTATTCAAATACTTGGATGAATGTATTGCAAATATATGCGAACTTACAAAAACTTTTGTCATTGCTTTCATCTAAGGAGACTAGGATGAGTTCATCTATATGAACTTTTTCTCAATTGTGTCTAACACAAGGAGGAACCAATGATAATGGCTGTTAATGGGGAATATAATAAATTAGCAATTGTTCAGCACATCTAAATTTAGCTCTTCTAGGAACTTGCATGTGCTCAGTTGATTAATAAATTTTGGAATCTTATTTTATTTTGTAGCAAGCATCTAATTTGCTTTCTCAAGTTCTCTCAAACTTTTCTCCCATCAACAATTAATGTCAGAACTTGTTAAATCAAGTTATTTGTAGTTGAAAATACAAAATAAATGCTACATACCTCAAGTTATTTGTAGTTGAAAATACAAAATAAATGCTACATACCTATACGTACGGAATCAAATAGCAAATATTGTGATCACATTTTTCTTTAAATGAAGAGTTGCACAAGATATTCATGTAGTAATTAATTAAATCTGACCTTAACTTTTTTTGAAACAACAAATTGCAAAATGTATATCCTTTAATTTGAAGACCAAGCCCCTCCTAAACAGTAACATTACAATAATAAATCATCATCTTACACAAATCATAAATTTACTATAAAAAGAATAATGTGTATTCACTATAATTACTCCATGTTATCTCATTGCAAATATGAGTTAATAATGTTTGTCTTTATCAGATATCTCGGGCCATTTTCTATAATCTACTGGTCTTTGAAACTTATTAAAGAAGTCCTAATTATATAATAAATTGAACTTTTCAGTTCCAATCTCTATCAACTCAGTATTTTGGACATCTTTTATCTTCTCTTATCAAAAATGTAATACACATATCTAGTACTTTAGTTCAGCTATGTAGTATTTTTTCTAATGCAATTTAGTATTTGTCTCACTTACATCAAGTATAAAAACTCCAAAATACAATATTTAAAACTTGTATACACATTCCTTTTTCTTTTTGTTACAGCTTTTATGAGCAATCTATTTCACTATTGTCCTTCATAGTGTGGTGCTAGGTAAAACAGTGCCCATTTCTTTTCTTTTTTGGGTTGTCTCACCTTGGTCCCACATACTTTTCATAATAGAAGCTATGGTCACTTCCAAGGGTAGAGCATCCCTTAATTTAGGACTTTTAGAGTGAATCTACCATCATCACCATCCTCTTACTCTTTCTCTTGTTTTTTTTTTCTTTCATCTTTCTCTTGCTCTTTTTCTTTCTCTTCTTCATGTTCTTTTTCCTCCCCTTCTCCCTCTTTCTCTCCCTCTTCTTTTTCCCTCATCTTTTTCCTCATTCTTTTCTTCCTCACTATCTTCCTCTTCTTTTGGCTCTTTTACTTTTGATTTCCCTTTATCTTTCTCCTCCTTAGCCTCTACTCCAATAGCCAATCCTTTTATTTTAAGAAAGAAAAATCTTTCTTTTAGTAATTCTATCCTTTTCTCTTTCTCATTCAACATTCCTTGCAAGCCATACACATCAACAGTTGGTGCTCCATAATGTACTAGTAACAACAATTTCTCTTCATCAAGGAATGGAAAAATACCCAAAACAAGTTTAAACATAGTTCTACAACTTAGTTTGTAATGTTATATATACATAAAACATTTATAACAACAAAGATAAAGAGTATAAGTTATTACCATATTTATAGTAATCGTTTTGAATTTTTCTTTTGCATCATCAACTTTCATGAGGATCTTACTCTTATACCATCGTATGAATCGTGCAAATAAACACAATGAATTTACCATTCCCAAGCAAGGTATACGTTTACAAACCCAAGCTTGTGATTTGAAAGAACAATTATGAAATGTTATAGTTACTCAATATTAGTAATCAAAAATATTAATAGTAACAATGCCATTAACTTACCATTAGGCCAACATTGCATCCATCAAAATATTTCTTTTTTGAATCTTTCACCCATTTCACCAACTAGATGCACTAAAATCTTATCATGCGAAAACTTAAACGCACCAACTCTATATACATAATGGCCAAAGGAAGATAAATCATCCATGTATAGTAGAAAGATTCTAGGCGTCAAATAGTTACTAGTTGGAAACAAAATATAGTTGCAAACTAGTAATATGTATACCCTAACAAAATCATCTACATCCTGATCACTATATATTTGGGTTAACGTTTTCAATCTTTTATAAATCTGGACTCAAGTGACATTCTTATTTTTTTCCTTCAAATAATTATTTAATAGTTTTTTACACTATTTTCATATCGAGATTCATAGGTTGCCCCACGTGCTACAACTTTACAATAATAGAAAAGTCCTTCGCAGTAAAAGAAAACCTAATATCGTAACTAAAAATAAAAGAACAAGAGCTAATATCAATCCTTCTTAAGAGAGCTTCAACTTTAATAACACTATTAGTACTCAATTTACTCAAATTAGTCATTTTAAGGCATGTAGAAAATGGGGTTCTTTTTAGTGCTTCAGTGTGTCTAAAGATCATCTTATCGTCCAGCTCTTTCATAATATTTTTAAAATACCCTGAGAGCACCAAAAATATAGCTTGAAGTTTCTATTACCTTCAATAGTTTGGTGTGCAAGTTCCTGAGTTTTAGCCATTATTTCTGTAGAAAAGATAGACATATATAACTACATAAATACTACATTAGAGGTTTTGGATCAACAAATCACAATTTAAATACTAAAAATTTGAATTTTTATACCAAAAAGACTTGCATAGAATACTGAATTAGAGATTTTGTATACTGCAACTCACAATTTAAATACTAAAAGTTTAAATTTTTTTTATAAAAA
>JACGDI010004645.1:429582-458455 GCA_014898725.1 Jacaranda copaia
CCACGTATTGTCATCCTCCACTTTTATTCCCCACACAACTCTAATTCCAAAGTTTCTTCCTTCCCTCCAATTGCTCTCATAAATAATGCAAATCATGCACCAACAAAGCTTCGTTTCGAAATGATTCACAATTTGCAAGCATTTCTCTACTAACTTTAGCCTACCAAACAATAGCTCATTTCTTGTCTTCCTTTGTGCTCTGGGCATCGTTTTCTTTGCTCCTTGGATCTGCTGTGGCGGATTGGATTGATCCGGATTTGTGGTTGTTCGCGGGTGAGGATAGGGCATGGGTTTTGGATACACTACCAAACAAACTAGCTTTAGTGACCGCTTCCAACGGTGATCGATTTGCGACCGATTCTATTTGAAACTTTAAAAAAAATAGTAACGAATTAGTGACGATTTGAGATGTAATTAGTAATCCCCAAACATGGCAGTCACTAATTAGTCATTAAATTAGTGAGTGATTTTTTTCGGATCACGGACATGGTCACTAAATTAGTGGTTAATTTTTTTTAGGTCACAAAAGTGGTCACTAAATTAGTGATCGATTTTTCTTAGGTCACAAAAGCGATCATTGATTTTTCTTGGGTCATAAAAGTGGTTACTAAATTAGTGACCAATTTTTCTTGAGTCATAAAAGTGATCATTAAATAATTATATAATACGTTAAGTTATTAGATAACTTATTATATTAATAAAATTAATTTTTCTAATTAACTAAATAAATTATTATATTTTTTTAATTAATAAAATTAATTTAGATAATTTTGTTATATTTTATAAACTATAATTCAAATAGACAAATATTACATATATAATTAAATAATGCATTCAAATAAGTTATTTGTTTGTATTGTCAAATAAATTTTAGGTATAATTAAATAATATATTTTTAATTTAATAAATAATGTCACATGTTACGATAACATATGATATGAAAATATAATATGAAAATAGTAATACCTATTAATTATTAATCATGCCATTTCTTAAAATTATAAAAATTTGATTATTGTCTAATATTAACATAATAATCTACTAATTTAATAAATTAGTTTATTTATTGATAAATAATTCATCTAGCAAATAATGTATTAATTCTTTAATGCTTTAAGTTATTCAAATAACTTATTACATTAATAAAAATTAATTTATTCAATTATCTAAATGAATTATTATATTTATATAAATTATATTTTTATAGATAAATAATTACATATATAATTAAATGTTTTAATAATATATTTAATTTACTAATCTATTTAATATGATATATTAGTTAACAATCTATTTCATTTAATAGTCGATTACATAATAAATTAATTTTAAATTATTTTGTTTATTACTAAGTATTCATATATGAATATCTTTATTAAATAATTAATTAAGTTTTATATACGCATAAATATGAAATAATAAATAGTTAAAATAGTTAATTTTAATTAAAATTGGGATTATGTTATAATTTAATAAATCTTTTAATGTAAGTCGATATTAATAATATTAACATATAATTATGATTTTATATATATTTAATTTTAATTAATGAATGCTTTCTTTAAAGTAATACATCATTTGTTACTTATAATTTTAAAAATATACAAACTATCAATATAAATTATGAATTAAATTAATTGTACATAATTTATTTACAATCTTTACATATATACATATACATACACATCATCAAACTAATTTATTTACAATCTTTACATATATACATATACATACACATCATCAAACTATAAATATATATACATATATTACATAAAAAATCAATTTCTTCCAACAAACTCAACAAAAAAGTAAGGGAATGCTTGGTTATGTTTTTTGTTTAATTTTATTATGTGTTTTGAGAGAATGAATTATTGAAGAATATAAAAATTATTTTTTTGGTATGTTTGTTTATATTTTAGAATAGACATTTTTTTTATTGTTACAGTCAAATCAATGCTTTTTTGAGGGATTTTTATAGTGAAAAAGGAATTGAGTGATTTTTTAATACTAGAATAATAATATAATATATATTTGTATGTATATATTGGAGAATTTGTATTTTAAAGAAAAATGGGAATATGTTTGGTTATGTTTCCCAAAAACAATGTTGTTCAGGGGAAATATAACCAAACAAAGCCTAACTTATTTAACATCTTTAGTAAAATTTGTCCTTCCACCAAAATATTAACAAACTAGCAACTCATTTTCAAACAACTTTCCCTATTTTCTCAAAACTAAAATAAACTATTGGCACTTTCTCCAATTTCCTTCTAAAAATCCATTCTCCCAAATTTTTTTTCTAGAAAATGCCTAAAATGCAAGTGAATATAACCAAACTGTTTGGATAACAAGATCTTGAAGTTTATAAGGTATTAATAATGGTAATTTTATAATTAATATGATTAAAATTCAAAGAGCTTGTTTAAATCTTAAAAATAAGTTAAAAACTCCTTACTTTTTTAAAAGGGTTTATAAATTTCTAACATCTTATTTTAGAATCTTTATAAACTTTTTTTTTTAAACGATTATGAAATATTTTTTGACATTTTATAAGCTACCAAATATCTTATAAAATATTTTGAAAAGCTTATAAACTCACCTAAACAACTTTTAAATGTTTTACAATATCTAACTGTACTCTATACAAATAATATAAGATGAATATATCATTTCATAATTTTATTTTGTAGAGTTGTACTATTATTATTTTAGAAACTAGTAAAATTTATCTAAATATAAAACTTAAACTACTCTAAATCCTAAAATCTCACAACTCTATAAATTTTAAACCCCAAAATATTAATAATAGAGAATATTTTTATTGATTAACATTATTATATCTACATATCTAAAACTAAATGTCAATATTCAATAGCTATCATAAAATTTAAATTTTTTAAAATTATATTAAAATATAATATGTGAAAATATTAAGCATCAAGATATGAGTTAGAGTCATATATAACAAACTAGTGAAAAATTAAAATTTGAATTTAAAAATTAAAAAAATAATTATTATAATTAAATAAAAATTATCAAAATAAATATAAAATAATTAAAAGTGTAAAAGACACAAGTGGCCAAATCGATAAATCCTAACCCCATTTACATTTCAATTTCAATTCTCTCCTATTGCTAACTAGCTGGCCATTTACCAAGTACTCTCTTCTTTTTTTTTTGGTTTTTTTAAAAAAAAATTTCTTTTACAATAACGTTAAAGTGCTAGCTAGATGCTCGCGCAGTGGCTAGCCAAAATCCGGAGCCAGTCATGACTAGCAAGGCCTGCAGATCTACTGGCTCTCTGCGGGGGGCTAGTTGCTATTGGCCCCTGCACTTGCGAGACCAGCTAGCCTCTCCATCACCAGTGATTGGAGGGGCCAGCAACAGCTCGCCTCCCCACCCTTTTTTCTTTTTTCTTTTAATTATTTTTTGAATTTTTTATAATCATAGTGAGTTTTTATTTAATTACATCCTTCCCTTTTTCTTTTCTTTTTGTAGTCTGATTTGAAATTTTTTTTTGTGTGTGTGTAAAACTGCAGATTTATAGCAATACTTTCTAGTTGGACCTATTCCTGCAATCCTTGGCACATTTCCGAATCTAATATATTTGTGAGTCAACACTAAAACTCTGTGCTTATATACTGCTAGGAATTGCATTTTTCTTTTCTTTCTCTTTTTTTTTTTTCAAATTTCTTTCATAAATATTTGCTACATAAATGATATGTCTTGTGTCCTATGTTATTGTAGGAGCATAAAGTACAAATTAAAGATTCACTAAAATAATGGCGCCTCTAAAAATTTCGAACACTGGTAAGTCTTACTCTAATTGCTTGATTGTGAATGTCTTACTATTCATTAATGTCATGTTCTTAAGGCGTAAATACCAGAAGAGCACAGAGGAAAAACTATTGAGGTGAAAGCAAACAAGAATTTACAATCTTAACTCTCTTGTTTGGTGCATATAAAGTTTGCAAAAAGACTCAAAATCTATACTGCTAATTTATGCCTGTGGAGTCTGATAAAGTCGTTATGGATTTTAGATCCTTTTGAAAATCTTTCCTGTATCCTTTAGTTTAAGTTTTATGTAAAGCTTTCCTATGGTAACTTCAAATTTCATGATAACTTCCAATATGCGAATGTTATTTTTGATCACATGCAGATTTGATTCCTTGGCGAAAATGCAAATTACGCTGCTTCTGAATATGCTTGGGAGTCGGCAACCCCACCCGGTACTGTCTTAATGATGTTGGATGCAGAACAAAATGGTTGCTGCTGACAGCTCTCATAATCCTACACTAGCTGGTGCTCTGACTTGACTTCAAAGGTGTGCTTTCAGTGGCAGCTGGGAGGTATATGCTTTTGTACCGTGTTCCATTATGTCTCATTTTGCAAATTATAAAGTTGGTTAATATTTGGAACCATTTTCTGGAAGATCCGTGATGTTGGTTTATGATGCATTTGCTGCTTCCTGGTATAATTCTGTTGATGATGCAAGTGGTACAGACCTTGGATCTTTAATAAGTCCAATGTTGAAAGTCCTAGATGAAATGTATAGTGCACAAGATGAACTCATAAAGTAAGCAAAGACAATTTCTTGCCTTATTGGATTTTAAATATCTTTAGAAAATTAATTTCGGAACTCTAATAAGATTCTGCACTAATATGTTCCGTAAGTATGCTGGTATGTATTGTCTGGATTTTCTACTAGCATTTTATTAATAGAAAGCTCAGTTTGGATAAGAAATTAACTTTTGTTCTTTTATTTGATTTCACATTGTAACAGTGCAAAACTTATAGACATCTATCACACCCGGCATAATATAAGTGCATTGACTGGCCCCAATGATCCAGCTGTTGCCACAGGGATTTCTGACCTTATTTATGAAAATACTAAAATGAGGATTCCTAATCTTATATATGAAAATACCAAAACCAAGTCAGTTGAGCCAGAGGCACGTGATGATGACCTTGTCAATTTTAGGGCAGCGAACTTTGGTGATGATGGCTTACTGGGAAATAATGCACCTGCCACGAACAGGGTAAGAATCTATGCATGTATGTTGTATTAACTCTGCTTAATATGATGGAGTTGAAATCCTTCAGTTAATTGGGGTAGGGTACTTTAGTTAATTGAGGTAGGGTACTTTGTTGTCTGATGTTTCTAGTGATTCTTCTCTTAATTTATTTCGTTATTTTGTTGATTTTGCTCGTTACTGAATGTGAACTAGTCTATGCCTTGGCTGATCAATTGCCACACATTCAACTAGCTAATATTCCATTTAATGCATAACACAAGCTTTTTTGTTTCACATCCGAAGGCCTCTACTTCTCATTATATGCTGAGCTCTAGGAATAGCTTGTTTCTTTATTAAGGTTTTGAAAATACCAAACAATAAAAGTTTATGTTCTTTCTTCTTTCAAGTTTCAAGTTTGATTTAGACAACTAAAACTGTATCTTCTTGAAGATGATAAGGAATTCCTTTTGGAGTGTGTGTCCTATGTCCACGTGCTTTCATTCCTCCTTTTATGAAAGATGTGCCCATTAGGAAAATTAATTAGAGGTGGCTAAATAATTATGTGGCTTGAGGCGTGATTATACTTTCCTTAAAGTGATTATTGCTCCCACTATGTGTTTGCTACTAGGTTGAAATTCATTTATAGGATACAACAAAACCACCCAAAATCTGCGAATAGCAACTTCAAAGATTTCCCTCAAAATCTTTTTTGAAAGTTTTTGAGTATATGAGAAAATTTTAATAGAGGAGAAAGGAAGACTTATTTCTTGAAAAATATATCTATCTTCTGGCTCTTCTCCTATTTTCTATTCAGAGGGGTTGCAGTGCTGAAATCTCCATTTGAGCTTTTATCAGAAAGACGACGGCTGCCGGTTCCTGGCCTTATTCTGAAGGGGCTCTCGTGCTCAATTACTACTTTACTTTGTGCCTTTTTCGGCTCTTGCACCAAAGATGTAATCTCATATATTAAGGTAAGCTCTAAGCTGGTATATCCTATTGTGAGTGGTTTGATAGAGAGAGAAGCATATTTGTTCCTCATGAATAAGAATGGAAAACATGTTGATAGTTGATAATCACCCTTGTCTTTGTTTCTCCTCTTTCTTTTCCTTCCTCAACATATTGTACTCTTCAAGCATTGCTAGGAGAGGAAACTAATGTTGAAAAGATTTGCCCTCGTAAGAATGAATCATACAAACTTATAGTCAATGCAATATCTCCATAAGATAGATTTATAAATGTCTACTTCAAACTTCAAACTAATACCCACTTTTTCTTGTGCTGATTATCTTTTTAGCCCAATAAATGACCTATGAACTTGAGTAAACTTTGACCAATAGAGTAATTTGGATGGTTAAAATGTTTCTAGAATACTAAGAAATATTAGCTTCATGTAAAATGCAGTGGTAAAACTGGTACCTACTCAAACAGGAAATTTGCCATTTTGTCTTGGTTTCAGCTGTTTGTGTTGATTTCATTCTCTTATTTATTGCAATTTCACTTAATCCTACAATGAAAATATGAAATTGTAATTCTTGAATCAGCATATGCTAAGTCCGTGCAATTCTAATTGTTGGATCAGAAATTAAAGACTCGTGTGGTGAAAAAGAATGTCAATTTTGAGTGGAACGAAGAACTTACTGTTTCTGATCCTAATCTTCCAATCAAATTGGCAAGCTCTCTTCTCTTTCTGCATTATGTGGTCTTCAAGATTGAATCTCCTTGTAGAATTAGAATCCAAACACTAATAAATCCATCTTCTAGCATGTGGTAATGTTAGTTACATTCAACTTAGACACTTCACGGAATAATTTAACAAGTGGAACTTCCACTTGCAAATCTCTGACAGAAACTATAATAATAACAGAGGAAAAAAACTTAACCAAATTGGTAATCGATCTAATGACTCAGGCTATATATCCTAATGGTAATGTGTTTGATATATTGCAGCACGCTTACAGTATCTTACAATAAAGATACATTCACACGAGATGATAAAATGGGAGATGCCAAATTTGACATTAAAGCATTTGTAGATGTTATGAAGATGCGCTTGGAGAATGTTCCTAGTGGGACGGTGATTACTAAGGTGAAACCAAATAGGCAAAATTGCTTATCTGAAGAAAGCTCTATCAAATAGGAAAATGGTAAAGTTACCCAACACATGATTATGAGACTTATGAATGTTGAGTGTGGTGAAATAAGCTCCAATTGGGCTGGATTGAGCGAGGCCATGAGGATGAGCAAGGAGGTAAAGAGGCTAGTTGAAGAATCAAAGGCAAGAAAAGAGATTTTGACAAGGATATTAGAAGTAATGATGGAAAAGCCAAATGCAATTCATGATGCTTCTTTTGGGTTTAATGTACTTATTTATGTCTTAAAATCTCTGTTTTGTCTATGAATTTCGATACAATATTATTTGAATTTGGGTTATTGGTTTGTGTTTCTGGAATGTGAATTGTGTTTTAAATGATGTGATTTTAAATTGTTATTAATGAGGACAAAAAATTGGTTGGATAAATTATTAAATTAAATATTATAAACAAAAAAAAAAAGATTAATAAATCAATGATCAATCAGTGACCCTAAAGGCGGTCACTAAATGGAGAAAATATAGAAATTTGTGATCGCAAGCAATGGTCACAAATTTGTGACCAATTAATGACCCCAAAGGTAGTCACTAAATGAAGGAAATATACTCATCATTTTTGAAAATTTGTGACCTCTGCTTGCGGTCACAAATTTGTGACTGATTAGTGAACCCATGGCGCTCACAAATCAATAACAAATGGAGTAGTTGGTCACATGGCCAACTATCAATGACCCACACTGCGGTCGCTGATTAGTAACTGCTTATTCACTATTTTGTATAATAAATTAGTGATTGCATTTAAATCATTTGTGATTGGTTTGGCAGTCACTAATTTGTGACCCCACGGTCCAGTGGTCACAAATTTGAATTTGTGACGAGGTTTTTGCGACCGCTGTGATCGGTCACAAATGCAGTTTTGACATTGTCAGTGGCCAATTTT
Organism: Jacaranda copaia; assembly: GCA_014898725.1. NCBI lineage: Eukaryota > Viridiplantae > Streptophyta > Magnoliopsida > Lamiales > Bignoniaceae > Jacaranda > Jacaranda copaia. The sequence goes on from JACGDI010004645.1 coordinate 437,627, forward strand.
TTGCTACATTTATGATTTATTTGACGGTCACAAATTTATGATTGATTTGATGGTCACAAAAGCCAATTTTTTTTTTAGTGAAAATGGAACTTTTGCTTTGGGGTTTGCCAGAGTGAATGAAAGAAATGATCAGTCTCAGTTGGGAAAATGGTTTGCTCAACTTCTCAGTGATCGTACTCTAGTTTGGTCAGCTGACATGCAAGTATAATCATACTGTTTCTTTAAGTGTCATTCTTTTAGACCATTGAGAGTTGTTTATGCATATGCATGAACAATTACATCTATATGCACGCCTTTTCTTTCGGATGGTACAAGTTCTTTATTAGTAAATGGAAACGTCTATTTTAGCAATTTATGTAATCAACATGATATCATATATACGATGCTAAAAAGAATAAAGATGTACTTTTTAAGCTGATGACAATTGACAAAAATAAAATATTACTACTGTGGATCACCAACGTCAGAGAGTCTTAGAATTGTTTTATTGTATTTCTATTTCTATCAACAATTCCCAATATTTTGAGAAAATGCAAAGGTAGTTATACATTGAAATTTAAAATGAAAATGTAATTATATTTTGTGTGAGAATGATGATTATAGTAGATATAAAGATAAAAATTTAAGTGGTTTATATTCTTTTTATTCAAAGAATATGTTTTTATTAAAATATGTCTATTTTTAATTGTTTTGGAGTGGTATTGAAAATGAAAATAAATTTTGTAAATATAAATTAGGCAGGGAGCTAATTACCCTAACTTGATTGTATTCATTGAGCAACAATGGATTCGATCAAAATTTATTTTTTCGAAATACCAAAAGCAAGCATGACATCATTGAACATAAAACTCCAAGGTATCAAATCCGAGGAAGAGTTTTATAGTTTAATGAATCTCCCACTTTTTTGATGAGCTGGGCTAATGGATAAATTATGATTAAACTCTTTACAACTTATCAAACTTATTAATTCATATAATTCTTTCAATATGAATAGTTTATCAATTTAGGCATGGATGTTCTTATTTGGACATCTCATTTAGGCTATTGGATTACATCTTACCTCATGCTTGCAACTATATTAATTATGAGAAGTAAGAATAAAATCATCATCAATTTTGGTTTCTGGAGTTAAATGCAAAAGAAATCAAATTCCATACCTCTAGTCTTTACTAAAGTTTTTGCTAGTATATATAAATTTTGTGGCCATCCATTCATTTTCTCTCAATAATCTAAATAGAAACTCTCCAATCAGCAAAGATGCAACCTTGGAGTCAACACCAACTACAATCTCATCCTCAACAATGAGGGTGTAAGTAAAAAATTTAATCCAGGATGCACATATCCATGAAATCAATACACCATAAATAAATTGATTTATTCACATGTATGTTTGAGCCATGAGATTGATGATCAATTATTACTACAATTTCACGATTGATTGTTAAATCTTCCTCTCCTTCTCACACAAATCACTTAATAGTTTTAATAGGATAGCAATATCAAAACGTGGAATGGAGAGGGGACCTAACTACAATATATATAAGATAAAACTCTAGAGAGCTCTTCCATTATGGGTTTCTAAGGTTGGGCCTACACCAACCGTCATACCAAGTCTGTTTAGAAAAAGGCCTTAACAATATTAGATCAAAATATTAGACCCTATAGTCTGTCTCATTAACCGTATTAATTTAGCCTATTTTTTATTTTATTAAAAAATAAATCCAATTAATAGAAGTCCACATATTGGAATAAAATTCCAACATTCTCCCACTTGGATTAATTGTAACTTTAAAACAAAATAAAAGGAAATGTTTTAGAAAATGACTTTCAGGCTAAATTACAAAAAAAATTTAGTTGTGGCCACAAGTTAAAGAAAGAAATACAATAATGAGACAAGACTACCAACACAATCTGGTCCAATAAAAATTACTAATATTAGATCATAGCGGTGATTGCATCTTTCATTGACACAAAACCTTCCATGGTCACATATACTAGCAATTACACCGACATGGACTCAGACATGGTGTAGCAAGAAATAGCAACTAAAATATGGCCCAAATATGTATGCTATTTCGTTGTTGCTCCCCCAATTTTCTTTAAGACATGGATTTCTAAAACTATATGAAACCCCAATAAAATTTGGTTTCCTTATAAGATATGGGCCTCTTGAAGAATAGGAAACTCTAAGAAAATCCATAATTTCCTTGTAGACATGAATTTCTAAAAATAATATGAAATTCCAAGAAAATTCGACTTCAAAAAAAGTCATGTATGCCTCATTCAATACTAAAAACAACATAGTGTTATTTATGAGGCATATCCAACTCTAAAGATCAATACTTAATCTCAAGATACATATTAAGCAAAATATAACCACAAAATGTGCACATAATTATGACAAATATATCAACAGTTGAAAAAGAATCTTACATTAATAGAAGCCTAATAAAACAATTGGTTCAATGTGACCAAATTCAGTAAAGAAAAAAAAAATCTCACTTAACCCAATATATCAAAAGATTCAATTACACCTATGTGTTCTACATGTCTTTTGAAGATAATAGATCTTAATCTCTTGGTCAAAGGATCTACAAGCATAGTGTCCATATCAACATACTCTATAATAATGGTATCATTTTTAATCGAGTCTCTCATAATGAGATATTTAAGTTCTACATATTTAGATACGCTAGAAGACTTATTATTCCCTTGAAAAGAACACAACAATAGCATTATCACAATAAATCCTCAAAGCCCTGAAATGAAGTTCTTTAGATTTTTCTCAAATATCTCTAATTGCAACTTAATATTCTTGTCCTAGACTAGAAATAATGCCTAAGAACACTAACAACGAAGGTTATATCAAGCTTAGTATAGACTTGTGCATACATTATACCTTCAACAACCTTAGAGTAAGGAACACCTTTCATGAACGCTTGCTCAAGTTTTTTTTTTCTTTGTAAGGCATTGTGCAAGGCTAAGTTTATCACCTTTTTACTATAGGCACATCTCCAGGTTTATAAGTTTGCATGTTAGACCTAACCAAATACAATCAATGAAACTCATTTGAGAAAGTCCCAACAAGCCATGAATTTGATCATAGTGGATCTTTATTCCTAGAAACGAATGATTTTTTATCAAGTTCATTAATAACTATCACATAATATTGGTTTGGTCTCATTAAGCAACCCCAAGAACAAGCAAAATATCATCAACATATAGTGCCAAATATATAAATTTGCTCCCACTGGTCTTAAGTTAAATTCAGCAGTCCTCCATCCACCTTATGTTTTTTAAAGCCTAACAAAGTCACTACCTTATCAAACATCAAGTACCATTGATGAGAAGCATGTTTAAGGTCATAAATTGAGTTATTCAACTTATGCACTAGGTGTTCCTTCCCTTCTTAAACAAAACCCTTGGTTGAGTCATATAAACTTCCTTAGCAAGGTCATCATTAAGGAAAATTATCCTAATATCCATTGGTGGAGTTTCAAATAAAAATAAACTACTAAACTTATAATAATCTTGAAGGAATCTTTAGAGGAAACAAAGAAGATGTCACCATAATCAATTCCAGCTCTGAGAGTAAAACCTTTAGTTGTAAGTCTAATCTCAAATCTTTCAATCTTCCCTTTTAAGTTTTGACTTAAACACCCATATGTAACCTATAGTCTTTCAACTTTAGGGCTAATCAACTAAGTACCACACACTATTTATTTCATTTAGTGATTTCATTCTTTATATCACTAAACCACAAGTCTGATTGAGGATAAAACATAACATCAGAATAGTTGACAAGGTCAACTAAATGACTAACATCATAATTACTTTTCAAGAGATACAAATAGCAATCATTAGGAATTGTTAAACATCTCTATCTAGTATAAGGACTACGAGGTATTTGATGGACCTAATTTTTGAGGTGGATCAATATTTAAATTAGCTTCATAATAAGATTTAGTATAACTGCTAGTTCATAAGGATCCAAAATTTTACATGCAATGAGTAAGGAAAGTGTAACAGATTCAATCGTATTTAAGCAATTACAGGATGGCAATATTCACCCTTATCAGGTACATCACGCTCTAAAAACTTAGTTGTTTGAGATTTAACTACTTGAGATATACACGAAGGATGAAGGAATCTATATCTTTTAGAATGATTTAGATACCTAGTGAAATAACTATGAGTAGATCTTGGATTAATCTTTTTCTCAAAATGGTTATAATAAATTCTAACCTCACAAGACACATGAAAATAGTTTAAGCTAGGTTACTTCCTACCAACTCACAATTCAATAGGTGTCTTCGGAATTGATTTGGTAGGGGCACAATTAAGAATATACATAATAGTTCTTATAGTTCACCTTAAAGAAATTTAGGCAACTCACATCGCCTCATCATGCCTCATCATTTTAGCTAAGGTATAATTTTGCCTTTCAACTACACCATTTTGCTCAAGACTCCTAGAAACGGTATTTTTGGTAAGAATTCCTTATTCTTATTAATATTTGGCAAACGGTACCAATATGTTGCCCAGTCTCATCATATTTGCCCTTGTATAATCAACAAAATTTCTATATCTCTAAAGTTAAAACTAGAAAGAATGCCTCTTTTTATCAATCTTTCTATTATATATATATATATATATATATAAGAAATATGGTCAAAAAGCCTATGCTATAATATGGAAGAATCATTATTATTTAGGGGTCATTTACACATGAAGAATAAATTTTATTGGAATCTAATGTCAACATATACAGGTCATTGAACAAAATGCCACAATCAATGACTTTAAAGTCTAATATCTAACTAACCTCCCTTTGCCAAAAGAGATATCACAACCCAAATTGCTCGAAACAAAACTAAAACTTAAGTTCTAAGTCGAACTAAAAATGTTTTCCATAACAAAAAAAGTTGTTTGTCCAATCTCTCTCTTATTTTCTCTTCCTCAAAGACACATTTGAAAATAAGGTAAAACGTACTATATAACTCATTTTGGGTATTGTAGGCTATTTTGATTTGACAAATTCCATAAGAAATTGAAAGCAGACATTTGATATGTTTGTCCCACTAAATTGAAAAATTCCCTAGCATTATTAGTCTTAAGAAGTGCACTAACCAAATGCTCTCCAATTGAATTTTTCATGGCTAGAAGACTTAGGTGATTAGATCCCTCCCACTAGACATAAACTCTTTTCACAGCTTCGAAAGCATTATCAGTAGGTTGGAGAGGATAATCTTCCGAGGAAGCTATATCAATATAAGCTAATCCTAGGGTAAACCCTATTTCATTCTTTGATCTTATATAAGTTCTACCACTCAACGGTTCAGTAGTAGAACCACTATTGTTCAAATTCACAATAATTGTCCAAAATAAAAAAAAAATGCAACAAACCATGTCAATAATAGGCAATTAACAAGAATAAGCTTAGAACAATATATCTTAATTCCTCATAGAGTCTTCGTTAGTCATGACAAACTCCCCTTTCGGTAGAGCATGCCACAAACACAAAGTCTCTAATTCAAGAATGATACAGAGATATACTAATTATTGAAAAGTTGCCTCCTTTGGAAAAACAATCTTCTAAATTAATCTATCCCTATCAATATATTCTGCACTAACAAAACCAATTATCATACATATCTAACTCCTTTTGGGTAGGTAAGAATGTGTAATAATACCAACTCAAGATATGCATGCCACAAATTTTACAAGTATTAATAAATAGAACACTTTGGTGTAACTATTTACTTCAATTCATAAAATATGTGCATGGCTGAGTTCAACAATTAATTGCCCAACTTGCACACTCATAATATGTATGCAAGACTCCCATAAAATGAAGCAATAGAACGATATGCACTTTTGGGAGTTTTAAATAACATTTGTAGCATTCAAGTTACTTCGAAATTTAATTTGCACGACTATCTCTCAATATATAAAGTACTCTTAGAACTATTTAATAAGTCCAATTGTAAAGTTCTAAATCAATTAAACACATTTTAAAAGCACATTAATATACATAAGAAGATAGAAAATGGAATCGTAAATAAAGTGATTGAGACAATGTGAATCAAAAAGGTAAAATATATTTTTTGGCACACAATACGAAAAGTGACAACGTTACTTTGTCCAAGAACCATAAACTCTATGTTTCAAAAAATCATTTATGGTTAAAGAGAAGCGTGCCATACAAGATCATCGTCTACTACTTGTTATTCACATATTTAAATTAATAAAAGTCAATGTATTATCCATGATCAACAATACTTGCCCCCTTCACTTGATTTTCATGCTTTAACAATCAAGTAGCATTTGTGAATGATTCTCATGAATATACGACATTCCACAAGTATAGATAGAGTGCTCAAAGAATTATTTTATCTTATTCTATTCCACAATTAACCTGACTAACTAATATAAAATTAAATTTAAATTATATTATCTTTATAGGCTCAAAAATATCTATTTGCATATAATAATTATGGTTCCCACTATATTGGAGAAAAGGAAAAATTATCATATCCAAATCATGCATACAAAGGACATATGATGATGGAGAATATCCAAAGCACTACACAATTTGCATATACATACAATGATACAAATTTCTCACTTATGAGCCATTTTTCCCAATATATATATGTGTGTGTGTGTGTGTGTTTTAGCAAATAACATAAAAGGAAAAAATGCAGGTCCAAAAAGTTTAAAGAGGGCCTGTGATCTAAACTTAGGGTTAATGAGTTCCATTTATAGCAGTATTTGATTGATTATTCGGAGTTTTTGTGTTTTGCTATGGTTTGCATCCAATAATCTGAAGTTCTTTAAAGATATCATTAATAGTTTTCTTTATTTTTCTTAACTTTTATACCCAGATTAACATCCATGAATCTGTCATGAAGGGTGTTGTGGTTTAAGGTTTCTGTCAGAAGTAATATATATGTAAAACATGAGTAACTCGTGGATCAAAGCATAAGTGTTCCATGACTCAAGCAAAGCAAAAATGTTCCATGACTCATCAAAATTTAAAAATCATATCCAAGCAAAAGAAAATCAGTAGATTCCACCGATATATATACGTATAACTTAAATATTTTCCAACTCATTCATATAACAAGAAATTGTCAATACATATATAAGATATTCATTATTCAGATCTACAAAATACAACCAACAAAATTGGGTTTTGATTCATAAATATATGGTTCCAATACCAACTGTAAGCAAAAAATTTAACTCAAGATGTATATATCCATGAAATCAAATCACCATAGATAGATTGATTTATTCACATACCTGTTTGAGTCATGAGATTAATGATCAATGATTACTACAATTTCACGATTGATTGCTAAGTTTTCCTCTCTTTCTCACACAAACCACTGAACAGTTTTAATAGAATAGTAATATCAAAATGTGGAGTAGAGATGGGACCTACATATTATAAGTTAAAACCCTAGAGAGTCCTCCCATTACAAGCTTTTAAGATTGGGCCTACACCAGCTGTCATACCAAGTCTGTTTAGAAAAAGACCTTAACAATATTGGGTCAAAATATTAAACCCTGACTCTGTCTCATTAATTGTATTTATTTAGCCAATTTTTTATTTTATTAAAAAATAAATTCAATTAATAGAAATCTACATATTAGAATAAAATTCCAACAGAGTGGACTATTGTCTAGACATCAAACACCTCCACTTTTGGAGTCGAAACAGCAGTTATGTCAGAAAATGGAAACTTCATTCTATAAGACCCTAATCATATCATAGCATGGCAGAGCTTTTGACATCCCTCAAACACACTCCTACCAGGCCAGCCTTTAACAGTTTCTCTAAAGCTCAAATCATCCAAGTTCGCATCACATGGTGGGTACTACACACTGAAAATATTGCAGCAGCCTACTTCACTAAGCCTTGCACTGACCTACAACTTGCCAGAGGCTTATGACTCATCGTCTGAATCTTTTACCAACTTCTCCTACTGGTCAAGACCTGACATATCGAATGCAACTGGGGATGTTGTGGCCATTTTGGATGAAGAGGGAAATTTTGGAATTGTGTATGGGTCGTCGTCAGATGGAGCAGTTTATGTGTATAAGAATGACAATGAGAGTGGAGGATTATCGTCAGCAATGAATAGAACTAGTAGTCCGTTAGTTCTTAGGAGATTGATTCTGGAGACTAATGAAAATCTTCATTTATATAGATGGGACAATGATGTCAATAGATCTCACCATGGGTTCCTGAGTGGGCAGCTATTTCTAAACCATGTGATATTGCTGTAATTTGTGGTAATGGGTTATGTAATCTAGACAGGAGCAAGACTAATACATCTTGCATATGCTTGCCAGGGACTTCCAAAGTGGACAATGATGCTAAGTGCTCAAGGAATTCATCGCTAACAAGGAAATGGGGTCCTCATCACGAAAATTTAACATCTCAATTCAAGATTTCAGTGGTTCGACAAACCAACTACTATTTCTCAGATTCATCAGTTATAGCAAATTATAGTGATATAGAGATAGTGTCAAAGTGAGGTGATGCATGTTATCAGATTGTGAGTGTGTTGCTTTGGTTTATGGCATACTGTTGGATTTTGAGAAATTTGGAGTTTGGAGGATATGAGGATACAGGATCAACCTTACGTGAGAAGGGGCAAAATTGCAATTTTCATCCTATAATTATACCTCAAATGGTTTTTGGTCCTATAAATTATATAATATCAATTCTAGTCCTATAAGTATTTAAAAATTGTCACTTTTAGTCCTTTTTTCGCCGGAGCCTGCGAAAGTCGCCGGACACATGGACATTTCTTATTACTACCTTGTTGGCAGCTAACATAGCTTAATCAATTGAAAAAAAAAATGCCAACTAAAATATTTATGATATATATCATATATCATGTATGTGATAAATTTATATATACACATATATCTAAATATATATATTTAGATATACATACATATATATTATATATATGTGCCCCCACCCCCCACCCCCACCTGGTGGACTGGCCATGGTGGCTGGCCTGCTTTTGGCCGACCAGCACCTCGCCTGGCTAGATCTAGCCCGGCAAGGCCATGGCTGAAGCCTGCCAGCACACCTTACTTGGCTAGATCTGGCCAAGCGAGATCATGGTCTAAGCTTCTAGGCGACCAGCAACCACCTAGAAGAAGCTCACCATGGCCAATCGGTGGTCATGGTGGCTGCTTGCACAGGCTAGCTATGGCCCAGGCAGGCATGGTCAGCCCATCACCATGGCCATCGTTTGGCCACACTGGCTAGGTGGCAGCCATAGCTGACCGAACTTGGGAAATATGATTGATTTTTGGTTATGTTTTGGGGAATAGATAAAATTGATTCTGAAAATTTTTTTATATGTTTGTTTATATTTTAGAGGAGATATTTTTTTACTATAGCTGTCAAATTAATGTTTTTTTATTAAATTTTTGGGGTGAAAATGAAATAAAGTGATTTTTTTAATATTAGAATAATAATAAAATATATATATATATGATATATATAATATATGTATGCATATATTAAAAAATGGGCAAGTTTTGAGGAAAATGAAGGATAGTAGAGGATATTTTAGAAAAAAATAACTTGTGTTTTGAGGGGAAAATGATGATACGTAATATAAATATATATATATATATATATATATATAAATATATGTGTATATATAAATAAATTCTATAATATTTGAAATTAGAAAAAAACACAAAAGGTATGTGTATTGCCAACTAAGCAAGAAAAAAATAAAAAATGCCTACTTGGCAGTCCAATATGGCAAAAACAATAAACTGCCACACGCCCAAATTGCTATGTCAGCTTTTCAGTCGACTTTCGCTAGCTTAGGCAAAAAAAAAGGACTAAAAGTGACAATTTTTTTATACTTATAGGACTAAAATTGATATTATGTAATTTATAGGACCAAAAATCATTGAAGGTAAAGTTACAGAACAAAAATTGTAATTTGGCTTGCCAAGTAATGCCACAAATCCCATGTCAGCATTTATTTTGTTGCCAATGAGGCAAAAGCAAAAAATGTCCACACGTCCGATGTGCCACGTCATATTTTCTAGTGAGTTTTGTCAGCTCCGGCGAAAAAAGGACAAAAAATGACAAATTTTTAATATTTATAGGACTATAATTGATATTATATAATTTATAGGACCAAAAATCAAATGAGATAAAGTTACAGGACGAAAATTGCAATTTTTCCTTTGTGAAGGTTGAGTCCAATGGCTCTTCAACTGCGGAGGGTGGTACAAGAAGGGAAGGGGATTCCTCAGATGAATCGGGCAGTACAAAGGGAAAAGTTCTGGTGCTTCCTATTGTTTTAAGCATGACTGTTCTAATAGGCCTGCTCTTCTGCTTGTTATATATCCATGTGCACAGAAAGCGAACTTTAAAGAGAGCCCTTGAGAATTCCTTAATTGTATCAGGGGCTCGGCTCCCGGCTACCGTGATTTACAGCATAGGATTAGTAACTTTTCTCAATTGCTAGGAACAGTTAATCAAACTTTATTATACATAAATTTAAGAGAAGATAAATGGGAACATTTGCGATAAAATTTTTGAACTTGAAACTCATACTAGTGATGTATTATCCTATGGTAGGTGGATTTGGCAGTGTATACAAGGGAAGCCTGAGTGATGGAACCCTGATTGCAGTAAAGAAGCTTGACATAGTTTTGCCCTATGGGGAGAAGGAGTTTGTTACAGAGCTGAACACTATTAGCTCCAAGCATCATATGAACTTGGTTCGGCTGTGTGGATACTGCTCCGAAGGTTCACAAAGGTGTGTATATAGTATGTTCTGAAATACTTTCCGCATATCTACAATGCAAGCCGCTTTAATTATCAATTTGATCTCTACAGGCTCCTAGTATATGAGTTCAAGAAGAATGGGTCACTGGACAAGTGGATTTTTCCATCATATAGCTGTCGAGAGACTTACAACAGGTTGCTTACTGGATTGGTCAACTCGCTTTCATGTAGCTGTTGGTACTGCACAAGGAATTGCATATTTCCACGAGCAGTGCCGCAGTAGGATAATACACTGTGACATCAAGCCGGAAAACATTCTGTTGGAAGAGAATTTTTGTCCGAAAGTGTGGGATTTTGGGCAAGCTAAATTGATGGGTAGAGAGGCCTCCCACGTGGTCACAATGGTAAGAGGAACCTGAGGTTACTTGGCTCCAGAATGGGTTAGCAATTGCCCAATTACTGTAAAAGCTGATGTTTACAGTTACGGGATGCTTCTCCTAGAGATAATTGGTGGGAGGAGAAATCTAGATATGACTTATGAAGCAGAGGACTTCTTTTACCCTGGATGGACTTTCAAGGTATCCTTTCATCTCAGCATTCTTTTTAACTGCTAAAATTCTTGTTTGCAATCATTATGCCTCTAATATGTCCTTTGCCAACGAAATCTACCTAAGGAGTTAAACTCAAGCTTACTAAGCTCACATATATACATGTTTAAATACCTCAGTATGTCAATAAAAAAACAAGTAATGTGTACAAAAAATGGGTTATGTTAAAAATAAAAAAAGAGCGTAAACTCTATAACTATATTTGGATTGATAATATAGGAGAACTAATGCTTCATTTGTGAAAACAAGAGATTACATAATCTTATTATTTGCCTATATGAATGGTTGAACGTTTTACATACTTTAAATGACTTAAGGAAAAGAGGTGTTTAAATATAGTAATGATATGTTAACATAGAAGAGAAAACTCATATGGGCAAGCACAGCACTTTTGTTCGTAGATGAAACAACTTAGAGTTCTAAAATGTTGAACAAATTCCTTGTACTCTTACAGCACCAGAAAAAGACTTCATCAATTGTGTACCTGCACCAAATCATAAATAAAATAACTAAGGTTTGAGCTTAAGAAAATGCAAGAGGATGTAAATTTCTTACCAACAAAGTAATACAAGTGGCAAAAGTCCCTCCTATTTGGACATTCAAACTATTGTTAAAGAAAAAAAAAATAAAAATAATTGAGTGGTTTAGTGCTTGTGTGAATTCAAAAGATACAAAAAGACAAATCCCTTACCCACTAAAACAAAAAAGATGTCAAATAATTCAATTAGATATACTCACATTGGCCCTCAAGCTGCCTCTGAGTCTTGCCGCATATACAATTGTTGTCACGTACAACCAATCTCTGATCTTTTTAAATAAATTAATATAGGCATTTCTCCATGAATTCTTGACAACCAAAGTACCAACAACTCCCCAAAATCCAACAATGAAACCCAAGACCACAAATATGTAAAACTCATGGGTTATAAAACCCTCATCTTCCTTATCATTATTCTCTCGCTTTGCATTGTCAGTTACAGGTGGATTGGGACGATCTCCAGGGCATCTCATTAGACAGCGGTCGCAAAGTCCACTATTCCCAACATACACAAACACATTAAATCCTTGCAATTGGGTACTTTTTGGAATCTTACATGATAGATCATTGTTTGACAAGTCTAGAACCTCCAAAAAATTCAATTTTGCAAGGCTGATAGGAATTTTATCAGAGAACTAGTTTCTTGATAAATCAAGACATTCTAATATCTCCATTTGACCAATGTCTGAAATTATGTTTCCACTCAAATAATTTCTAAACAAGTTCATGGAAATTAATGCTCTCAACCCAAAGGGAATATTTTCAATTAATCTATTGCTTGAAAGATCAATAAGTCTGAGAAGTCCCAATATTTTTTGGCATTTAGACTCATGTCCTTTCCATTGTACTAATATATAGTCAATGAAATCAATTGGATGATAATAAGATCTGTAAGAACCAGCCCCAAATAAAAAAAATAGTATTTTCAGTTGTTCTATTCTTCCAAAACAAAAAAATGAAATTGTTGAAGCACATAGAGGAATTCTTTCGGATAAAGAGTCCCTAAGAGGTCTAAGATTTGAATCCAAGTGAGATAGCAGATTTCTGAAGGGATGCTTACATAGAAATTATTGTGCCCAAGGTTGAGAACTCTCAAAATTTCAAGGTGTGTTATTCCTATCCATGTTGGGATGTTCCCCGATGGCTTGTTTCCTCCAACATCAATAATTTCCAAATTTTGGCAATTTTTCAAAGCCGAAGGCAACTCCCCAGAGAAATTATTATCACGCAAGTGCAACGTAGTGAGTTTACTGAGGGTGCCTAAATTGTGTGGAACATTGCCATAAAATTTATTGCTAGCCAAATTGAGAATCCATAATCTTGTCATGTTCTCCCAACAATTGGAAGCTCTCCAGAAAACTAGTTATTTGAGAGGTCAAGTACCAAAAGCATAGGATTGGCATTTGTGCATATTAATGAAAGTAATCCTAGAAACTTATTGTTGGACAATTGCAATATCCATAAATTGGGAATAAACAATGGTAGGTGACTTGAGAAATTATTAAAACTAATACTATTATCCTATAATGAACAAAGTTTGATGACGAATCAGGAATCCTACCACTAATCTGGTTATGAGAGAGGTTTAAATAAAATATTCTTCGAGACAAATCCCACAACCATTTAGGTGCTTCATCTGATATACCAACATAAGAGAGATCAAGCTTAGAAAAAGTAGTCTAAGTTCGAAGCCACGTGGGGAAGCGGGTGCCCATATTGCAAGATGCTAGTCTTGTAACATGCAACAGAAAAGGAGAAATCCAATCAGCAGCGAAATTTAAGACCAATGAATTGAAGGACAAATTCAGGTATTTCATGTTTTGGAGTTTCGAGAGGTGAGCATCAGAGATTGTTCCTTGTAAGGAATTGAAAGAAACATCCAAAATCTATGCAAGTTTATTGCGGCCATGGTGTAATTCTTTGAATGAAACAAGTGCTCTCAAGTCCGGCAATAATCCTGCGATTTGATTAAAAGGAAAATCCAAATATTCAAGCCTAGAAAACTGCCCAAAGCTATTTGGAAAAGAGCTATTGAATTGATTATCATACAACTTCAAAATCCTTAAGGATGAAAATTGGGTAAAATTAGGCAATGAACCATAGATTTTATTTTTTTCCAATTGCAAAATCTCTACTGAGTCCTTTCCTCCCAAAGATAACTTGTAAAACAAATTAGGGTGGGGTTCCGATAAGTTGTTCCATGATAGATCTAATGTTTGCAAATGACTTAAATTCCCCAAGGATTTTGAAATTCCACCCGTTAGCTGATTATCTGACAGAACTAGATGCTCAAGAAAAGTAAATCTTTCAAAGCCATTAGGAATGGTAGGTAAGTTATTAGCAAATAAGTCTATGCTACTGAGACTTGTATTTCTGTTGAGCAACCAACAACATGCAGAAGAAGTGAGCCTACTTTGAGATAGATTAAGAACAGAAAGAGATGTAGAAAGAGAATTAACAAAGAAATATGCGGGAAGCTGACAGTGATGCAAGGACAATTCTGTCATAGAAAGAAGCTTCAATATATCTTGTAGCAAATTGCGACCTCTCATGTAAGAATAGCTTAAATCAAGAAGGGAAAACAAAGAGAGATGAGAAAGCCAATCAAGGTTCTCGAACACCAGTTCATTAAGCCCAAGATCAAGTAAGTTGCTAAGATTCCCATGCTGATGAACAACCCCAGGAAAGTCAGGATTCTCAAAATTCAGGTGTAGTAAGTTCTTCAGGGAACCAACGAATTCTGGAATTTCATCATACCCCAAGTCATTGCCACTTAGATCCGAATCATTCAAATAATTCAACTCAATCAAGGCACTACTAATCTTACCTCTCAATAATCAAGTTGAAGACTGATTACACAAGACCAGTTTTGTTGCAACATTCTACACCCTCCCATTGGCAGCATTCATTTTTGTCATCTTCACTTCCTCATGATGAGAGAATGCGATAGTCATCTATAAGGCCTTCCTTGACCCTGAGAAGAGTTTCACTCCTTTGGTATGCACTTTAATCCTCCTCTACCAAATACAGAAACATACTGCAGGCAATTTGAAATTAGGACAAACAAAAATAGCAGTAACATAATAATTAATCCTTTATAATTGATCTTTTTTTTTTCCTTTTAGATTATCAATGATTCAGGAGATAAAAAGAACTCAAGGCAAAAAAATATAAAATATGGTTTCAAAGGTTATAGCCTTCTAGAATTCTCTTTGAAGTTTGAGAAAGTGGTGGTGATATATTGGTTACATATGAAGGCTCCTATCTATAGCAGCATTCCTCCATAGATAGTGCCACTTCAACTTGGCTTGTTAATGGAAGATCACCACACTACTTTACTTGACTCTATACTATAGTCATTCTTTATCACATTAATTTAAATGTGATTTCTTCCACAATATTAATAGTAATTTAGCATATCAAGTGCTTAATGCCACTGTTATCTACTCATTTTTTATCGTTACTTGGTGGCTGGTGCTCGTTTCTCCGAAACACACTTCCACAAGCACATCCTTGACTGAGAGTCTATATAGTACTAAAGACTTGCACATTCACTTTTTATTTCTTAAACATCTAAAAAAGCTATTCAATTGACTAATATATATAATATTTAAAACAACTTTTTGATACTTGTGATATTTTGTTTTGGTGTATTTTACCATACAAATTTGATTTTACATGCCTTATGTGCAGAATATAATCTATATTTAATCTAAAAATTGTAGGATTTAAAATATGAAATCACAGCCTTTATTTTTGTTGATTATTTGGCAATAGGACAAATTAACTTATATGTAATTTGCTCCATGTGCAACCTTTTGAAGGTGGACTGTGACCATATGTTAGGGTCAATTGCATCGGAATGATGACTATCACTAATGTCATAAGATTTTTGTCTATGGGACTCCCATCCATTAAATAACTTTTATAATTTTTGGGTTGGTTGAGTTGAGCTTTTCATCAAATGACATTTTTATGAAACCCTTAACGTATTAAATTTTCATATATGATGAATTTTAAATTATTTATGTATTTTCATCTTTAAATCAATGAAAAAGTTGTTGCGTCTGCAATTGAAATGTCAATTAATTATAGTTATACACATTAATATGCGTACTAAAAATATTGAGTAAACAAGCTAATTCTAAAAGTACTAGAATGTATGCTCAATTAACATTCTCAAATCAACTCAAAACTTTAGCTATAATATTATTCTTCGTACTAGTGTTTTGGCTAAATAATACGAATCCATATTTACACTTTGACATTGCTTTACACTATTTATTTTTAGGATGAATTATGGCTACCATCCCTGAAATTTGACATAATTATGAAAAGGTCCTCACTTTTTTAAAATTACAAAACCCCCCTAAATAAACATACCTGGTTGTAAGGTGGACAAAAATGGGAAAAGTCAAAAATACCCCTAATGGAAAAATAATTAAAAAAAATGTTAAAATTTGGTTTTCATGGCTAAAGTCCTAAATGCCACTCTTTGTTTTGTGATATCTTAAAATTTTAAATTATGCTAAATAGCATATATACGTAGAATAATCTATTTACATAATTAAATTTATCTAATAATGTTAAGTAATAAAATATTTATTAGTTGAGTTACATATTAGACAACATTAAATTAATAAACATATATAATAATTTAGCTAAATTTAATTAAAATATTTATTAAAATAAAAAGTATATTTAAAATAAATATATTTATCATATATTCAAATAATAAATATATTGAAAATAACTAATACAATTTAGTTAAATTTATTAATTAATTCAAAACACAATAAATAAAAAATTAAAAATAATATAATTATGAATGAATAAATAAATAAATTAAAAATAAATTTTAATTAAATTATTTATTACTTAAAAAATAATTTGAAAAAAATAAAGCCCCCCCCCCCCCTCCTTCCCCTCCCTTTTTCTGCAACCATGGCTGGTGACCTCCTGCCCATGGTTCGGCCTTGCTGCTCTTGCCATGGCGGCTGTTGTCAGCATGGTCAGATCGTTAGATCTGGTCGGTGGGGGTTGGGGGTTGGGCGTTGTGTACATATATGTATATATTATATTATATATGTGTATGTATATAAATATTTTGCATATTTATATATATGTATTAAGATTTTGGGTTTTTTTTGTATTTTTTTAAGGTTTAGGTCATTTTTGTTCTTTTACCTAATCAGTTTATGAACCAAATTACTTGAGGGGCATTTATGAAATTTTGCATGCCATTTTTAATAAAAATTTGGAAAAATTCAAATGGCAATTAACGACTAGACTAAATTATTGGATGGTGACAAACCTCATGGAGGATTTTGTTAAAAAGTAAAAAAAATTTCGTAATTATGCCAAACTTCAAGAATGATAACCATAATTCATCCTTATTTTTATATTAGGTAATTAATTTCTACAGCTAATAATAATTAAAAGGTTATTCTTTTTTTTATAGTGTCAACTCAACATTGGAGAAGAAAAAGAAGGCACTAGAAAAGTATGGTGTATTGGTTATTTATAAAGAATAGTATTTATAGGAACATTCCTCCATAGTCACTCTTCCACAATAAAAGTAAGCATCATAATTGGTCGAAGGTGCTTCCACTGTTGTCTACTCATTTTCCGAAACATGACGTCCACAAAGACCTTGACTTAGAGTGTAATAAAGCCTTGGATTCAACTCAACCCAGCAGTAGAGGAATTCCCAAAATGCACAGAGAGATCGATGAGTAATTTCTTGAGCGGTGTTTGAATGGAAAAACAAATTAAAGGGAGATTAGGCCTTTACTAGGATCAATAGCATGCTTAATTTGTTGGATGATGGTAATGGCCGCCCCAAAATTAATTCCAAATGCGACGTTGAGCAATGAGAAATTAAGACTATTTATTGAGTAGTTGAAAAAGGCTCACGTACAGATTAGACATTGAAATAAATAAGTATAAATATAAATATAGATAGATAAATATAATGGTTTTGTTTCATTTTATTACCATTTATTTATAAGTAATTTAATTACTTTTTTATATGTACAAAACTACCCTTATCTAATTAGATTACAACATTTATTAAGCATATTTATTGTTAAATTCAATTAAAATTTATGAAATGGATCTAAATGCCACATAAAGAAGTAGAACTCCATGAAAATTTTTATTTAATTGGGGCCATATTAAATGGTAGCTTCAACTATACTATTATAAAAAGAAAATCCATTTTATGTATAAAATAGAAATTAAATTTTAATTTACATAAGCTATCCTTTAATTATTCTAGCAATTAAAATGGACAATTTGTTAGAAGAATAAAATAAAAAATTCAACATATATAGAAAGCAACTTGAATACCAATTTTACTAATATTTCAAATTTATCCTCTAATGATCCTTCACAAATGATTGAATAAGATTATAATTTATTTTTTTTTAAGAGCCCACAAACCCATTGTCAACAATTCATCCTCAACCATCTTGGATGTGAATTTTATAGAATCTTTAAATTGCATGGACGTGGCAAAAAATATTCACAATTGCATAAATTTATAAATAATAGACATGTATTTTAAATATCTTTCTACTTTTATTATGCTGAAAAAAATGCACAAAAAATACATAACTTTGGAGAGTAATTTTGCATATGTGAAGAGCTTGCAACTACGCAAAATAGAAGTAAATATTAAAAAATAAAAAAACACTACAAATATATTTATCATATTTTTTAATATTATTTATTATTATTATTGATTGCCATTGCTAGCTCTCCACTATCACACATCATAATGACCTCGGCTCATCAAAAGTCTATCGAAGACCCTTACGTTCAACTGAACCCACTAGAGAGCGTCTCAGATATGAGTAATATTGTAATATAGACGTCTACAGATATAGATCTAGAATTTTAGATGAATAAATGAAATGATTTCATTTCATTATCGTTTGATAGTTTAATTTTTCAAAAATAGTAAAAGAAAAATGTGGACTAGAAGAAAAATAAGCTACTGATTGTAGCATGCTTAATTTGTTGGATTATGGCAATGGCTACCTCAAAATAAATTCTAAGTCTGCTCCGTAATCGCACTATAAATGCAATTAAAAATTAATCTGTGTTATATTATATCCGAGGTCGAGGGTGCAAGTAAAAAATCGCACTCCCACTGTCACATACAAAATAGTTTTCATTCTCTTGACTTAAAGAGGAAATAATGACAATACCCCTATACCCTTTTCCAAGCAAGAAATTTAATTTTTTAATCTTCATCCAATGTCATATATTAAGCAAGAAAAAGAAGTTGTGATGAGTGACATATACTGCATAAAAATAATAATAATAATATTATGTAATCTTCTCTTAATCTTTATAGACAGCTACTGGCCACAATCACTAGCGTATGGTATCCAAACGTGAACTTCGGCAATGAGAAATTAAGACTATTTTTTGAGCAGCAGAAAAGGCTCAAGTATAGATGTAGATGTCAATATAAATAAGTATAAATTTAAATATAGATAGATAAATACAATGATTTCATTTTTATTACCATTTATTTATAGGTAATTTAATTTGTCATAAAAATAACTTATTTAATTTATTCCATGAGATGAAGAATTAAATTTGTGGCTATGAAAGTGCCACATATGCTACAAGTGTTGGAAGTTTTTTAGTGGTGGAAATTCTTTCTCTAGTACCAAACATGTGGCATTAGCCGACCTATGTATTACTACTTACAGTGAATTTTTGTATGGTGGACCCCACCCCATTTTTGCTACAGTAGCAGTTTGACCTGCACACCGCACTTTTTTTTAAAAAAAAAACAATTTGGGCTTTTGCCTCCTTTCCACACCTTCACTTTGTCTTCAATTGTGCGCTTGTCTGCCAGCGTGTCACGGACGGACTCTATTTTGCAGCGGAACGATCGTCTGTCCGTGATAACATCTCAAGTTTCACCCAACTTTCGATCCGTCAATGTTTATCTCAAATCTTTTTCATGACCTGTTCCTCATTTCGGCCCAATTGCTTACTAGCATAAGTATCAGAACGCCTCACAGTACTAGCATACTTGCCTATTCCAAATGCCCACAATCATCGGAGGCTTGCGTCCGGCACGCCCTTAATGTTCGGTGCCCAAACGGACACGGAATGACTTCAAACTTGGTGGGAAGCATCCTCATAACTCAGAGAGTATGCCATTAAAACAGTTTTGCAATACATACCTCATAAGAGTCTCTGCTCATGGACCGTTTCCGCCATACCGGGTGAGCTGACAACACCTTGTCGCTCCAACCACCCCTTCAAGTCACGGTCGTCATGCTTCTCCAATGAGCGACCTGTGACACAGCGCCACCAACCACTACTGTTAAACCTCTGCATCCAGATTCTCGTGGTTGTTGCATCCACGTATCCGGTGTGATCTAATTTTTGCCCAATTTCAAATACTAATTCTCAAAAGTTGCAAATACAAAGGCTTGGAATTGTTATGTTGCAATTTTCTTGCTCCAGTCTGAGGAATTTCAAGAATGGCGAAGATGGGCCACAACAAGAAGCAGAAGCAGAAGCAGAGACATTTCAAGAAAGATAATCATCTTTACCAATCCATGGACAGTCTCATTATCTTAGAGGCACGCAGCTATACTTCAATTATTTCAACTTCACAAAATTACACAAATCGTCCTTTTTTTTCTCGTCTTTTTATGATCTTTAATTGTCTGGATGGAAACCTATTCACGGATGAAAATGATGGGTAATTGCGAATTGACCCAGGTACATGATATGCCCCTAACCCATTCTTCCTTTACCTTGTGCATTGGTATGTTGTTTAAATTATGCACTTACGGTGTGTTATGAATTGTGCTATATAAAGTAATTTTAGCAAAGACATAGTTTGGGTTATATACTTG
>JACGDI010004645.1:463826-474775 GCA_014898725.1 Jacaranda copaia
TCTATGGTTTATATAAACTCTTACCATCGGAATACAGAATACAAAAGTTTTAAGTAATTGGATGCAGCATGCATTTTTTACTGAATTTATTTTCCATTACCAATATTCCATGTATAAAATATTTAAATTGCATCAATAGATTGGAGCAACTATGGTTATTGCAGCAGTTGCAATCGCATTTCCGTGACCAAAACTGATAATAAATTTTGTTTAATCCAGGATGGTCAAACTCTTGCCGGGGGCCAGGCAATGGAACTGGCAAGACTGTTACCAGAGTTGCTCAATTTGAAATTTCAAACCCTTCAAGGCCTCTCTCCATCTATGCTATGGGTTCATTTGTATGACTGTAGTAAAATCAAGAGAGCTGGTTTATCTTCTTATTTTCGCCCTTTCATTGCCATAATGTACTCAATGTACTATTGAATGCCATAATCATCCTCCCTTCCTTTAACTCTTGTTGAACGAGAGCACAAGAATTGTATAGATTTTCTTTTATCCTAATTAAAATGAGCAACATATTCCACCAAATCACAAAAATTGAGCAATTATAAGTGTGTGCATGTGTGTGTGTTTTTAATTATCAAAGCCAATGGTTTGGCCTGTCTTGAAAGATTTTGCAAACAGAAAAGAAATTCTTTAATTTTTTACTGCCACACATTTATGAGACGTTATTATTTAGAATAAATAGTACTTCCACAAAATATTGAATCAAAGAAGCCATAATTTTCCTACATTGTAATGTACCAAAGCTATTACAGTAAAATGTGAATTTATCGAACAACAACTTAATAACCATTGAAAATAAAATTAACAAGAGTGCTAGCACATCTGAATACTCACAAGTGAATAGTACTCTTTCTACGAAAATGAGATATATAGGGTACTATTTGTGCATTCTTTCATTCGATTGCAGTTTAAGTAAATTACAAAACAATATCAAAGTAAATGGAATGAAATTTAATGTGCTAGATTATTAATTCTTTCCTATCCTTTTTACTATCCCGGCAATTCCCTAAATTTTAAAGAAATTGTCTAATTGAACAAGTGAACATAACACACCCACCAGGCGATTTAGCATCATGCACAGGCAAACATTATAACACATCTACCGGGCAATTCAGCACCACGCATTGTGCAGTGCTCCAAAACTAGTCTATATGTGTGTGTGCGCGCGTGCATGTGAGTTATGATATATTAGAGAGATATTTGAATTAGCATGAAAAAGAGATAGGTGTAATATCCCAAGTCTTTAGACGAATTATTATAGTTTATTTTAGAAGTGTTATTAATTATACCTCTAAAAGTACTTGAATTTCATTAAGATTAGTCTTCGATGATATGCGATCTAGAATAAAAGAGTGTGTGGTCAGTAGTGAACCTCTATGTTTTGAGGGGGGGGATGGATACATACGACATTGGGTGTTAGGAATAATGGAGTAATATTAGTTGATTTTGATTCTTCACTAATATTATTAGATTTCTCCTTTTCTAGAATTTGAGCATACAATTTATTTGGGGCTCGATCATCATTTAATGGGATTTTAATTGAAAATAAATATGGGATATAAATTGAATTCTTTTGGGGGCTATAAAGGATCCTGTTTTAGGTACTTATCTTGATTTTTACTTACAATCTCAATGACATAGACGTTAGAATATTAATAATTTGTAAAGATTGCTTGGTTTTTATTGAAGATGTAGAATTTATTAAGTCAATTATTTGATGGGAACTTTATATATTGAGTTTTATGTTAAGGATTAAGCTAGTTACAATGAATACCAATTTATGGGAAAGGAAATATTAATCTTTGGTCCATACTTAATTAGTGACTTGAGATGTATTAGTTAGCTCAATTTATTTAATTCATTTTAAGTTGTTTAGCCCATAACTAGTATAAAAATAAGACCATAAATGGTATTTGTATTTTATAGGTTAGGTGTAATAACAACTCAAACTATTTAATTCATTTTAAATTATGATTAAGCCTATAAGTAGTGTAGAAAATAAGCCCACAAATTATTATGAAGTAATTGTGGGCTTAGGTCCAAGATTATCAAGTTCAAGATGATGAAAATTAATTTTTATGATATTTTTGGATTTATTGATAGATGGATAATTCTAGAGGTCTTCCCACCATTTTAAAACTCTATTTGGATAGTTTTTTTTACCCCCATAAGGTATTTAATCATATTGGTTAGCCAAAACCATATAAATATAAGTGATATGAAATCTTAGGCCCTCCTTGTTTGGACTGCTATATTTTCATGCAAAAATTGATCATAGATATTCCCTATTATTTAATTACTAAACTATGGCAATAGTTAGCTAAAATTCAGAATAATTAAACCATGAAAAGTTAGGATTTTGGATATTTAGTCATGAGCTTGGGAATTTTAGTTATTATCCAATCCTAATAAGTTAAAAATTCTAGGGATTTCAGTAACTACCTAGTCCTGATAAAATTAGAATTTTAGAATTATCTTTGCGTTTTTGAGCTATTGTTATCTAGTATTGATACTAATGAAGTTTGGGGGAGTTAGGAATTAGAATTATCTTCTTATCTCAATAAGATATGAATTGTAGTTTATCCGGAATACCTAACCTAGTAGTACAAAAACCCATATAGGAGGAAATAGAGAAGCCATACACAAAGGTGAGGAAATACCAGTTTTTCTATTTGTTCTTTAAAAATTCGCAAGAAATTTCATTTTGCGGGTACTAACATCCTATATTTCTATCATAGAATTAGTGGACAACACTTAAGTGGTAGACCAAATCTAAGGAAAACTTTGGATTTTAAGATTTTGGCATAAGTAAATTTCTTTCTTCCTTCTATTGATAATAATCTCTTCGCATAAATGTTTTTTTGCATGAAATAGTAAGTAAATGTCTATTCTCTTTCTATTGACAATATCTTTTTTGCATATATGATTTTTTCATCAAAATAGGTAATTTTACACCTTGAATTCTTAAATATAATGGTTTATTCATTGAAGAATTATTCCGTTTGTAATTATTTAACTATTCATAAAAAAATTCTTCACATGCATAAAACTAATTTTTAGGATTTGAGCATGTAAAAACTAAATTTTTTGAATCTTTCATGAAACACAATATTCTCTATTGAAATAAAAACAATAAAAAGATCTATGCTCTTAATAGTCAATAGATTGTTGGTAGGAACGAACTCTATAACTATGCTACGGGGTTATAGTAGCAAAAGATTTCTGAAGCCACTTAATGACATTGTAGTGAAGATTTCTGAAGACACTTAACGGTATTGTTGTTAAGATTTTTGAAGTCACTTAATGGCATTGTAGTTAAAACTTCTAAAACCACTTAACGGCACTGTAGTTAAGATCTTGGCCAAGTTAACTAAATAGAATCTCGAAAGTTCATGAGCATGATTAATTAATGAATATTTTTTGATAAGTGTGTTGTCTCTATTTTGAATTACTCTGAAAACCATGTTCTATGATTCATTTTGATAATATAAATCTAGAATTTTTGCATACCGATTGTTATATTTCTGAAAACGAATATTCTTGTCTTCAATATTTTTTTCTTTTGTTAGATATTTAAAGATGCTTAAATCTAGTAGAAGGAGTAGGAGATTTATTTACTGGACGAAGTGTCGCTCATAACTTATTAATCTACCTTTTTGCAAAAAATCTTAGTTCAAGATGAGGAAGATGAGCAGTTTTAGGGATGGCGATAAGAGATTTGTTATTTTTGAAATAGGTTTATTTGATGTTTAAAATTCTAGTTAGCTAATTAGGAAATTTTCTTTTAGGTCTTAGGTACTCAAGTTTGATTTTTAAGACAAGTATTTGAATTATCTTTCATTGTGATGATTTATTTTTGGGATTGTTGAGTAAAATTTTTGGGAATTTAGCATACTTTATTTGATTTGAGGCTTAGTGTCTTTGAGTTTTTGGCATAGGGGTACTACCGTGTTATGTCTTGAATTTGAGATGTGATAATAGGTGTGAGTGCATGCATGTAAGTTAGTACATGCATACGAAAGAAAATATTGAGAGATTGACATAGAACACTAAAGCAAAAATTATTCCAAAGTTGTATTTCATGAGCTTTGGAAATATTGTAATATTGCATTGTTATATAAATTTTATCCTCCAATTTATCAATTCTCTCTCAAATCATACACCTACACCCAACATGATTCATATGTTTGGCATCCTTTTCCTTGTCTTCTACAAAATTTTGTTGTCTCTCTTTTTTTATTGTGGTTTTGTTATGGCATAAATATTTATACCAAATAGCAAACAAAAAAATACATACACACCTAATTGGGGAAAGACATGTCTGCAACTAGCAAGTGTCTTTGACAACTCTTGGTTATCCTTTGCAGTTGCATAAATTATGCATTTGAGTAGTTAGCTTGTATCATTTGAATCTATTTTATCATGAATTTTAGATTTTCAAATGGAGCTTGCACAATCAAGGCAAAATTCTTCAGTCAAGAAATTTTAGCAGATATGAAGCTGTTATGTGGCATTGTTTTATCCACTTCTTTTGTAGATTTAACACCAAGAACTACTTGCTTGCAAGCTTGCAATGTGCACAAACTCTTTGCCATGAAAAATTTATTTTCCTTGATTTGCAACTCCAATTTCCAATTATGTGATGCTTCTTTATACTTCCAAAACATAGAGATGGACATTTGGCCCATAGTTTGTATCTAAAATTATCTTCTTAAAGATGAAAAACCAGCATTTTACCATTAACCGAAGGCTCATATAACATCATATACCAGTGTTGTATTATGGACAAGTTCACGGTCAGATGAGTGTCATGAGAATTCTTTCTCATGGTGGATCTATCACAATAGTAGATTGGCATCCAACTTTGCCCATCTTCTTAATAGGGTCAGCTAATCACTCTCTCAAGGTCACATCAATATTATGATGATGGTCTCCTATTTTCTATTACTTTCGTATTTGGTCTTACTTATTTTTATTTTTATTTTATTTCACTTTTTCTTTAATTTTTTTTACTGGGGGCTAGGGAGGGTGGGGTTGTTGAAGAGGGCAAGGGGTTGAATTATTTTTGGGGATCCAGTGGTTTGGGAGGTGGTGAGATGGGTTTGTAA
Organism: Jacaranda copaia; assembly: GCA_014898725.1. Classification (NCBI taxonomy): domain Eukaryota; kingdom Viridiplantae; phylum Streptophyta; class Magnoliopsida; order Lamiales; family Bignoniaceae; genus Jacaranda; species Jacaranda copaia. Next base: position 468,941 of record JACGDI010004645.1, read on the forward strand.
TTCTATGCAACTGTTTTGTCTAGATTGTCTTTCTTAAAGATCCTGCTGAAAGGAGATGATGTTGACAAGTTAATTCATAAAATGCAATTATGGAAACAAAACAATCTATAGAATTTTGTTGGTCTTTTGTTTGATATTCTTTTTACTGCTAAAATTCTTGTTTATGATCATTCAATGCATCTTGTGAGCATAAACTTTGCTTGAGTTAAACTTAGGCTCACTAAGCTCACGAATTTGTTTCAATATCTCCATACATCAATAACAAAACTAGTGTTTGTAATAGTAGGTTATGTTAAAAATGAGTGTATATACTTAAATTACTTAGGGAAAACAGAGGTTTAAAAACAATAAAAATATGTTGAACCAAAAGAGAGAACTTCATATGGCCATGTGTTGCACTTCTGTTTCGAGATGGAACAACTTTTAGCTCTGAAATATTGGACAATTCCTTCTACTCTTGGAGCACTAGAACAAGACATCCTCAATTATGTATGTACCTGCACCAAATTATGAACAAATCCCCTTTCCAACTACAACAAAAGATGGTCAAATAATTGAATTAGATATACTTACATTGGCCCTTAAGTTGTCCCTAAGTCTTGCTACATGTACAATTGTTGTCACATACAACCAATCTTTGATCTTGACAAAGAAATTAAAATAGGTATTTCTCCATGAGTTCTTGACAACCAAAGTACCAATAACTCCCCAAAATCCAACAATGAAACCCAAGGCCACAAACATATAAAACTTATAGGTTATAAAGCCATCATTTTCCTCATTAGCATTCTCTCACTTTGTGGTGTTAGTTATTGATGGATTAGGACCATCTCCAGAACATCTTGTTAGAGAGCGGCCACAAAGTTCACAATTCCCAGCATACACAGATGCATTAAATCTTTGCAGTTGAGCACTTTCTGAAATTTTACCCGATAGACTGTTGTTTGACAAGTCCAAAACAGCTAAAAAATGTAATTCTGCAAAGCCAATGGAAATCTCACCAGAGAATCGATTTCTTGACAAATCAAGACATTCTAGCATCTTCATTTGACCAATATCTAAAACTATGCCTCCAGTCAAATAATTTCGTGACAGGTTCGAAGAAATTAATGCTCTCATCTTGGAGAACTCATGAGGGACGTTTCCAATTAATCCATTGCTCAAAAGATCAATGAGTCTAAGAAGTCCCAATATTTTTCTATATTTTGACTCTTGCCCTTTCCATTATACCAATGCATAATCAATGAACTCATTAGAATAATAAGGATTATAAGCATGAATTCCAAACACAACAACAATACTTCCAATTGTTTTATTCTTTTAAACCAAAGAAGTGAAATTGTTGAAGCATGGAGGAATTCTTCCGGACAAAGAGTTCTTAGAAAAGTCCAAGATTTGAATCTCAATGAGATAGCAAATTTTTGGAGGGATGCTTCCACAAAAATTATTGTGCCGAAGGCTAAGAACTTCCAAAATTTCAAGGTGTGTTCCTATCCACAATGGGATGTTTCCTGATAGTTTGTTTCCTCCAATATCAATCATTCTCAAATATTAGCAATTCTTCAAAGTGGAAGGTAACTTCCTAGAGAACTTAATATTATGCAAGTGCAGTGTATTGAGCTGACTTAGAGAGCCTAAACTGTGTGGCACATTGCCATAAAATTTATTGCTAGCGAAATTGAGAATCTTTTAAGTTTGTCATGTTCTCTCAACAGTTGGGAAGCTCTCCAAAAAACTAATTATTTGAGAGGTCAAATACACCCAGCCAATGATAGGGAGCATTTGTGCATATTGATGAAATTGATCCCAGAAACGTATTGTTAGAGAGCTGCAATATCTGGGAATTGGGAGAAAACAATGACAGATAGCCTGAGAAATTATTAAAACTAATATCTATTATAGGAGAAAGAACAAAGTTTGATGACAAATCAGGAATCCTACCACTAATCTGGTTATGAGAGAGGTTTAAGTAAGATATTCTTGGAGACAAATCCCACAACCATTTAGGCACTTCATCATATATACCAGCACAAGAGAGATCAAGCAAAAAAAAGGTAGTCTGAGTTCGAAGCCATGCAGGGAATTGAGTGCCCATGTTGCAAGATGCAAATCTTATAGAATTCAATCAGCAGCGAAATTCAAGACCAATGAATTGAAGGACAAATCCAGCTCTTTCAAGTTTTGGAGTTTTGAGAGGTGAGCATCAGAGATTGTTCCTCGTAAGGAATTGAAAGAAACATCCAAAATTTTAAGCATGTAAGGTAGCCCAAGAGTACTTACAGGTAGTGATGCAAGTTTATTGCCTATGAGATATAATTCTTTCAGTGAAACAAGTCCTCTCAAATCTGGTACTGATCCTGTGATTTGATTGGCAGACAAATCCAAATGTTCAAGCCTAGACAGTTGTCCAAAGCTATTTGGAAAAGACCCATTCAATTGATTATCATATAACTTTAAAATCCTTAAGGATGAAAATAGGGTAAAATCAGGCAAAGAGCCATAGATTTTATTTTTTTCCAACTACAAAATCTCTAGTGAGTCCTTTGCTCCCACAGATAACTTGTAAAACAAATCGGAGAAGGGTTCTAATAAGTTGTTCCGTGAAAGATCTAATGTTTGCAAATGACTTAAATTCCCCAAGGATTTTGGAATCCCACCTGTTAGCTGATTAAGTGATAGATCAAGATGCTCAAGAAAAGTGAATCTTTCAAAGTCATTATCAGGAATGGTAGGTAAGTTATTACCAGACACAGGTCTATGCTATGGAGACTTGTACTTATGTTGAACAATTAATGATATGTGGAAGAAGTAAGCTCACTACTATATAGATCAAGAATAGAAACAGATGTGGAAGGAGAATTAACAAAGAAATATGTGGGAATTCGATAAAAACTCAAGTACAATTCTGTCAGAGAAGGCAGGTTCAATATCTCTTGTAGCAAATTAGGACCACTTAAGTAAGAATAGCTCAAATCAAGTATGGACAATATGGAGAGATGAGAAAGCCAGTCAAGGTTCGCAAACATCAGTTCATTACCTCTGAGATTAAGTGTCCTCAGGTTCGTAAGATTCCCCAGCTGATGAGGAACAACCCCAGAAAAATTAGAGAACTTAAAATTCAGGTGTTGTAAGTTCTTTAAGGAACCAATGAATTCTGGAATTTCATCATATCCAAAATCATTCCAACTGAGGTCCAAATCATTCAAACAATTCAACCCAAGCAGGGCACTACTAATCTTACCTCTCAATCGATTAAGTTGGAGACCAATTACATGACCTGTCTCATTGCTACACTGTACACCATTGCATTGGCAGCATTCCTTTTTGTCATCTTCACTTCCCCATGACGAAAGAAAGCTATAGTCATCTATAAGGCCTTCCTTGACCTTGAGAAGAGATTCTCTCTCCTTTGGTATGCACCTCAATTCTCCTCTACCAAATACAAAATCATACTGTAGGCAATCTGAAACAAGAACAAACAACAATAACAGCAACATAATAATTAGTCCTTTATAATTGATCATTTTCTTTTTGGACTATCAATGAACCAGGATATAAAAAGAACTCAAGGTGAAAAATATAAAATGTAGTTTCAAAGGTTATAACTTTCTGGAATTCTCTTTAAAGCTTGCGAAAATGGTGGTGCATTGGTTCCATATTTATAGAAACATTCCTACCGATATATTCCTACTTCAACTCAGAAGAATGCAATGCTATTGTACCTCACTTGACTTGACTCTATGCTATATAGTTTTGCCTTATTAAATAACCCGATAATGTTGTATTCTAAATGGGAATTTTCATTTAACCCGATAATAATAATCACTTTATGGAATGTATATTTTTCAGATTCTGCCTTATTTTTTCTTAACACAAAAGTCATTAGAAAAGCTGGCGTTGATCTTATCTTGAGTCCTTTTCAACTGCTCAAAAACCAGTGACTTCTCATTGCTCAAGAAATTATACTTCATCTCTGCTTGCATTCTGGCCTTCCGGGTAGCCACCCGCCGGGTCCCGTGGCATTTAAGGCTCTTTAGGAAACTAGACTCTAAGTCAAGGTCTTTGTGGAAAAATGAATAGAAAAACCTGACTTGAGAGCACTAGCGACTAAGTCATGCTGTTGATATTCGAAACCTTTTCTAACGTTTTGTCAATCTCATAAAACAAAGTCACTCGGTAATAAAAGATACGGCCTCTATATTTCAGTTTTGACATTAACGAAAATGCAGCATTTATAACAAACGTTCAATTTTTCTCAGCCGCGCTATTTTCCTGCGTTTTCGTCAAAATCAACCAACTTGTCGACAAGACCATCATCAAAGAGTGGATGCTGGGAATTGTCAGCTTTCTCGAAAGATTTGGCATTGGACTCATGTAGATTGTCCATTGCAGTTGTTCCTGTTTCTGAATCAGTAGAATGATTAACAATTGCAGGGCCAATTTCAAGATTGGATTGCCCAAATTCATCCCCGGAAAAGAATAGTTTTATGGACATAGCATTATTAGAATAATCCATATTCAAGTTTCAGAATAATGAACATTTTGTAGGTTGAACAGAAAACAAAACCACTCAAGACAAATAAAGTGACAACAACTTGAAGCAATTCCCCGGGATCTGCAAGGTTTAAATTTGGAATAATGTTGCTCACAGAAATAATCACATTTATAAGATTAACAGCACACTGGAAAAGAAATATTTCAAACTAGAATGGAATACGAGACCGCACCATTCTTAAAAAACTTACACCTAAGGAAAAGTATATAGCATTTAGTTTAGAAATTATTTAAAGTTACAATAATTAATTAATTAGTTATAATTAATCACAAAAAATATAAATTTAAATGTTGTTACTTTTGATTCTCCTATCTGCTCTATCTTTTCAGATTCTTGAAATTTTTCTTATCAAAACGATATATATCTACTTCCTTAATTCTTTCTCAATACTTATCAGTTATCAGCACTAAATAATTTTCTTTTTTTCAACACTAATCACTAACTAACATTCTAATATTGATAACCAAATAACTTAAGTTCAATTCTCTTTCATTATAAATCAAGGTTTTATTTCTTAAATTTTTATTTTTATTTTAACATTTGTTAGATTTATATTCTCTTCTTTTTCAACTACCAAAAACAAAAAAAGAAAAAAGAAAAAAGAAAAAACAGTTGTGTTCTAAAATAATAAGATCGTTAGTGGCTCTACCCCTCAAAGTTGAAACCAATAGAATCTTACCTAAGCTCAATAATATCTCAAGAAAAATTGAATGAGTTAGCTATGATATCAATTAGATAGGAAATATTAGAAAAAATTGATTGTATAAGTATAATTATCCTAAAAATCCAAAACATACAATTAAGTAGTAATATTTTGTATGGGATTTCTTTTTGTCTATAAAATACACAATGCTTACTATAAAGATGTGTATACTAAAAATTTAACTTTTATTAACTATATTAAAGGCCTTAATTTTTTTCATATTTCACCTCGGGCCTCAAATTTTCTTAAGACATCCTTGGTATGACCTCAAAATTTAGGAGTATAAAATGATCATTCACAAAGTCAAAAACCATAATAATGTTTCAAACTTAATTATTATATTAACATATATATATATATATATGAAATAAGTGTTGCTTGAGTAAGCTGCATATGAAAACTCACACTATAATGAATTAATATATCTATTTAAAATAAGAGACTAAGGTTGAGACTATAATAACTATAATCTTTCATCTTTGTTTAATTCTATAGATTATAGTAACCATAATTACACCCCATTTATGGATTTTCTAGAACAGGATTGACGTAAAGGGAGTAAGTACCCCCCCCCCCC
>JACGDI010004645.1:474936-486898 GCA_014898725.1 Jacaranda copaia
GGGGAATGTTCAACCTTATTTTGCCAAATTTTGTGTTAGCCCTCAATTATGTACATCTTTTAAATCTTGAACGAGAGACAATACCATCCTTTTCTATTTTAATTCACATAATAAAATTATAATCTTTGCCCCAATCTAAAGATGATAATTAGCGCTAATTGGATGAATAGTGCGGACTCGAGCTAATCTTGACTCGACTAATCATTATAATCTCATGTATCAAACATGCTATTGAAAGACATTGAAAGAGTTAATGATATCTAATAGGCTATATCAAATATGGCCTAGGGAAATAACAATTAACTGGGTCTATGAGACTTGGGTATCCCTTGTCAATGAAGTGAGCTTTTGGCTATGTTCTTCTCAAAATAGATGCCTAATCCAACATGGACAAAAAACTGAAAGAGTTAGTAGAAGTTTGTCTAAAGAACTTATGTGTATCTATTGGATATTCTTTTGGGAAAGTTGATCATAACTCAATTTTCGAATGCACTCAATGGATTTTGAGGCAACTCCCGTGTCCAACAAACTTGTGTGCTTGAGGTGCAACAAATGGTATTAGAGCCGATCACCAACCAAAATATTGCGAGCTAAGTCCTAAACGAGACAAAGTGCTACATATGTGGTGGCCATCTCTTCAACCAGTAGGGCCACCTCTAGAGTCTTAACACTTGGTAACTGATCTTGAATCTATGCCGCACTGCAACAAAAATATCGTAGTCTGAAAGAGGAGTGATTGTAATATCCCATCCCACATGAATTGAAAACTGAAAGAATGAATACTATGTAAGCTTTGGCTAAAACTCAAATGCATCCATTGAATTTTTTTTTGAACGAGTTGATCATAGCCTAATTTCAGGATGCATTCGAAGGGTTTGGAGGCAATTCTCACGTCCAACAGGCTCACAGATCCTGGGGTGTGACAATTTATTTGTTGGGCTTTAAGTGTCGCTTATAAGATATTGATTCACTATTTTGCAGAAAACTTAGATTAGGATGAGGAAGACAAGCACTTCTGCAGATGTGATGAGAGATTATATTTTCAGCTTTAGGTCATTCTTGTTCTTTTATTTTTAATCCTAATTGATTGTTAAGAGGATTTTGTTTTGGAATTTTTGATAGTTAGGTTTAATTTCAAAGACAAGTATTTGAGTTGTTCTCGATTGTGGTGGTTTTTGGGATTTTTGAATAACTTTTTACGAATTTTAGTGTTTGTTCTGAATTTTGAGACCTAACCTTTAGACTTGGGAGCATTGATGTGTTGTGTTCCAGAGTGGGGCGTGACACAAATTTAAAAGATTCGGAGTTACAATAGAAAATATAAATACTAATTGTGAATCTCCATCACCAAAAGAGAACAACATGGTATCAGATTACAAAATTCTTTCCCAAATGATGGTTTTTAGCTTGGGTTTAAACAAGAATGGATAATTTTTTCAGCTTACACATTTTACCTGACGTAAGTACAGTCAAAAATTTCAGAAGAATTTTCAATGATATTTAGTTCATAATAATATTCCATTATATCCAGTGGAGGAGCCGGTCAGTGTTCAGTGGGGTCAAATGACCTCATTGAATTTTTTTTTCCTTATATATGTATATATGTGTGTAATATTTTCAAAAAAATAAATTTTACCTTCAATTGGCCTCAATGAAAAAAATGAAAATTCTTTAATGAGGGGTCAATAATTCAACTAGGAAAGAAGTGACTAATTAATTAATTGGTATACTTTCCAACATTACCTTTTTAAATGTGTGTTAAAATATAAATGCACAAAAGTTGAAATTATATACACTAAAAAAAATCAAATTACTTTATGTAACAACCTAGAATTTTTCCTAATTAAACTATAATTAAATTTTGATTTCATAAATAGTTGAAACTCACCCAAATGATATTCCCCTAATTCAATTGTAATTGAATTATGAACCCTTGAACCCCTGAAATTTCTTTTATTGAAATACCCTTAATTAATTTGTAAGTTTTTAAGTAGTCAAATTTTATCTTATTGGTATCCGATTTTTAATAGGTAAACGTTATTTTTGTTGGTAAGATAATTATCAAAGTTTTGAGAATTTGGACTCTATTGAAAAATATTTTTAACACCTAAACATGCACTTAAACCCTATTCTAACCTAAATTAATATTTTTGAAATAACCCGTAAGTTTAGAGTTTTCAATTTACTAGAACTTAACAAGCTTCAAGAGTAAGTCATTTCTCATTACAAGAATAAACAAGCTTCTAAAACAAGCCAGCCACTCCTTTGGTTTTCTTTTTCCTCTCGGCAAACAGCACACACAGTCATTCCTTCCCTTAGTTTTCCCTTTTCCTTTTGGCGATCAGCATACACAGAGTATGTATGATTGTTTTGATGTTGTTTAGTAATTGAGGAATATATTATATATCTAATCCAACCAGTTAACTAATGCTTAGATTAGTTTATTTTCTTGCCATCTTTTTCATCATATTTTTAATTAATCTATTTAAAACTATGATATGTGAATATGTGATCATTGAATATTTAGCTTTTTTTTCAAGGATTGTGACTATGATTTGAATTGGTGCCATTATTTAAACTGCAATTCCGAATTAAATATTTATTATATTAATTAATTAATTAACGTAATTTTCTTTAATAAAATTTTTGACCCCACTGAGAATATTCTCTGGCACAACCACTAATTATATCTATCCAAGACCGTATCAAACATGCTGTCAATATAAGAAAATAACAGTCAGACAATCCATATGTAATCTTGGATATCTGTAAAAGTACTCTTATTTGGTGGATTAAAGTACTGAACATAATACCCTAAACATAATATACAACACAAAATGAGCTCCTGCAACAATTCTGACTAAAGATTTCTATGTTTGCAACACTCATATATCATGCTAAATACAGCAAAGCATGAATATAACTGCGGCATCCTTCATATATGTTGGAAATGGTACAGCAAAACATGCCTTGCAGGGATGGTGATCAACAAACATATGAAATAAAAAATATGAAGGACATGGATATCAAGAACTGCTACTGCAAAAGAAGATGAATGATAACTGAAATTGCATATAGAAAAATTTACACAGGCAGTAAATATAATATCATAGATGCATTCTTTACACTGAAAGGAGTGCTGTAATTTGATGATACCTATTTCTCAGAGATATAACAATGGTTCATCAGCAGATTCATGCGCACCTTCTGAAGAAATGTCACCTGAAATCAATAGTCAGTAATTAGTATCATTAGTGAGTGATCCAAAGTTGATTTCGAGATAAACTTTACTTGTGCGATAAATTCAATTTCCAATTTAATTTTCTACGTCGGCAGCCAAGACAAAGAATGGAGAAGATGAAATTCACAGAGGAACTACTCGTGAGGGAATTTCTCTGCTCATATCCCCAAATTCGAGGCCGATAAGTTGGTCGACCTGCTCGGCGTTTCCAAAAACTGCTTTTCCTATTCCGACGCAAATCTGATTTCTGTTATATCGAAATTGGACCATTCAATTCTGCGTTATTACATTGTCAATGCGCTGAAATGTGGAAGGAAAGACAAAGTGTTGGAGTTTTTTGCAATGATGTGCTGTGAAGAGATGACAGTTGGAGTTCATGGTTTGGTTGGTTCGTTTTATTACTCATTTTTATAATAAATTTGTTCTTTGGGGGCTGATTTTATTAATTTTTTTCCTTGCAGCAACTTTGTATTTGCAGAATCCGCATTTAGATCCGCAGTTTCGCGTGTACTTTTCTGACGAGTGGTTCCGTGCTTTACACCTTTCTATTAGGAATTTCTTGAGTGAGATTCTTAATGGTTGCTCATATCCTTCAGATTGATTACAGTTACTGTTCTTCTTGCACTTCATGATTTTGACATGTAACTTTCCTCAAGTTGTTGGACTTCATTTTCTTGTTGTTATTACTATTATTTGATTAACTAGTGAAACAACTCATTTTATCTTGATTTGGAGTGATATTACTTTACTTCTGTGTTTCTAGCTCCTAGAGCATGCTCAATGCTAATGCAACATAACCCACCCTGCAAAATTGTAAATAAATAAAAAAAAAAAAAGGACACCCTACTTGCAACACTTTCTTTTAGAGCAGATACCATGGAAATTTGTCCATGGAATCAAAAAGAACTAATTTGTCTGGCTATTTTTACGGTGGCAAGGACTTTAAAGAGATTTTTTCAGTTTTAACACTTCAACTATTTCGTCTGTCGTGATGGTTTCTTCTCTATCTTTTTCTCTAACACCTAGAGAAGCTAGTGCATCCCTGTACTTTAACATTTACATAGAAGATGAATCGAAAAATGAAGAAATGTAATTTAGGAAGCTGAATATCACCTTATCTTATTTGCGTATGTCTTTGTGTATGTCAAGCGAATGCTATTGTGAACAAACTATGATTTTATTTAAGAAACCATTTTTTGAGTGGGCTGTTATGGGGTAGGCTTTGAATTGTACGTAAGTGCTTAGATAAAGATATCTTCACAGGTTTTAAACTCCATGCTGATGTTATATAAATTTTTCCACGAGAGGAAGTGGCTGTGATTTGTAGGGCGAAGAAAATTTTCCTGAAAGCACTATTCCATGTGAATTCTTCCGAAAAAGATCACTCTTGGTTTTCTGGCTTCATTTCTAGTTAAAATTTCTACCTCTTTATGCGCCTTTTCTGTCTTTGAGCTTTATTTGTTTTCCATCCTTTTTCGAAACTTGTGTTCCTCATATCCTTTTTTTCCAGGATTCACTCTTGGGCCATACCATAGTTACCAAATTCACAGTACTCTATGGTGCGCAGTACGGGTACAGGTACCCAGTATATCACTTTATTAAAAATATGATACGCTGAGGGTAAGCTTGGTCGATATGTTCTTTTGGTACGCAATACGCTTATATAATTTACTTGGTACATTCTTTATGCAAAATTTTCAAAAAAGTTAGAAAATCTTATAACAATTTGTATAAATTTAAATAGAACCATCCACATATATTTTATGTCAATACCAAAATTATAAAAATGTAAAAAATTAAAATTAATTCAAAGATGCTTAGGAAACATTACTAAAACAACAAAAAATTTTCTCACAATACATAATAGCAAAAAGACAAACACTAAACTTTCAAACTCTCCATTCTTCTTTCCCTGTCATTTCTTGTTACTTTCTTTGGTAGCTTTTTAATTCTCTTGAACTTCTTTAGTTACCTTTGAATTTTTACAATAATAAACATCAAATGATTCATATTTCATATTTGCTGATAAACTTTAATTAAATATTTTTATGTATTTTTTTTTTTTTTTTACTTTCAATAATCCAATTCGCATATTTTAGAGTACCAATTCGTAAAAGTGCTGCGAATTGGTAGAAGAGAGTATTAGATAACCATGGGCCATACAAGTCCAATCAGCTGTAGCTGCTTTTCTGCATCTGGCAACAATATTGCTAGTGCTTCAATTGATGGCACAGTCAGGTATATATTGTAACTCATCACACCCCTAGTTGAAGATGCAAAGACGTCTCATAAAACCTGTTAAATTTTGTAGAACTCAAAGTTCAGGATAAAGAATCCAAAAATGGTTTCATAGGCAGACCATTGGTTCTGTTATTTGCTCTGTAACATCATTATATGACTTGCTTGGACAGTTGTTCCTCAGGCTATGATCCATACCTTGATGAAATCATCTAGCATGGTTAAGTTTAACTTTTGTCAGAATTATCTCTATGTACAAATTCCAAAGTTAGCATTTGACAAACTTTTCGTCTAGTACTCAACACTCTTGTAGCTTTATTCTTTTTACTAATGTCATGCTATGGTGAAGGATATGGACCTATGATTCAGCAGCACTAACGTCTAGAAATGCAACCATCTATTGTGGAGTTGAGATCATGTCTCTTGAGTGGGACTGCAAATCTGTTCGTTTGGTATGTTGCTGAGTTTCATGATTACATGTTCATATTTGGAATTGATAATTGTTTTTTGTAATGTTATCAAGAGTAAAGATGACTAGGAAATCGATGCTTTATTGATTGTCGATTTAAGCTACTGATAAGCACTTCTGATGGAGGCATTAAAGCATGGAATGTAGATGCTAAGCGAGTTGTCTGTGATCTCAACTCAACTGAACCACACCCCAGGTGCTCTTCATCATCACTTGTTTATTCATCTAACCCCCTCTACTCTGCATTACCCTTTTCCCTTTCTGTTTTTACCTGTTCTAATAATCATCATGAGAAAGATGAATTTATGGCCCGAGTCTCATTCAGTGTCATTGTTGGTCTTTGTGTTTCCATCATCTCAGAATTTTGGACCTGAAGCGCAGCCCAGTGGAGCCTATTTGTGTTTCTGCAGCAGCATCCAGGAGGCAGTTTTTCACTTTCTAGTTTCTTTTTGCCCTTCACACCATGTATATGTAATTATTAGTTTCTTAATCTTTGCAGGCAAGGTACTGACTATTTTGATAACTTGAGATTTGCTTCATTAACTGTATGGAACATGACAACATGAAAGGCTATGGTACGTAATCGTCTGTCTGATAAATATGTGTGTGAATCTAGAATTCTTTTTCCACTGTTCTCTATGCCTTTTGAACAAAGATTTTCATGAGTACTCACTTCTTTTCAACTTTTTTGAAGACAGTCCTTCCTCTTGGTAAGGATCCACCAGCCATAACCTCATGGAGTTTCAATCACAATGGAAAGCTTTTAGCAGCTGCTGCCACTGATGGAATGATTCATATGTTCGGTATCCTTTTCCTTGTCTTCTACAGAATTATGTTATCTCTCCTAATCATGGTTTTGTTATGGCATAAATATTTAAACCAAACAGCAAATACATACACACCTTAACTGGGGAAAGATGTTTTCCGCCAGCAAGTTACGGGATGGCCTGCTCATGATTCTGCAATTAGCTCCACTTGTTTTGGGCCCAACGAGACCAGCATTTTTAGCTTGGTAACTGATGGAAATGCAAGTATATATCTTTGACAACTCTTGGTTATCCTTTGCAGTTGCATAAATTATGAATTTGAGTAATTAGCTTTTTATCATTTGAAACTATTTTATCATGAATTTTAGATTTTTGAATGGAGCTTGCACAATCAAGGCAAAATTCTATGGTCAAGAAATTGTAGTAGGTATGAAGCTAGCTGTTATGTTGCATAGTTATATCCATCTTCATTCGTAGATTTAATGTCAGGAACAACTTGCAGACTCTTTGATTTGAGAATTTTTTTTTCCTTGATTTAGCAACTCCAATTTCCAATTATCCGATGCCTGTTTATGCTTCCACAACGCACGGACAGATACTTGGCCCCACAGTTTGTGTCTGAAATTCTCTTCTCAATGTGGTTAATGACAAAAACGAGAAAAATTGAATTCACATTGGGAGGACTACCATATTTGCAGTAACCACCACAGACATCAAAACCACCAAATGCTTACCTATTCTTACCATCTATCCCCAAGAGACATCCCTTCTAGATATATTTCCCTAATTCTTCTCACCCCAAAACTCGTTGTATCACCACTACAAGCGACCTATCTTTTTCAATATGTACTGAAACATGCTCAATAGGGTTCAGTTTGTTCTAGGAAGGGTATTGAATGTCTTGTAAAGATTAGTACAAGAACTTTGGTAATGAGTTAATAGTCTGATCATCCAGATTTTGTGACCTTGAGAATTCAACTCATTGAAGACATGAAATGGCTTTGGATGCTAAATGGAGGAGACTTCAACTGACAGTTAGTTCAACAACAGCACCAATATACCAGATAATCAAAATAGTATTCTCTATGCTCCCTAACTTTAATACTTTTCTTGTGAGCATTTTTACCTTATCTTGATGATATTGAGCATATGAAAATAGGGGTGAAAAATGAGTCAAACTAGCTCATGAGCTTCATAAGCCGGCTCGAGTTGAGCTCGACTCAAGCTTGAGCCTCTCAAGCTTGAGCATTTGTATGAGCCAAGCTTGAGCTCATTCATGACTATTCAAAAACTCATGAGCCTGACTCATGAGCTTTTTTCTATTTTTAAATATTTTTTATATATTAATTAAATAATTAATAACTTACCATAGGTAAACTTATCATAATCAATATTAGGATTATTTTGCCTAAGAGTTTTTCTTACTCTTTCAGCAAACAAGGAAGGAAGACCATCTATAAATTTTGATTTTCAATGCGAGCTATTAGACTCAGGGAGTTCTAAAATCCTAGACAAAAATGTATCTTTATACCACCTAAATGAGGTAAGACTTTGACATTTAAGACCATTTAGTAAGGTTCTAATATGTTCAGAATTATTAGTCCATCTACCAGTAAAATGTTCTATTATAGTAACAATTAGAGTGTAAACAGCATTTTCTATATTATTGCCAGATCCTTCAATTTTTACAGTATTAAAAATTTCTTCTTTATTAGCTTGGGTTAAATAATTATCCCACCAGCCTTTAAGTTGTCCAGTAAATCCTGCTACAATCATTTTAGCAACAAATTTATCGGTATTACCGTTTGCCTTACAAATTGTAGAGTACATTAACATCCTATGAACTAGATTATAAATATGTCTTTCAGTAAAACCATCTAAGTTCCATTCGTAAATGTTCTTACCAGAATATGAATTATTAAGTATTATGTCCTGCTCTTCATGCAAAACATCCTGCAGTGAAGGACGAGGGTAATAGTAGATATTCATTGTAGGTCTATCAGCATATTTTTGAAGTTTATTAATTTCTTCATTAATAGCAGTTTTATAAGACTCCTCATCAGTATCACTAAGAGTTGAAATCCTAAACTCTGAAAACTTTTTAGTTATTAACTTCTCAAGTGATGTCATATCTCTAAGTCTAAAATTATCAATTTCGGGTGGAGGTTGAATACTAGGCATTGCAAGAGTATCAGATAGATCAGGAGAAGAGACAATAATTTTATTAATCTTTTCTTCCAAATTGTCTAAGATTTTATTAATCCTATGACTATTATTAACAATGGTTGAAAGTCTTTGGTCTAATGAGACTAAAGTCTCACCTAAAACATTTAGATAGAAATTAGCATAATTTTGATGTCTTATTAAAATATTAATTTCTCTAACAGTGGCTGGCATATGTTCACTACCGAGAAAGTTATTAAAAGCAGCAAATAAAAGGTTTTTATTACCTTCAATTTGAAAAGTATCTTGAGGGGGAAAAACAGATTTCTGTTTATGCCCACTCTCACCTATATAAGTTTGTTCTATAACAGAAAGAAATGGTTCAAAATAACTAACCAAAAACCAAGGAACAAAAGGTGTTAATTGATCTTTTTCAGAAACAAATTTATAAAATTCATTTTGAAAAGTTGATTGTTCTTCCTTATTAAAAGTTTTAAAAAACCAATCACGAAACATTTTCCAGCAATCTTTATTAAATTCTATTTTTATTAAATTCCTATCACTAGAACCAGGAGTAAAATCATATTTTTTACCAATCATTAAAAATTCATTTTATTTTATATACGAATATTACGTACAGAAAAATCCATATCAGATTCAGTTGGCCTAATAGTATCATCACTATTATGGTCATCAGTATCTTGAGTATTAAAACCATGAACAATATTAGATGGATTAATTTTTAACCTATCAAATCTAGTGTCAAGATTATTATCTTTTCTAGATTCAAAAGTTGGTTCATTAATCTGAGATGTTGAAGCTCTATAAGACCTAGGACTATCAAAACTATGATCCAATGGATCTATATATGAAAATGAAGATCTGACTGATTTATTAGATTTTATTAAATTATTATTATTAGTATTTCTAAATTGTATTGAAACATCACCATCTGGGGTTTGAACAATTTGACTAACTTCTGTCTGTATTACAGGCTGAGTTGGAACATTTTTTTCCATTACCCAGTTATTAGGAAACTCGACTTCACTCCATTTAATTGGTCGACGAGTTGTGATATGAGACTGACTAAAATTAGTTTCTATTAAAATTGTCTCATTTAAACTATTATTCATAATTTTACACTCTGGATTTAATGTAAAAAGTGGCTTATAATAAATCCTATAACAGATACAAATAACTTCTAAACCTAGCATATAATTATAACCATGTAACTTAACATTCAAAGTTAAAGCATGTAGAATATTAGCATCAAACAAAGATAATTGCATATTAGGATAAACATCAAAATAAACAGGGTCATTAGCCAAGCTGGACTGTATTATACCCATCAGTGAATGCTTCCAATTTATATTACAAGCATCACACAAAACAGCAACAAAACTATTAGGTAAATTATCAAGAGTAAGAGGTTTAAATGCTATCTGAATTAAATCTATGTGAAGAAAATGATATTCAAACTTATACATATCAATATCAGATTTATGCAATAACTATAAAGTAATATCATCACCACTAAGAGGGATAGACTCCTCTGTAGTTTTAACAATTTGTTTTAAATCAATTTTTTCAAAGGTACCCATTTTATAAATAACCTTTGGATTCACTTTGGGAATAGTCCATTTATTAAGAAGATCAAGATTTTTAGGAAGATCTATTTCTTCCAAAACAGTATTTTTTATTAAAGAAGATTTTCCCTTAAGAAAATTCACTTTTTAAGGAAAAGTGTTAAACAACCAGAGAAATATACAATCTCCAATCCATGGCTCCGATACCAATTTGGGGGCAGGATCTTATGAGGGAGGACAAGATCTCGAACAGATTCACAAACACCAACATAAAGTTGATACACATGAAATAAATTACTCAACAACTCAACAGTCAACTCATGCTTCCAAACATACACCCCAACACAATGCCCTAAACGCCTTGCACACGGCTCAACAGGCAAAAATAGGGCAATCTAAGAGGTACATGGAAGACTGTTAAATTATGAAACCTGCTTGGATAATCCAAATCAAAATCCAACCCTTAAACACAAGCATATTCTAAAGTGACCATGTATATAGAGAGAGTATCTAACTTATAGTTGTTTTAACACAGAATTCCTTAGCCTTCCATTAGGCTAGGGTATAACAAATAATTTAAATAAATGAAAGAAAAGAAAATACCTGAGGGACTTCAGCATCAGAGATAAGAAACTTTAATCAGCTTCCAAAGTTTTATTAATTACAAACGAAAATTTACAAAATACAGTTTACAAATTACAAAACAGCAGAAAAAGATTATTTCAAACTAGTTCTAAAAAGGCTCTCCTACTCTATACAATTTAATGCCTTTTTAAAGACTAAAGAAAGGACTATTACGGACCTCAAAATATTTTTCTGGCATTCGAATAGTAAAAAGTAAAATACTGTGCGGATTTCAAAATTTTCGAATCCAAAACAGTAAAAGCAAAAGTAATTCTACAGTTTTCTGATATAATTCAGACTACTGTAATTGTCCTATTACTTAATAATTTTTCGACAATTGTGACAGCTTTCACCACTCACATCACAATTGCTTTTCTTCATTCTCTCTCCTCAATGATTCTATCATTTCATCGAGGTCTTTCAGATCATCATTTAGATCTTGGGCATCTTGAAACAGATTACCAAATTGATTTTTATCAGTTTTTGAAGATGTCTCCATTGACACTGTTTCTTCTTCATTACCAGTAGATGAATCATCTTCTTCAGCAATCTGGTCTCCAAATTCTTCTTGAACCATATTAAGGAATTCCTTTGATAAATCTACTTTGGAAATTTTTCCTTTCTTCATTTTAATTTTTTCAGAAGCTTTTCCAAAAATTGTTGAAGCTTCTTTTTTCTTATTTTGTAAAGCAGTTTGTTTATTTTGTTCTATTGTTCTTGAAATATTATTCAGAATTTCTTAGCCTTCTATCTTGCCTGTAGCCTTATCAACTTGAAGCAATTTGTTCCACCATTTGATATAGTAGGTCCGGTAGAGACAAGGAATATTATCTTCAGGAGAAAAACTTATTTCAGGCACCCATTTCCATATCCA
>JACGDI010004645.1:486998-529789 GCA_014898725.1 Jacaranda copaia
ATGAGAACGTTTCTTATATTTTTTCTTTGTATAATAACTATTATCTTTTTTATTTGTAGATTTATTAGTAGTTGGTTTAGGAATTTCCATGCCAAATTGACCACAAAATTGACCTAATTGTTTTCTTTCAGTAATATTATTACGCTTAATTTGTTGGTTTAACTTAATTTTATTACATAAGTTTAAACCTTCCTGAATTAATTTAATATATTATAATTTAAATCATTATAGTAATTATTATAATATATATTATGCTTTAATATATATTTTATTTATAATTATAAATTAAATTATTTTATTAATTATTATTAATTAACCATGACATATTAATAATTTAATATTTTTATTTAATTTAAAATTTTTTGACGGACTGGCTCGAGCTCGAGCTCAAGCCTGTAATTTTTGTCAAGCTCGACTCAAACTTGACTCATTTACACCCCTACTTGAAAAGAACAAAAACCAACAATTTACCCTAATTTGGAGGTTCATATGACATTATATTGTATAGGATGTATTAGCTGATACTATTGTTTTTCTTACTTTTATTATGGATAGGTTCACAGTCAAATAAGCGGCATGAGAACTCTTCCTCATAGTGGACCGATCACAATAGTAGATTGGCATCCAACATTGCCCATCTTCTTAACTAGGTTGTCAAATCATTCTCTCAAGGTCACATCAATATTATGATGGTTTCTTCTTCTTTGTTACTATTGTATTTGGTCTTACTTGTTTTTATTTTATTTTTCTCTTTTTTTGGGGGGTTGGGGAGGGGGGGAGTGGTTGTAGAGGGCAAGGTGCTACATTGTTTTTGGGGATCCAATGATTTGGGAGGTGGTGGGGTGGGGTCGTAATTCTATGTAAATTTTTTGTATAATCAATCTTTAATATAATTATTTTTCTATAGATTCTGGTGAAGGGAGATGATGTTGATAAACTGATTCGTAAAATGTAATTGTGGAAAAAAATAATTTATGTAATTGCTGGCCTCTAGTTTGATATTTTTCTAACTGCTAAAGTTCTTGTTTACAATCATTATGCCATCAGTATATCTAGTTATAAGAATAAAATTTGCTTGAGTTAAACTCAGGCTCACTAGTTCACAAATATGTTTAAATGTCTTTGTATGTATGTCAGTATTAGAATTAGTGTCTATAAAGGTGGTTTTGTTAAAAACTAAAAAAAACCTGAGACACTATAACCATGCATGGATTGATAATACATAACTAGTGCTTCATTTGTGAGATAATTAGAAAAAATTGCATTTTTGGTCCCTAACTTAAGGTCATTTTCAATTGAATCCCATTTATTTCGAAATTATCATATTGAATTTTATAATTTAAAATTTATCTCACATTTGGTCCCACCTCCGCCCTTTTGTTAAATAATTAATGAAAAGCACACGGGCAGAGCATGTACACTGTCAACAGTTGGATTTTGGAGGGAAAATTGGCCTAGTACTATTCACTCTTCATTTGAAGGAAAAATCAACTATAAAAGAGAAAAAAAAAATGAGAAGAAGTGAAAAAAACAGGAAAAATTATTATAAAAATTTTTAATAATTTTTATAAATTTAAATTTAAGATATTCTAAATCACACAAAATAAATATCCAATTGTTTTCATTATTATAAATTAAATAAATTATTTTTATTGTGTAAAAATTTTCAGCATTTTTTTAAAACAAGATATTCAAAAGTTTTTTAAGAAAATAAATTAAATATTTCTCTTCCAAACATGATAAAAATTGCTATTAATTTTTCATAATTTTTCTTGCTAATTTTTTGTTATTAACTTTATTGGAAATTTATTTAGTTATTAACTTGCTAATTGTTTGTTATTTTAAAAAATTAGTTAATTTGGAAATAAATTTTAAAATTTAAATTATATTTTTAATTTAAATATATTTTAATTATATTTAAAATCTGTAATGATTATTTTAATTTTAAATTTAAATTAAAAATTGTTTTTAATTTCATTATTGATAAATATAATTTAAAATCAATAAATTTTAAAATATAATTTGGAAACAAGCATGGAAAATTTAAATTTTAAAATTTCCAAATAGTTAACTTTTCATTATTACAATGAAAACTATAAAAATAACAAAAAAAATCATAAATTTAAATATTAATTTATAATGAAAAATTATAAATTATAAATTTCAAATTTTATTTTCATATTAACTAATTTTTAGAAATAACAAAAATTTTAACAATTTAATAACTGAATAAACTTCCAAACATGAAAAATTAATAAATACAAATTACAAGTTTTCTCATGTTTGGAAAAGAATTATTTAATCTAGTTTTTTTTTTTAAATCCTTTTCAATATTTGAAATTTTTTACACAATAAACTCTTTAATGTATAATGTTTAAAAAAAATTGAATATTTATTCATGTAATTTTTAAAAAATTGAATTAAAATTTATGAAAATTATTGAAATTTTTTATGATAATTTTACCGACTACATCAATTAATATCATTTCACAAAGATCAAAAATCAATTCAAATTTAAATTTAAATTAAAAACTATTTGTAATTTTGTTATTTCTAAGTATAATTTAAAATATAATTTAAATTTAGAAATGACTTCTTTAATAAAATATAATTTAAAATTAATTTTTTACTAAACTTCAAATTTTAATAAAAATTGCACTTTTGGTCCCAAACTTAGGCATCGTCAATTTTCCCCCCAAAACCCACTTGTTAATAGCCATGCATATGGCACATGCGCTTTACGTTAAGTATTTGACGGAAAGGGGAGGTGGGACCAAATGAGAGAAAAATTTTAAATTATAAGACTCAATGTGATAATTCCAAAATGAACAGGACTAAATTGAAAATGGCTCTAAGTTATGGGACCAAAAGTGCAATTTTCCTAAGATAATTAGATTAATTTGCATATATGAACAATTGAACGCTTTACATACTTGAGGAAAAGAGAAGAACAAAAATAGTAATGATGGTTTGAAACACAAGAGAGAACTTCATACAACCAAGCATTGCACATTGCACTTTATTTGTAAATGAAACAACTCTCAGCTCTAAGATGTGGAACAAATTCCTTCTACTCAAGGAGCACTAGGAGAAGACATCCCCATTTGTGTACCTACCATCAAATTATAAATAGAATAACTAAGACTTTGAGCTTAGAAAATGCAAGAAAGAGTAAATTTTATATGAAGAGAGCAATAAACGGGGCAAAAGTCCCTTCAATTTGAACATTCAAACTATTGTTAAAGAAGAAAAAAACCAAATAATTGGCAAGTAAGGTTTAGTTTTCCTATGAATTTCAATTATGGAAATAGACAAATCCCCCTTACAACTAAAACAAAAAGATGTCAAATAATTGAATTCAATATACTCATATTGGCCCTTAAGCTGCCTCTAAATCTCATCGTATATATATTTGTTGTCACGTATAGCTAATATCTAATCCTATTAAAGGAATTAAAATAGGCATGTCTCCACGAGTTCTTGACTACAAAGTACCAATAACTCCCCAAAGTCCAACAACAAAACCCAAGACCACAGATATATAAAACTCATGGGTTATAAAGCCATCATTTTCCTCATTAGCATTCTCTTGCTTTGCATTATTAGCTATGGGTGGATTAGGACCACCTTCAGGGCATCTTGCTAGAGGGAGGCTACAAAGTTCCCTATTCCCCACATATACAAATGCATTAAAGCCTTGTAATTGAATGCCTAATGGAATTTTACCAGACAATTGTTGTTTGACAAGTTTAGAATAGCCAAACCATTCAATTCTGCAAGGCCAATAGGAATCTCACAAGAGAACCAATTTCTTGACAAATCAAGATATTCAAGAATTTTTATTTGACCAAAGTCTGAAATTATATTTCCACTCAAATAATTTCTTGACAGGTTCAAAGAAACTCATGTTCTCATATAGGTGAACTCATAAGGGACGTTCCAATTAATCTATTGCTTGAAAGATCAATGAGGTTAAGAAGTCCTAATTTTTTTTTTATATTCGTACTCTTACCCTTTCCATTGTACCAATGCATAGTCAATGAACCATATATCATCATAAGGATGACCATGGAAAGTAAATCCAATTAGAGAAATAGTACTTTCAGTTCTATTCTTGTGAACCAAAGAAGTGAAATTCTTGAAGCATGGAGGAATTCCTTCAAATATAAAGTTCCTAGAGAGATCCAAGATTTGAATCTCAGTGAGATAGCTGATTTCTGGAGGGATGCTTCCAAAGAAATAATTGCACTAAAGGCTGAGAACTCTCAAGTATTTAAGGTGTGTTCCTATCCATGTCGGTATATTTCATGATAGCCCGTCTCCTCCAACGTCAATCATTACCAAATTTTGGCAATTCTTCAAAGCAGAAGGCAACTCCCTAAAGAAACCATTATCATGTAGGTGCAGTGTATGGAGTAAACCTAGAGAGCCTAAACTGTATGGAAGATTTCCATAAAGTTTATTGCTGGCCAAATTAAGAATGAAAAATCCTGTCATGTTCTCCCAACAGTTGGGAAGCTCTCCAGAAAATTGATTATTTGAGAGATCAAGTACCTCCAAATAGGCATTTGCGCATATTGATGAAATCGATCCCAAAAACATACTATTAGAGAGCTGCAATATCTTGGAATTGGGATGAAATAATGGTAGATAACCTGATAAATTGTTAAAACTCATATCTGTTGTGGGATAATCAACGAATTTTGATGACAATTTTGGAATCCCACCACTAATTTGGTTATGAGAGAGGTTTAAATAAGATATTCTTGAAGGCAAATCCCACAACCATTTAGGTGCTCCATCTAATATACCAGCATAAGAGAGGTCAAGCTCAAAAAAATTAGTTTTAAAGCCATGCGGGGAAGCGAGTGCCCATTTTGCTAGATGCTGGACTTATAACATCCAACTAAAAAGGAGAAATCCAATCGGCAGTGAAATTTATGACCAATGAATTGATGGACAAATCCAGTACTTTCAAGTTTTGAATTTTCAAGAGGTGAGCATCAGAGATTATTCCTCGTAAGGAATTGAAAGAAACATTCAAAATCTCAAGCATGGAAAGTTGCCCCAAGACTTACAGGTAGCGTTGCAAGTTTATTGCCACGGAGATGTAATTCTTTTAATGAAACAAGTGCTCTCAAGTCCGGCACTAATCTTGTGATTTGATTGCCAAACAAATTCAAATATTCAACTCTAGAAAGCTGTCCAAAACTATTTGGAAAGGATGCGTTCAATTGATTGTCATCTAACTCCAAAATCCTTAAAGATGAAAATAGTGTAAAATCAGGCAATGAGCCAAGGATTTTATTTCCTTCCAACCACAAAACCTCCAATGAGTCTTTTGCTCCCATAGATAACTTGTAAAACAAATCGGGGAGGGGTTCTAATAAGTTGTTCCATAATGGATATGGTGTTTGCAAATGACTTAAATTCGCCAAGGATTTTGGAATTCCACCCGTTAGCCCATTCCATGACCGATCAATATACTCAAGATGAGTAAATCTTTCAAAGCCATCAGGAATGGCACTTAAAGGCATTGTTATACAGTTCTATGCTACGTAGACTTGTACTTACGTTGAACAACCAACGATATACGGAAGAAGTAAGCCCATTACTAGATAGGTCAAGAATAAAAGGAGATGTAGAAGGAGAATTAACAAAGAAACATGTGGGAATCTGACAGTAACTCAAATGTAATTCTGTCGGAGAAGGAACCTTCAATATTTCTTGTAGCAAATCGGTACCTCTCAAGTAAGAATGGCTCAAATTAAGTAGGCACAATGAAGAGAGATGAGAAAGCTAGTCAAGGTTCTCAAACTCCAATTCATTACCCCCAAAATTAAGTGTCCTTAGGTTGGTAAGATTCCCCTGCTGATAAGGAACAACCCCAGAAAAGTTAGAATCCATCAAATTTAGGTGTTGTAAGTTCTTCAAGGAACCAATGAAACCTGGAATTTCATCATATCCAAATTCATGGCCACTCAAATCCAAATCGTTCAAATAATTCAACTCAAGTAGGGCACCACTAATCTTACCTCCCAAACCACTGAGTTGGAGACTTATTACATGACCGGTCTTGTTACTACACTTTACGCCATTCCATTCACAGCATTCCTTTTTATCATCTTCACTTCCCCACGACAAGAGAAAGTCACCCTCATCCATAAGGTCCTGCTTGAATATGAGAAGAGCTTCTCTGTCCTTTACTATGCACTTCAATGCTCCAAATACAAAATTGTACTGCAAGCAATGTGAAACAATTACAAACAACAATAGCAGTAATATAATAATTAATCCTATATAGTTGGTCAATTTTTTTTATTTTATTTTTTAGTATAAGTGATAAAGGAGATGAAAGGAGCTCGGGGTAAAAAATATAAAATATAGTTCCAAAGGTTATAGCTTTTTGAAATCCTCTTCAAAGTTTGAGAAAAGTGGTGGTGTATTGGTTTCATATAAAGACTAGTATTTATAGTAGCACTCCTCCTTGGATAATCCCACTTCAACTCGGCTTATTAGTTGAGGATCACCGCACTACTTGACTTGACTTTATACTATGTATATAGTCATTCTTTATCACATTAATTATATGTGGTTTCATCCACAATATTAACAATAATTAAGCATATTAGATGCTTAATGCCATGGTTATCTACTCATTTTTTATCATCACTTGGTGGCTGGTGCTCATTTTTCCAAAACACACTTCCACAAGGACGTCCTTGACTGAGAGTCTATATAGTACTAAAAACTTCCACATTTTATTTTTTAAACCTCTAAACAAGCTGTTTAGTTGACTAATATAATATATATATATATATAATACTTAAAACTATTTTTTTACACTTATATTATTTTACTTGGTGTATTTTACCACACAAATTTGATTGTGCATGCCTTATGTGCGGAATATAATCTTTGTTTAATGTAAAAAAATCAAAGGATTTAAAATATGAAATGATAGCCTTTATTTTTGTTGATTATTTGGCAATAGGACAAAGTACATGTAATTAGTTGCAAGTGCAATCTTTTAAAGGTGGACTGTGACTATATGTTAGGGTCAACTGCATCGTAAGGGTAGCTGCCAGTAATTCGTAAGATTTTTGTTTATGGGACTCCAATTCATTAAATAACTTTTACAAATTTTGGGGTGGTTGAGTTGAGCTTTCCATCAAATGACATTTTTATGAAACCCTTAAGGTATTAAATTTTCATACGTAATGTATTTTAAATCATTTTATGTATTTTTCATCTTTAATTAATCAATGAAAAAATTGCTGCATCTGCAATATAAATATCAATTAATTATAGTGATCCACATTAATATTCATACTTAAAATATTGTGTAAACAAGCTAATTCTAAAAGTACTAGAGTTTGTGCTCAATTAGCATTCTTAGATCAATTCAAAAATTTAGCTATGATACTATTCTTTCATACTAATATTTTGGCTAATTAATACGTACAAAACCATATTTATACTTTGATAGCGTTTTACACTATTTATTTTTATATTAGCTAATTAATTTGTACAGCTAATAATAATTAAATGGTTATTCTTTTTTTCTAGTGTCAACTCAACATTGAAGAAGAAAAATAAGGCACAAGAAAAGTGTGGTGTATGGGTTACTCATAAAGACCAGCTACTATTTATAGGAACATTCCTCCATAGTTATTCTTCCACATTAACAGTAAGCACCATAATTGGTCGAAGGTGCTTAATTCCCACTGTTATCCACTCATTTTTCAAAAACATGACTTTCACAAAGTCCTTGACTTAGAGTGGAATAAAGCCTTAGATTGAACTCAACCCACTAGACCAGAGGAATTCCCAAAATGCACGGAGAGATCGATGACTAATTACTTTATCATACATACAAAAATACCTTTGTCTCATTAGATTACAAAATTATTAAGCATATTTATTATTAAATTCAATTAAAACTTATGAAATGGATCCTAAAAGTTTCATAAAGAATTTGAACTCTATCAAAATTTTAATTTAATTGGAGCCATATTAAATGATAGCTTCATCTATATTATTATAAAATGAAAGTCTATTTTATGTCTACAATAGAAATTATTTTTAAATTTTACATAAGCTATCCTTTAATTATTTCAACAATCAATTTGAAGAATAAAATGGAGAATTCAGTATATATAGAAAGCAACTTGGATACCAATTTTACTAATATTTCAAATTAATCCTTTAAAGATCCTTCACAAATTATTGTCACGTCCCAGGTCCACGAGTCCATTAGATGCAAGAATTGATTTCAAATCCACCGAGTGCATCCTAAAATTTGGCTCCAATCAACTTACCCGAAAAGGGATATCTAATGGATGCGCATGAGTTTTTGGCCAAAACTTGTATAGTATTCTTTTTTTTCAATATTTATTCTATGTGGGATGGGGCATTACAATCACCCATCCTTTAGAACGCGACGTCCTCGTTGTGGTGTGACATAGATTTAAGATCAGTTACCAAATATTGGGACTCTAGAGATAGCTCCTACAAGGTCAAGAAGTGGCTTTCGTGTGTGTAGCACTTTGTCTTGCAAGTTTAAGAGGTGGTTCCCACACACGTAGCACTTTGCCCTGTATAGCACTTAGCTCCCAATATTTTGATTTGTGATGGCTCTAATACCATTTTTCATGCCCCGAGCTAGCGAGCGCATAAGCTGCGAGAGTTATCTCTAAAATTATTGAGTGCATCCTAAAATTGGGTTAAAATCAACTTTCCTAAAAGAGATATTCAATGGGTGTGAATAAATTATTTGGCTAAAGCTTATATATTGCTCTTTCTTTTAATATTTACTCCATATGGAATAGGGCATTACAATCACTCCTCTTTCGTGATGAGGTCTTTGGCCAAAACTTATATACTACTCTTTGTTTCAGTATTTACTCCATATATGATGGGACATTACAATTACCCTCCTTCACGATGTCCTCATCATGATGTGACATAGATCCAAGCTCAGTCACTAGGTGTTAAGACTCTAGAGAGGGCTTCTATAAGATCAAGAGGTAGCTCTCATATGTATAGCACTATGCTCTGCAAGTTCAAGAGGTAGCTCCCATGTGTATAGCATTTTGTCCTATAGGTTCAAGAGGTGACTCCCACATACTTAACACTTTGTCTTATATGGCACTTGGCTTCCAATATTCCAACTAGTGATGGCTCTAATATCATTTGTCACACCCCAAGCCCACAAGCCCGTTCGATGCAACAATTGCATGCAAACTCATTGAGTGCATCTTGGAATTCAACTGCAATCAACTTGTCCAAATGGAATATCCAATGGATGCACATGAGTTCTTTGCCCAAGGCTTATATAGTATTATTTCTTTCAATATTTAGTCCATGTGGGGTGGGGTGTTACAAATGATTAAATAAGATAGTGATATTTTTTTAAGAGCCTGTAAACCTACTGTTAATACTTCATCCTCAACTATCCTAGCTATGTTTTATAAAATTTTTATATTGCATGGAGGTTGCAACAAATATTCACAATTACATAAATTTATAAATAGTAGATATGTATTTTAAATATCATTCAACTTTTATTATATTGAAACAAATGCACAAAAAATACATAACTTTGGAAAATATTTATGCATATGGGAAAGGCTTGCAACAACGGAAATCAGAAATAGATATAAAAAAGTGTATACTACATATATATTTATTATATTTTTTTTTACTATTGCTTATTATTATTATATTATTGCTCTCCACCGTCACACATTATAAAGACCTTGACTCTTCAACAATATACTAAACATCCTTAGATTCAACTAAACCCACTAGAGGGCATCTCATATATGAGTAATATTGTAGTATAGACATCTATAGATTTAGATATAGATGGATAAATGTAATGATTTCATTTCATTACTATTTGGTAATTTAATTGTTCAAAAATAGTAAAAGAGAAAGGTGGACTAGAAGAAAAATAAGCTATTGATTATCTATCGATTTCTAATTTAATCATCTTTATTATATATACATAAAAAAAAATACGTTTTCTCTAATTAGATTATAAATTCAACTAAAATTTATGATACTCCTAAACATTTAATTGGTCACATAAGAAAATATAGTTATCTGCCCTCTTTCCTTCCTGCTGGTGATCATGACCAAGCTGACAGATTCATGATCAACTTTTACAATCCATCCCAAGAGATTCACAATTTATAAAACGACATTTTTTTCTTGTCTTCAAAAATAGAACCACTATGAAATTATTTCAATATTTGTTTTATCTCTTAATCCAATGCCATTTATATTTAAAGTGCATCTAATTTCCAATTAATTTATTACTATAAGAAAATAGAGCAAATTGCAAAAATAAAACAGTAAATGAAGCCATTTTATAGAACATGACATGAATTTAGGATATGGCAAAACTAAGACCATAACTATGAAAAAAATTAAAAAAAAAAACACCAAGCTTGCCAAAAAGCATAGTCAACACCAAAATATGCCTGCATGGCACTTGGCTACCACGACTTAATGCCTTGTCATGTGCCACGTGTATTTGGATAAAGAAAAAATTGCAAAATAGGATAATAAATAAGCCATTTTGCAAAAGAAGACCAAAATTAAAGAGTAACAAGAAAAAAAATACTAAAACTTAAGGAGTAGCCAAAAAGATAACGCATGAGACTAAAATAAAAGGCAATATCATCAATTTTTACCCGATGCAAACTCATCAATTTACCCAATTTTGCATCATTGTCATTTTTGGATTAATCGATCGAATTTTATGGCATTTCAGCCTCATAAATTTTCATTCAATTCTATATCAATAGTCATTTAAGATGAATCAAGCAAATTTCGTAGCATCCCGATGTAATCAATTTTCGCCTGAGCTTTTGCTGCAACTCAATATTTCAATGTTGTGTATTTTATCTTATTTGTTGCTCTTTAATGTTCTACTTCTTAAGATTGGTTTTTTTTTTTTTTTTTTGGCTACTTCATAATTTCGATCCTCTTTAGCAAAATGGTCTTACTTATGAATCTAGTTTGCAATTTTTTCTTCATCAAAATACATGTGGCACATAAAGAGGCACAAAGTTGTGCTAGCCAAGCACCATGTAAGCATATTCTTGCATGATTGTGCTTTCTGGTGGTTGATTTGCTTTGAAACTTGTCCTTTTTTTATGATTTTTCATAGTTATTGTCTTAGTTTTGCCATAGCCTTAATTTCAATCTTCTTCCGCAAAATGGCATTGTTTACAATCCTATTTTTACAATTTTTCCTATAAAAGCATTTAATACAGTTGGCACATATACAAATAGTATGAAATTACATGTGTTGGAATGGAATACAGACTCCAAAATGCTAGAAAACACATCCTCAAATATGAATGCAAGAGGAAATAAGTTTCTCACTAAGACAAAGTAATACAACTGGTAAAAGTCTACCCAATTTTGGACATTCAAACTTAGTTATCCTTTGCAATTTCATAAATGATGCATTTCTCTAGTTAGCTTTTAACATTTGAAACTATTAAATCATGAATTTTAGATGTATTTAATATATATTTGCCTTAAAGCAATGTAAGTTTTTTGTGATGTACTAAATTTAGGAATCTAACCCTGTAATTATGAGTGCCCAGATTTTTGAATGGAGCTTGCACATTCAATTAGGCAAAATTCTTTGGTCAATAAATTATAACAGATATGAAGCTAGCTATTGTTTGGTGTAGTTATATCTGTCTTCTTTAGTAGATTTAACATCAAGAATTCTACTTGCACACAGCTCTCACATTCAATTAGTTAATGTTATTCTTTGATCTCTTACTTTATTGTGGACATGTTCGTGATCAAATGAGTGTCATGAGAACTCTTCCTCATAGTGGATCTATCACAACAGTAGATTGGCATCCAACATTACCCATTTCTTGACAAGCTCTGTTGATCATTCTCTCAAGGTCATGTCAATATTATGATGATTTCTTGTATTTGTTACTATTGCATTTGGTGAAGAGAGATGATGTTGATAAATTAATTCATAAAACATAACAATGGTAGCAAAACAATCTGTGTTATTTGTTGACCTTTCATTTGACACTCTTTCTAATTGCTAAATTCTCATTTCCACTACCAAATATGTCTTATGTGCATGAAATCTCCCTAGGGTGTTAAACTCACTGAGCTCACATATACATTTATATACCTCCACATGTCAATAACAGAACTAATGTGCACAAAGTAAGTTATGTTAAAAATGGAAAAAAAGCGCAAACTGTATTTGGATTTTGTAATACTTGAGAATTGATGCTTGATTTATAATATAATTAGATTACATAATCTTATTCTTTGCATGTATGAAAGTTTTACAAACTTACGTGACTTTTGGAAAGAGAGGTTTGAAAACAGTAATGATGATTTTAAACAAAAGAGAGAACTTCATATTGCCGAGCATTATACTTCTGTTTGTAGATGAAACAACTCTAGAATTTGAAATGCTGAATAAATTCCTTCCACTTTTGGAGGCTCAACTAACCTCATTTACCAATGATGTATTAGTTCAGATGTTATAGCTTTTTGGAATTCTCTTTAATGTTTGAGAAAAGTAATGGTGTATTGGTTACATATAAAGACTAGTATTTATAGTAACATTCCTACCAATATATTCCTACTTCAACTCAGATGAATGCAAGGTAATTGAACCATCTTACAAGACTTAACTCTATGCGATATAGTCATGCCTTTTTAAATAAACATGGTGTCTTTCACAACAACAAAGATAGCTTCATAATTGCTAATTTTGTCTCAATCCATCTTTGTTTGTGATATTTCAATTGGTGTGGGAAAGACTTGTGTGACCAATGAGTGCAAAATGTTGATAATAGCTTGTATTTGTGGAAAAGTAGTATGTGTGTTTTGTCACAAATTAAAAAATAGTGTGTTTTGGTTTATATAAACAAAGTGAATTCTACCAAGTTTTTGCATGCAAAATATATAGTTTTTTCTAATTTTTTTTAAATTTTCACATACTTAGAAATATTCAAAATTGATATGTAAAGATTTTAGATGGTATTATTATATCCTAGAAGCCAATTGCATTTTGCGCAATACCAAATGATGAGGTTAAAAGTTGTTTATAGTGAAAAGGATAGTGTTTAGGCTAATTCGACCAAGGAGGCTAAATAATTCGAGTGCTATGTTTCTCGAGGTCTAAGATCTACAACAACAGCACACGTTAAACTAGCTAAGGTGCCCCCAGTGAACGCACTCCAATGCTCAAGTTAGTTCTGGTCGAAAGAGAATAATCAAATAGAATATTAAGAGCTTATAGTGTATTTGTCATTACCTGAAGCATGGCTAACTATGAGGTATTTATAGCCTTCTCCTGGTGTGTAATATATTGAAGGTGCCCTTATCAGTTGTAGAGGGCTCCAGTCCTTGCCATGGGGTTAATGGTCATTCTAGATCCTAATATTGTTCTAGGTGGCACCAACTCCTATTTTTTAGAATAAATAGTACTCTGGGTAAGTACCTCCCTGTCAAAGATGGTGATAGGGTTAGTGGCAGAGTTGGTGACAGAGACTATATTGGCTGTCACACGCCATTAATGCAGAGGCGTGCTGCTTGTCAAAATATTAAATGCAACGAGGGTATAAGTCAGCACTAACGTGCATGTCCTGATTGATTACAGTCGAATAGATGGGGCAGTCGACCAGAGAGATGGTTGAACATGCTGAAATGGCTTGAAGCCTCCTGTTAAATATGGTCGAGAACAACATGATCGATCATATGGTTGTCATCAACTAGCCTAGCTCATCTGAGCCCAGAACTAATATTAGGCCACACATGTTAAATGGGCCTACTATAAACTTGTTAAGCTATCCCAAATCATGAGTTCCCCCTACTCACGATCCTGGCCAAGCCTGTCGACAAGCAAGGGCAAGGAGTAGATAACTACATTATGGTTATGGCAGTTGTAGCGATTATGCGCATTCAGCCAAAGTTCTATCAACTTAACCTAGGTTTTTGAATATTCAATTAGATTTTTTGAATTCTCAACTACGGTTCATGGTGGTTTTTCTGCATTTAATGCGTTAGTTACCTCATAGAATACAAAGTATAAAGGGGGTGCAATTATTACTGCCGCTTGGGTTCCCACACCTAGATATTTATAAATATGTAGGATATAGGTATCTATTTTCACTTTTGCTAAAATTGTATCTGGTCAAGTTCTTGCTTTCAAAGTTTTCCAAATCTTTCTTGCGCTTAGAGTTTTTAGGATATCAACTGTAAGTTGCTCTGCCTATTTGATCTTTTCTTCTTTTTCTTTTGGGAAAATGTCTAGCGGTTCAGATAGTGAGGACACTGGGTCTGAGGGCGTAGCATTTTAGGGGAAAATTAGGGTTGGAAGTACATCTGAAACAACCCATGAGAGTGGATTACATAGTTCCTCGAGTGAGAGCTCGAGTTCGAGCAGTTCTAACACAAAAAGGGCTGTGTCTAGAGGTGAAGCTAGCTCGAGCAATTTTTCTACATCATGGGGTCGATTATTTACACCAGACCACTATACAAAAATAATTTCCAAAATATCCCCTACCGACCTAGTGCGAATTAGGGAGATGTACCATATCCCTGAGGAATATGAGTTGTTGGTGCTGGGGGCTCGAGGTAGAATGCATCAACCTCCTAGGGGATGCATAATGGTGTTTGAGGAAGGGTTGAGGTATAGTCTTAGGTTCCCTCTTACCCAAGCAATAGTCGACCTCCTAGTGGGTCTATAAGTCTGTAAAACTCAGCTACTCCCCAACTATTTTGCAACCCTTTATAATTTTGTTGTATTGATGCATCTGTACAACCAGCCTGCCTCCTTCATCAACTTTTCAAATTTATTCCATTTACCCATGTTAAGAAAGTTGGGTAGTATAGAGAAGTTTGGTTTTTATTACTTAACAGCTTGACCCCATCGAAAATTCTTAGTATCCCCTGTTTCTTCGTATGGCCTAGAGTGGAAAAAATATTTTTTCTATATTCAAGGGCCATGAGATTTTGTCATTCTAGAGGGTTGGTGGAGGGGGCCTATAGAGATGTCGGGGAAACACATACGTAGTTGGCCTAACACCTTTATTAGGGATCTAGTCAAATTTGAGCATATAAAAGCCTAAGTTTTAACTGAAGAGAGGTATCTGGTGTTGGCTAGCTTATCGCCGATCGAGCCCAACCTACTCGTGGGCAATTGACTAGGTAGAGAGCTTCATCAATTGTGTTACCTGTAATTATTGTTCTTTCTGCTCAATTTTGATGCATTTTATTTTTGTCCTTATTGGCAGACCGAGAAGAAGTAATGGCAAGAGTCAAGCAGAAGTTCAAGCCAGGGCTTTGAGAAATAAGGAACACCGTCAAGCGACTGTGGCTCAATGAGAGGCTCCTAATATAGCCGACCACCTCAACACAATCGATATCTGCTCCTATAGTTCCATAAATTGAAGAAATGCTCAAGCCCTAATTCACTTGATGAGAAGGACCCATGCAAAGCAGCTCCATAGATTGGGGTAAAAACTAGATTACCGAGCAAGAAGGTTCAACACCAAAGAGGACAAGGGACAAGGGTAAACAAAAGGCAGCAAAAGGCTAGGATCTATTTGGAAAATGTGATGATAGGATTCTGTTTCAACTCCCTCAGTTGCCATCGCCCCATTTTAGGTCTGACCCTACAAATGAAGTGACTGACTCAACGTCTATCCTCCAAAATAGAATAATTGATAGCAATGCCCTAAAGTGGATGATCTTGGAACTCTTCTTACCTAATTAGCATAAACTGATAGGCTTGAGTCAGGTCGAGGTTCTTCGAGCATTAGCT
Source organism: Jacaranda copaia (assembly GCA_014898725.1). Classification (NCBI taxonomy): domain Eukaryota; kingdom Viridiplantae; phylum Streptophyta; class Magnoliopsida; order Lamiales; family Bignoniaceae; genus Jacaranda; species Jacaranda copaia. The sequence goes on from JACGDI010004645.1 coordinate 502,837, forward strand.
TACTACTGTAATATAGTAAGCATGAGGTCAACAATTTCTCACCAAATTCCTTTTTCATAGTTATATTGTAGTCTGACAATCTCATGTTACAAGTGGGCCAAATGGGCTACAATATCTTTCGCTAGTTAGAGCTGGATTTGGCAGATCGGGGGAGTGGGAATGTGGAAACCCTCAAGGTGCAGCTCAAGTCCTCCTAACTTCAGGTTGACCAGTTGACCAAACAAGTAGTTGAGCTCAAGTAATAGCTAAAGTCCAAAGATCAGCAGCTGGTCCAGGTAGTCGAGGAGAGGAGCCGCATGGACTCAGTATCAAAAAGGCACATTTGAACCTGCAAGTGAACTACACCTCTGGTCAAGTGAAAGGTCATGTAGAGGCCACTGAGGAGGCGCGAGAGGTCTTCACTTGACACCTCCTCATGGTGCAGCGTGATCTTGAGCTCAGCTAGCATGATCATGTCACTTGACAATGCTCGCAAGGCATTCTACAGGACTGTGAAGCAGCTCGAGTGCCTGGGTTATACTTTTTGGCCTGATGATAAGAGCAAAATAAGCTATGCACTGAATGACAATCTGCAACCTTATCATGACCCTAAGGAGGGTAGGGTTGATCAACCCCGAGAAAAGAACACTAAGACCCATGTGCCCAATGAGCCTTTGACTAAAGCTCAAAAAAAGAAGGCTGAGGTTGATACGAGGTTGGAGCAATTAGCTGATGAATTTGCATTTGTTAAGGACCTTGTTGTCCAACTTAGAGAGGAACAAATCGACATGGAGTAATACATGCTGCATTTGACTAACTTTATAAGCGACGTCGTAAGGCCTTCTCAACCACCCCAAGCTGTTTCACCTCTTGCCTGCACCCTGCCAGAGCCCAATGTCAATTGGCTAGAGGGCAACCAAGTGGGGTCCAGCCATAGTTGACCTCAAAGCTAGCTGCTGTACTGATCTTTGCTATTTTTGTGTGTTTATTTCTTTCTCTTTTTTTATAGAATTGTAACCAACTTCTTAATGAATGAAGGATGTTTTTCATATTAGTTTTGTCGAATGTAAGAAATCTTGTGAACCTTGTTAAGTGTAACTCTACTATCACAATAGTATGGGGAATGTCTGATAAAATAATTGGTCATCACAATCATTATCAAGAAAATCTAACAATGCTGTTGTCGATTTTATTTAATGTTGACTAATGCATAGTTTTGCCAAAGCATGCTTAGCAATTTATTTTTCACAACTATGTGGTTGATTCTCATTGTTGTATAGTCGATATCAACTACTTGGTTGGTTATTTAATTTGGACTGAAAAGCCTTAAGTTTACAACTTAAAACTATTTGGGGTCGACGTTGTGGTTGATTTAAGTTTTGGAAACTAATTGAGTAGCACGAAGCTGTTTCTTTGTCGACTACAGGGTCAATGTGAGACTAGCAGCATCAGTTGCTCATTCATCAACTATGGGGTCGACAAGGCACTTGAGTGGTAGCATGGGGCTGCCTGTTTGTCGACTATGAGGTTGACTAGGAACATCATGGCAGCATGAAGCTACTTATTAGTTTGCTACAGGGTCAACTTTGATCCTGAGTAGCAGTGAAGGGCTGCTTATTTATCGACTGCGGGGTCAACTAGGAACTTTCTGGCAACATGAAGCCACTTATTGGTCAACTGTAGGGTTGACTTTGATCTTGAGTGGTAGCGAGGGGCTATTTATTTATTAACTACAAGGTCGACTAAGAACTTTGTGAGAGCATAAAGCTACTTTTGGTCAACTGCATGGTCAACTTTAATCTTGATGTTTGCTAGATATGGTTATCACAATATATACAAATGGTAGCGGTATTGTTGAAACTTTATTCAAGTTGGAGAATACAAGGATGATTACAATATAATTTTAAATGTAGAATTTTCTCGAGTTGATGGCATTCCACAGGCGGGGGAGCTCTTCCCCCTGCATATTAGCAAGTCTGTAGGTGTTATACTTCGATACTTTTACAACAGTATACAATCTTTCCCATTTCGGGCAAGCTTGCCCATATTCTTGGAGACTTCTACCTTCTTGAGAATGAGGTCTCCGACCTTAAAATGGCTTGGCTTGATTCCTTTGTTATAGTTCTCGACCATCCTCGACCTGTAGTGCTACATCGTGTTATAAGCTTCTTGCCTAGGCTCATCGATAATCTCCAAGTTGAGCTTTCTCTTTGATGTGTTTCTGAGCGGATGGAAGTGAATGACTCAAGCCGTATGTTGAATGAGTTCAAAGGGGATGACTGCCTCAAACCCATAGACCAGGCTATAGGGACTATGACCTGTAGCTGTTTAGGGAGTTGTCCTATATGCCCACAACACTATAGAAAGGTCGTCCACCCAGTTCGGGCCAGTATCCTATATCCTAGCATTCAAATGGTCAAGAATTATTCTGTTGATTAACTCCATATGATCATTCGATTGAGGATTGCCCACTAAAGTGAAGTACTGGGCAATCCCCAAGACTTCGCACTAACCTCAGGTACTCCTGCTCTGAAATTGAGTGCCATTATCAGAAATAAGGACCTTAGGTAGACTAAAAAGAAAGATGATCTTCTTCTAGATAAAAATTTTGATGGTTGCGTCTGTTATCTTAAGAACAGCCTCAGCCTCAACCCATTTGGTAAAGTACTCAACCACGACGATTATGAATTTTTACTGTCCGATCAACCTTAGCAATGAGCCCAAAATATCAATACCACATTAGACGAATGGCCAAGAAATTTGGACATTGATCATTGGTGCTACTGGTTGGTGCAGTTAGTTTGAATAGACTTGGCAAGATGTACATATTTGAGCAAAATCCACTGAGTCCTTCAATAATGTTGGCTAAAAGTATCCGTATCTAATTATTTTGTGGGCTAGGGATCTTCCTCCGAAATGGTTGCCACACATACCTGTATGAATGTCCTGTAATACCTCTAGAGCCTGGTCGGGATCCAAGCACCTCAGGGGGATCCAAAAATTAACCTCTTATACAACTGATGATGCTCATCAACCACAAACTTGGCAGCTTAACCTCAAAAGTGTCAAACCTCATTCCTATCCTCGAGGATGGTGCCCTAGCTTAGGTAAAGTTTGATTAGATCCTACCAAAAAAGTATAATCCCCTTAATGCTTGCTATCAAATTATCCTTGAAGGGTCCAATCGATAGCCTATCAGTGACCAAAAATGTAATCTTTCTATCTCTCGTTCCCCTGGTTGGACTTTCAAATTTTGATAGGGCATCTATCCTCTCGTTCTCAAATAAAGGCACCTGATTGAGGGTGAACCTTTTGAATGACTGTTGCAACTTTCTCACCTCAACAAGGTACCAACTCATCATCAAGTCCTTAGCTTCAAAATTCTCATCAACCTGCTCGGCCACCAGCAGAGAGTTTGAAATGGAGATTAGGTGCTCGACACCCAGGCCAAGCACCATTCTCTTTCCAGCGAAAAGGACCTCATACTCTGCCTCATTATTCATGACTGCATAGTTTAATTTTATTGTAAAATTATATTTCTCCGTGGTAGGGGAATGGAGAGAAACTCCAGCTCCTCTGCCAAATATGGTTGACAATCTATCGACGTATAAAGTCCAAACAAGATGGGCTTTGCAATTCTTCTCGAGCAAGCCAACTCATTCAGCGATGAAATTGGCCAGAACTTGTGCTTTGATGGCAATTCTCTGCTTGAAGGTGATGTTGAACTCTCCCAACTTGATGGCCCATTTGGTCAGTCATCCGAATGTGTCAGGCTTTGACAACACTTATTTCAGCAGTTGCTTGGTTAGCACTCTAATGGTATGAGGCTGAAAGTACGAGCACAGCTTTTGAGCCACAGCGACTAATGCCAAGGCAAATTTCTCAATCTCCAAGTAATTATTCTCCGATCCTTAGAGTGATTTGCTATAATAATAGACTAGTTAATAGCTGCTATCTCTAGTTGAGACCAAGACTGAGCTAATCGATACTTCAGAGACCACCAAATATATCTAGAGTACTTCTCCCAATTTGGGCTTTGCAAGCATGGGGACAAAGATAAGTACTACTTCAACTCGACCAATGCCCAATCACATTATTCACTCTACTGAAAATCCAATTTCTTAGCATTTTTGAGAATTTTGAAGAAAGATAAACTCTTGTCGGCTAATCTACCCAAGGCAATAATCCTCCCGACCAACCTCTAAACGTCTCTAACTGTTTGCAAAGAAGTAATGTTGAGAATGGCTTGAATGTTTTGCAAGTTTACCTCAATACCCCGTTGACTGACCATGTAGCCTAAAACTTTACCTCCACAGACCCCAAATGTATACTTGTTTGTATTCAATTTCAGACCAAACGCTCTCAAAATTGCAAAAGTATGATCGAGGTCGAGCAAGTGATCTTGAGCCTTTTTTGTCTTTACAATCATATCATTAACGTACACCTCCATCAACTTCCTAATTTTATTTTTGAACATAAAGTTAACCAGCCTTTAGTAAGTTGCTCCAGCATTTTTCAATCCAAAAGGCATGACCAAAATGTATTAGACTCCATTGGGAACAACAAATGAAGTCTTATCCCTATACTTGGGAGCCATGAAAATTTAATGGTAACCTTGAAACGCATCCCTCATACTCAACAACTTACAACCAGCAGTTGAATCAACTAATAAATCTATTCGAAACAAGGGGTAAGGATCTTTAGGGCATACTTTATTTAAATCGGTAAAATCGTTACACATTCGCTATTGTCCCTCATTCTTTAGGATGAGTACAACATTATAAAGCCAAGAAGAATATTAAATTTGTACAATATAACCTGCATCTAGAAGTTTTCTAACCTCCTCCTCAATGATTTGAGTCCTTTCGGCATTGAACGTCCTCGTCTTCTGTTTTACTAGTTTGTATGAGAGGTTGACATTAAGACAGTGCACAATCACATTGGGATCGATTCCCTGGAGGTCGGATGTTTTTCATGCAAAGACGTCAATATTCTTCCTCAGGAAGTCAACCATAAGACATTCCAAGTGGGGGCCTATGTCTGTCCCTATGTGGGTTGTCTTGTTGAGGTTTTCCTGTTCAAATTCGATAGTTTTAAATTCCTCGATGGGCTCCATTATGGTATCTTCTAACTTTATTTTCTTGTTAGCTTGGGTCTCTTCAAGTTTCGCTACTGAGGTGTCCCCTAAGGTCTTCAACTGTGGTTGAATTTTTTGCTCGTTTGACTTGATCAAGATGTTGTAACACCTCTAAGCTTTCTTCATGTTGCACAGTAGCTCCCCTATGCCCATTAGGGTAGGAAATTGGATCTTTATGTGGTAGGTCGACACAATGGCACAAATATTATTGAGAGCTAGTTGACTTATTATAACATTGTAAGCAAATAGGGCATCAACCACCAGATAGTTCACCATCAAAGTTCTCCTTTGAGGAGCATCCCCAAATAATGTCGACATGTTGATGGATCCTTCTGGAATAATTTCTTACTCCCTAAATCTAACTAGAGGGTTTCACACAAGTTCAAATTTCAACTGGCCCATATTTATTCTTTTTAAGGCGGAGAGGAAAATGATATTGGTCGAGCTGTCATTATTGACCAAGACCTTGTGTACTTCAAAGTTGGCAATCTCAATAGAGACTACCATAAGACAATCTACTTTATGGTCAATATTCTAGCCCTCAAGATGGGCCAAGTTGCTGTTAATGAATGAGATAGGCTCTGTGCTCATCGAGGCTTTAGTTGACTCCAGCCTCCTCTGGGTTTGCCTTCAGGCAGATTTTGAGTCCTCCCTAATGGGACCTCCTGTGATCATGTCGATCTCTTCTTGAATGGGTAAGTGATCCTCGTGGGTGGATTTCTTTTCTTTCTCCTCTCTTCTAGGGCTAATCGATATTTCTCTATAGAGAGTTCGATCAGTTATACCCCCTTCAACTTATGTGTCCACAGCTATATATTTCTTGAGATGGCCCTGTCTAATTAGCCTCTTAATCTTGTCCTGGAGGTTGAAGCATTCATCAATGTCATGCCCTTTCTGTTTGTGGAAGTGGTAATATTTCTTAGATTTTTCATTACCTCAGTCTCCATTAGTTTCCTCAATTTTTTGAGGAGATTATCATGTTGAATGGCATACAGGACCTCTCTCCTCGAAATGTTCAGGGGTGTGTAGTGATGGAAATATTTTATTGGAGATCGACCTCTTTCTTTATGCTTTTAGTCATCTCTCTCTTTTTCTTTTTATCAATCTTGAAGGATTCAAACTTAAGCTTGTTCATTTTCTCTTAGGTCATGTATCTCTCAGCCAGGTCGAGCAGTTTCTCCATTGACCTAAGACATTCACGCACCAATGCATTAGCGTATTCCTTGTGTCTAAGCCCCAAGAATAGTACATCAATCAAGAACTTAGTCTTGGGGTTATCTATCATGAGGACTTCCATGTTGAACCTCTAAAGAAGTCACAGAGGGACTCCCCCTCGCTCTGCTTAATGGTATGAAGATGGGCATGGGGGAGTTTCACCTTTCTCGTACTGGCAAGGTGGTACAAAAACTTATCACACAGCTAGTTATAAGAGTATATCGATGAGGGCTCGAGCTTCATAAACTAGTCGAGCACAATGCCCTAGAAAGTAGTTACCAGAATCTTAGCATGGATGTATTCATTGTGCCCATACAGCTACATCATATGCTTAAACTGCATCAAGTGCTCATTGGGATCCATCGAGCTATCATATCTCAGCAGATCGATTAGGACCTTGGCATCAACAGCAATGCGCTTGTCAATAATCTCTTGGATGAATGAAGAGTCTTTTTCCTGATGAGACCTCTAGGGGCCCTCTAGATTAGGCGCTCTGTCAATGTTTCTCCTTGAGATCTTATCAAGACGCCTATTCAGTTGTTGGACTTGATGGGAAAATTTTTTTCATTTCTCCCAATCAGCTAAAGTGGCATTTTGATCGAGATATGGCCTTGCATGCTCGACCCTATCACGCTACAGGGATCGAATGGGCTAAGCCACGAGGTCTGTAGATTCTTCCATATCCTCACAATAGTCATGCCTGGAACGTTCAACCCTATCATACTGTAGGGCTCGATTAGGTCAAATGTGATCAATAGAGTCGATGATCTCCTCTCTTAACTTCAATCGCCTTATTTCCTTCTGGTGACATCTCGGACTAGCTTCACGTTAGGTTGGTGGCCGTCTGGACTCCTAGCGGCCACAACTATCCTTGGGGGACCTATCTTCTAGTGGAGATGATTGCAAGGTGGCACTGCCAGCCGAGGCTGGCACAGTGGTGTTCCTATTTAGTGCAGCAGATAGTTGGGCAAAGATTTAAGTAGAAATTTGCTCGCTTATCAACTGTATCAACTGGGGTATCATCAATGTCACAACTTGCTCCTGGGAGGCGCTGAGGCCTAGAGCGTGTGCACTTTGCTGGGGCGAAAGGGGAGATGGAGATGTGGACCTCCTGTTTTCCTCCCTTTCTGATGTAGCTCTACATGTATTCACCATTTGTTTGTTGCAATCTCAAGTGTTTCCCATAGACAGCGCTAAAATAATGAGGTTGAAAGTCATTTATAGTGAAAATGGTAGTGTTTAGGCTAATTCAATCAGGGAAGTCGAATAATTCGAGTGCTATATTTTTTAAGATCTAAGATCTACAACAACAGTACACGCTAAGCTAGCCGAGGTACCCCCAGCAAAGGCACTCCGACGCTCAAGTTAGTTATTGTCAAAAGAGGATAATCAAACATAATATTAAGAGCTTATAGTGTATTTGGCATTACCTGGAGTGTGGCTGGCTATGAGGTATTTATAACCTTCTCCTAACGTGTAATATGTTGAAGGTACCCTTATTAGATGTAGAGAGCTCTTGTCCTTCCCAGGGGGTTAATAGTCATTCCAGATTTCATTACTGTTCCAGATGGTATCATCTACTATTTTTCAGTATGAATAGTACTCTGGGTAGGTGCCTCCCTATCAAAGATGGTGACAAGATTGGTGGCAAAGTTGATAGCAAAGACTGTACTGGTTATCACGTGCTATTAATGTGAAGGCGTGTTGCTTGTCAGAATATTAAATGCAATGAAGGTATGAGTCAGCACTGACATGAGTGTCCTAGTTGATTACAGTCGAACAGACGGGGCAATCGACCAGAGAGAAGATTGAATAGGCTGGATGGCTTGAAGCCTCCTCTTAAATATGGTTGAGAATAGCATGCTCAACCATATGGTTGTCATCGACTAGCCTAGCTCATCTAAGCCCAGAACTAATGTTGGGTTGTACATGTTATGTGGGTCTACTGTGGGCCTGTTGAGCTATCCCATATCATCAAATTTTATATTGGGGGCAATAATCACTTTAAAAAAAATATATTCACATTATATTGCACATATTATTTTTTAAATTCTGTATTAGTTTTCCTAACACAAGAGTCATTGGAAAACTAGACATTGGTGTTACCTTGAGCCCTTATCAACTGCTCAAAATATAGTGACTTCTCATTGCTCAAAAAATTATTCTTCATCTCTAAGTGCTTTCTTGGTAGCCGCCGAGCAAGTCTAGTGGAATATAAGGCTCTTTAGGAGACCAAACTTTGAGTAAGTCGAAGTCTTTGTGGAAAAACAAATAAACAAACAAGAGTGGAATATGAGTCGGAACCTTTTTTAATATTTTGTTTTTCCAAAACATGCACTTCCACAAAGAAGAGAACTTGACTATTCTAAGTCTACCAATTTAAGACCCTTAGATATTCAACTACTAAACCCACTAGAGGGATTCTCCTAGAGTACACACACAGATTGAGTAATTTTCTTGATCAACAATGAGAAGCCACTCTTTTTCCAATGGGCCAAAAAGGATATAAAGATCGATATAAATATATATATTATGATTTGACTTAATTATTTGGAAGTCAATTTTGACTAGCTAGATTTTTAATTTTAAGGAATTTGATATTATCTAATTTTGTATCTATTAGAATTTTTACTTTTTTGCATTAGATTTTTTAGTTTTATAAATAAGAGTATTTATTGTTATTGATTATTACGATGCATTTATGAGATATTTATTTTGAATTACGAGTGTGGTAGTACAAAGGGTTGGGAATATTTTGCATTATTTTTTAATTTTTTGTGCAGGTGATATATCCTAATTTAAATTATACTATAAGTGCAAGTATGTAGAATAGTTAAATTGTGAAAATAAAACTTTCTTTATTATTTAAATTTAATAGGAAAATTAATTAACATTGTTATAGTGACATTAATTATGAGAGAAATAGAGAAAAATAAATTTTAACAGTATAAATATATCTTAGGAATTCATACGCCACGGAGAAGAAGTGATTTGTATAATATAACATTATGAGATATTGCACATTAGCTGCCTTGCATGAGAAAATGAAATTTTAAGTACTTAATTAATTTTTTGATTTTTTTTCTTCTTACGTGAAAACTTTTTAAATATTCCTTTAGGGAATGGTTTTTAAATATCAAGCCCTAATACCATTTATGTCACGTCCAACATGGTAGTATCCCTAAACTCAAATAGCAAATACTCAAAGACACTAAACCCTAAATCTAATAGAACATGTTAAATTTCAAAAAAATTATTTAAATAATCCGCTTGATACTACTTATTTCACGCCCCAAATTCAAGACATAACATGGTAGTGTCCCCTAAGTCCAAATACTCAAAGACACTAAGCATCAAATCCTAGAGCATGCTAAATTTTCAAAAGTTAATTTAAATAATTCCCACCCCCCCTCCCCAAAAATAAAAGATCGTCTTAAATAAATTATTCCAAAACTTGTCTTACAATCAAACTTGAGTACCCAAAACTTCAAAGAAAATTTCCTAATCATCTAACTAGGAATTTTAAACATCAAATGAGAACCTATTCTAAAAATACCAATATCTTGCAACCATCCCCAATACTGCTTATCCTCCTCATGCTGAACTAAGTTGTCTACAAAATGTTGAATTGATATCTTATAAGCAACACTTCACTTACACAAGAAATCTCCTTCTCCTCCTACCAAATTTGAGCATGTATAAATATCAAATAGAAGAAAAGAAATCACTATCAATATTTGGTTTCATTTTTTTTTTAAATAACAAGTAAATGCAAAAATCAAGAATCATCTTATCAAAATTTTGGGACATACTTTCATAGTAATTCAAAACAAAAGTTACACGACTTATCAGAAATTTTGAATTCATTGATTAACATAGGCTCATGAAATCTTAGGATTTTATTCGGCTATCTTGGTCAAGATCTTAACTTCAATGCCATTAAGTGACTTCAAAATTCTTAACTCCAACGTCGTTAAGTGGCTTTAGAAATTTTAACTACAATGCCATTAAGTGGCTTCAAAAATCTAAACTACAACACTGTTAAGGGGCTTCAAAAATCTTAACTACAACACCGTTAAGTTGCTTTAGAAATTCTTTGCTAGATCCTTTCTATTATTCTTATTTCAATGGAGAATACTATATTTCATGCAAGACTCGAAAAAATTTTGTTTTACATGCCCAAATCTTAAAAATAAGTTTTTTGCATGTGAAGAAAAGTATTTATGAACAGTTAAATAATTGCAGATAAAATAATTCTTCAATAAATAAACCATTAGATATAAGAATTCAATGTGCAAAATTACCTATTTTGATGCAAAAATCATTTATGCAGAAAAGATATTTTTAATGGAGAGAGAATAGACATTTACTTACTATTTCATACAAAAAACATTTATGCAAAGTGAATATTTTTAATAGAAGGAAGAAAGAAATTCACTTACACCAAAATCTTAAAACTCATAGTTTCCCTCAGATTTGATCTACCACTTAGGCATTCTTGACTAGTTCTACGACAGAAAAATAAGATATTACTGCTCGGAATGAAATTTCCTATGAATTTTTTTAAGGAATAAATAGAAAAATTAGTATTTTCTCAAATCTGCATATGGTTTCTCTATATCCTATTGTATGGAAATTTATACTAGTAGGCTAGGTTTTCTGGATAAACTAAAATTCTTATCCTCTACAGATGAGAAGATTACTCTATCCTTATTTTGATTAGATCTCAATCCCAAATAATGATAAGTTAAAGCTGCAAAGATAATTCTAAAACCCTAATCTTATCAAGATTGTGTAGTTATTGAAATTCCCAAGCGAATGATTAACATTTATCTGAGATCCTAACTCCTCATGATTTAATTATTCTAAATTTTGTCCAGATATCATCATAGGTTAGTAATTAAAAGAATAAGAAATATTCATGAATTCTTGCATGGAAGAACAAAGGTACAAAAAATAAGCTTTTAAGATTTTATATCACCTATATTTACATGGTTTCAGCTAACCAATATGACAAGATACCTTATAGAGGTCAAAAATTATCAAATAGAGTTTTAAAATGACGAGAAGACCTCTAGAATTATCCATCTATTCATAAATTTGAAAATTACATAAAAATTATTTTATTTCATCTTTCACTTGTTAATCATGGACCTAAGCCCGTAATTACTTTATATTAATTTGTGGGCTTATTTTTAACAATACTTATAGACTTAATCATAACTTAAAATGAATTAAATAGTTTGGACTATTGTTACACATTACCTATAAAACACAAATACCATTTATGGGCTTATTTTTTCATACTAGTTATGGGCTAAACAATTTAAACTGAATTAAATAATTTGGTTTGACTAATACATCTCAAGTCACTAATTAATATGGACCAAAGATTCATATTTCCTTTTCCATAAATTGGTATTCATAGTAGCTAGCTTAATCCTTAACATAAAACTCAATATATAAAGTTCCCATCAAATAATTGACTTGATAAACTCTACATCTTCAACCATCACCAAGCAATCCTCAAAATATTACTAAAATCTAAAATCTCTATCCTAGAATTTGCAAATAAAATCAAGATGAGCACCTAAAATAGAACCTTTGATAACCCCATGAAAAATTCAATTTATATCCCATATTTATTTTCAATTAAAATCCCTTAAATGTTGATCAAGCCCTAAATAAATTGTATGCTCAAATTCTAGGAGAAAAGCAATCCAATAATATCAGTAAAAAGTTAAAATCAACTAATATCACTTCATTGTTTCAACATCCAATACATATATATCCATTTTTTGCCCCACAAAAAATAGAAGCTCACTACAAACCACGCAGTCCCATAACATCAAAGCCTAGCCTTTGTGAATTCAAGTGCATCTACAGATATAATTAATAATACTTCTAAGATAATAATTTGTCTAAAAACTTGGGGTATTCCAGTGAGTTTGATGAATGATGTGAGAAAATTCTCTATGTACTTGGGATCAAAACAATATAACTCTTCTTGTGGTCTGAAACTTTAATAGCTGGATGAATGGGGAAATCCTTTCTGCAGGACTGAAGCTGTCTAGGTTACACAAATCAATGAGCGCTCAAACCAAATCAATATATAAATAATGTCAAAACAGTTTAGATTCTTTATTTCATTTTACAAGTATATGCCAAGTAAAGAAGCTTGACGGAGTTTTGCCCCATGGGGAGAAGGATTTTGTTACAGAGGTGATGCATCATATGAACTTGGTTCGACTGTGTGGATACTGCTCGGAAGGTTCCCAAAGGTGTGCATTTAGTATGTTCTGAAATACTTTCTGCATATTTACAATGCGAGCCACTTTAATTATCAAAACTTGATCTCTACATGCTCCTAGTGTAAGAGTTCGTGAAGAATGGGTCACTGTGCAAGTGGATATTTCCATCATATAGCTGTCGAGAGACTTACGACAGGTTACTGGATTGGTCAACTTGCTTTCATGTGGCTGTTGGTACTGCACGAGGAATTGCATATTTCCATGAGCAGTGTCGCAATAGGATAATACACTGCAACATCAAGCCAGAAAACACACTATTGGATGAGAATTTTTCTCCAAAAGTGTCGGATTTTGGGCTAGCTAAGTTGATGGATAGAGAGGCCTCCCACGTGGTCACAATGGTAAGTGGAATCAGAGGCTACTTGGCTCCAGAATGGGTTAGCAATCGTCCAATCAGTGTAAAAACTGATGTTTACAGTTATGGGATGCTTCTCCTAGGATAATTGGTGGAAGGAGAAATCTAGATATGACCTATGATGCAGAGGACTTCTTTTACCCTGGATGGGCTTTCCAGGTATACTCTCATCTTAGGAGCATCTTAGATAAAAAAAAAAAAAAACTCCCAGTTTAGGAAAAATAGGCTTCTGTGATTGAAAGAATTGATTTTGTTTCTCCAGGAAATGACAAATGGAACACCGGCAAAAATTGCAGACAAACGACTTGAAGGAGCAGTTAAAGAAGAAGAGCTTGTAAGAGCTGTAAAAGTTGCTTTCTGGTGTATCCAGGATGAGATTGCGACGAGGCCTACAATGGGCAATGTCGTGAAGATGTCGGAAGGATCAGTTGACATTATCATGCCACCAACTCTTCTGGAGTTGATTGAAGAAGGCTTAGATCATGTGTAAAAGGCCATTAAAAGAGAGTTCAATCAGTTCAGTTCCTTCACCATCACTGCACATCCATCATCTCATGCAACATGTAGTTACTCCACAACGTCGCCAAGATAAACAGATGGAAAAAAAAATTGTCGGGATCATTTGATTTTGTGGTTTTTGAAAAGGTTTCAAGAGAGGGTCGATTGATTGGATTCAACATACTATTTCCTGCATACAGATTGGCCATCTCATTGATGGTAGAACCCGACTTTTGGATAAAAAAATTTAAACTAACTAGAAAGGGGAATTGATTTACTTTTTAGGAATGTAAATTATATCATATACTGAGTTCGATGAATGATGTGAGAAAATTCTCTATGTACTTGGGATCAAAACAATATACCTCTTCTTGTGGTCTGAAACTTTAATAGCTAGAAGAATTGGGAAATCCTTTTCTGCGGGACTGAAGCTGTCGAGGGTACACAAATCAATGAGCACTCGGGCCAAATCAATATGTAAATGATGTCAAAACAATTTAGATTCTCTATTGCATTTTACAAGTATATGTCAAGTATATTAAATATTTTCTTGTAAAACTAATTTATTGGAGATTATAAAATACCATCCTTTTTGACCAAGTCTAAGGATCTTTGTTGATTTTGCCTTGAAATTTGGGATTAATTGACGAGAAATGGAAAATACGATGCAAAACAACAGGCACGGAAACTAAGGTGGCATACAATAGCTGATGCTATGGTGCTGAGCATTTGCCACAGTGCCAGAAAGCCAACACCACAGCACCGAGCGTCCAGAGAACCAGCCACAGCCCCAGAAAGCCAATGCCATGGCACTAGGCTTGAAGCTGCAGATGCCACAGCGCCCAAAAGCTAGCACCATGGCACCACACTTGGCCCACAGGCCTACGACTTGATTTTTTGGGTATTTAAACCCCATTTTCTTTTGGGACAAGTAATTTATTGAGAGAGATGCATATACAAGGGTTTCTAACTGGTTTTGAGATAGTTTCTCAAGATGAAGTTTAGAACGAGAGTGTTAGTTGTTCTCGTGAGATTTGTGGGACTCAAAGTTTGTACTTGCACTTTGATTTGAGATCAATAAAAAAAATTTCTTCGTTGAGTGGATTAGGCACATCGCCAAACCACATTAAATCTTGTTGTCAATTACATTAAATTTTCTTTACTATTATTTCATAGTTAGGATTTGATCATTCCAAGTCACAATAAATTGGAATCAAGAGTCAGGATTGATTAGATGGCAGCCATGAATTACGAGGTAAGGAAATTCGATGGGAAGAATGATTTTGGGTTGTGGAAGATGAAGTTCTACGCCCTCCTATGTCAACAAGGTTTATAGAAAGCGTTAAAAGGCAAAGATTCCTTACCAAAAATGCTAAGAAATAAAGAGAAGGCTTATGGTACTTTAGTGCTATCATTGGCAGATAACATAGTAAGAGAGATCGCCACAAAAAGTACATCAGTGGGACTATGGTCAAAGCTGGAGAGTCTATATATAACGAAGTCCTTGACAAATTGATTGTATCTAAAACAAAGATTATACCCGTTGAGGATGAAAGAAGGTACATCTATTACTCAACATATTGATTATTTCAATAAAGTAATTCTGGATCTTGCTAGTATAGATATTAAAATTGAAGATGAAGATCAAGCGTTGATTCTCTTGTATTCACTACCCAAATCTTTTGAGCACTTGGTCACTATTTTGTTGTATGGACAAGATACAATTTCAATAGAGGATGTGAAGGCTTCATTAAACAACGCGTTGAGAAAATATGTCCTAGGCAATAATAATGCTGAAAGTTAGAAAGGATTGGTGGTGAATTGGAGATCGAGAGAAAGAGGAAAGAGTAAAGGCCGATCGAAGTCCCAAATCAAGCCTAGAAATAGAGACAAGTGTTTTAGGTATGGTGGAAAGGGGCACTAGAAATGGAATTGTCCAAAATGAGGAAAGGTGAAAGATGCAGGTGAAACTTATGATCAGAAATGAGATGATGTCGTAGGAATTGTTGAGGATAAGTCTGATGGTAGGCTTGTTCTCAATGTTACCAAAAGCTTACTAAGCTCTGAGTGGATTTTGGATAGTGGTTGCTCCTACCACATGTGCTCACATGAAGATTAGTTTACCACTTATCAAAAATACAATGGTGATAAAGTGCTTATGGAAAATGATACTTAATGTAGGGTTGTAGGAATTAGCTTGGTGAGTATCAGAATGCACGATGGCATAGTAAAGACCCTAATAGATGGGCGTCATATTCTAGATCTAAAGAAAAATATGATTTTGCTAGGTACTCTAGACAAGAATGATTATGAGTACAAAGCTCAAGATGGAGTTCTGCAGGTTTTCAAAGGTGCACTGCTTATCATGAAAAGAGACAAAAAGAATAGCCTTCGTATCTTGCAGGGCAGCACAGTTCAGGTAGTGCAGCGGCTTCTTCATCAGTCAATGATACTACAAGATTGTGGCATATGTGGCTTGGGCATATGAGTAAGAGAAGAATGTCAGAACTGAGCAAACGTGGCTTGCTTGGTGGAGAAAAGATGGCAGAGCTAGATTTCTACGAGTAGTGTATGCTTAGCAAACAACACAGGGTGAAATTCAACACTACAGTTCACAGGACCAAAGGCGCCTTAGATTACATTCACTTAGATATTTGGGGGGCCCTCAAAGGGAGGTGCTAGGTGTATGCTAATGTCCATAGACGACTTCTTATGGAGAGTATAGGTGTATATGTTGAAGCATAAGAACAAGGTGTTTGTCAACTTCAAGCAATGGAAAACTTTAATCAAGAAGCAAACAGGAAAGAAAATCAAGCGCTTGAGGATTGACAACAGAATGGAGTTTAGCAACAAAGAATTTCAGGAATTCTATGATAAGGAAAGAATTATGAGGCATCACACAGTTGTACACACACCACAGCAGAATAAAGTTGCAGAACATATGAACAGGACTAACTTGGAGAGAGCTAGATGTACGCTCATTAACACTGGATTTTCCAAGGATTTTTTGGCAAAAGCAATCAATATTGCTTGTTACTTATTGAATAGGTCACCATCAACTACTTTGGACTACAAGACATCAATGAAAGTTTGGTTCAGGTCTCCTACATTTCAAATCTGAGAGTATTTGGGTGCCTAGCCTATGCTCATCTTCATGATGGAAAGCTACAACTAAGGGCTAGGAAGTGAATATTCCTAGGCTATGTAGTGTAATGATGACAAAGGTTCCAAGATGATTATCAGTAAGGACATGACTTTTGATGAGTTTGTGATGATGAAGAAGGTGGAACAACCCGAAAGCAATAACAAGGCATTAAGGAAAAGGTAGAGTTTGAACTTGACACTCCACAAGTTTCAAAGGGAAAACAGAATGTGGTCGATAAAGCTAGTGAGAGCGAATTATCACATAACCAACAATAGGAAAATAATTCGCTATAGAACTATCGTTTAGTTTGTGATAGGAAGAGAAGGCAGATCAAACCACCACAGCGATTTACATTTTCAAATCTGGTAGTTTATAATTGAGTTCAGCCAAGGAGTTTGTAAGAGATGATCCAATCTAATGTAAAGAGGCAATTTTCAGGCCAAATTCTGATAAATAAGTTGAAGCTATGAGTGAAAAGACATAGTCTTTATACTAGAATAACACATGGTAGCTGGTTGATGTACCCAAAAAATAAAAGATTGTAGGTTGCAAATGGGTCTATAAGAAGAAAAAAGGAATTCCCAAGGTTGAGGATGCTAGATACAAGGCACAATTGGTTGCTAAGGGTTTTACTCAAAGAGAGGCAGTTGACTTCTATGATGTGTTCTCTTTAGTTATAAAACACACTTCCATTCATGTTTTATTTGCCATGGTTGCTCTATTTGATATGAAGCTTGAGCAAGTAGATGTGAAAACAATATTTCTGCATAGTGAGTTGAAATAACAAATTACATGAGCCAACTAGAAGGATTCATTATTTTTTAGAAACAAAATCAAGCATATCTCTTGAAGAAATCTTTATATAGCTTGAAGTAGTCTCCCATGCAATGGTACAAAAGGTTTAATGCATTTATTACACAGATAGGATACACTAGAAGCAATTTTAATTGTTATGTATATTATAAAAGATATAGTGATAGTCTTCTAGTATATTTACTATTGTATGTTGATGATCTATTGATAGTTTCTAAAAACATATATGAGATCAATATTTTAAAAACTCGATTAAGTGATGAATTTGAGATAAAGGTTTGGGCAGCATAAAGAAGACATTGGGCATGGAGATCATCCGAGACAGACATGCTAGATTGATGTACTTGTCTCAACAACACTACATTGAGAAAGTATTGGAGCATTTTAGGATGGATAAGTCCAAACCAGTGAGTACGCCACTTGCAACTCTTTCAGGCTTTCATCAAATGATTCACCAAGTATTGAAGAGGAGGTGGAGCACATGTCTAATGTGTTGTGTGATAGTGTAGTGAGTAGCTTGATATACGCTATGGTGTACACTAGGCCAGACATTCACATGTAATCAGTGTTGTAAGTAGGTACATGCACAAGCCAAGAAAGACTCATTGCCAAGCAGTGAAATAGATCGTGAGGTATTTAAGAGGCTCTACAGATAGATTTTTGAGGTATAGTCAATTGAATTCTACTGCTAGGATTATTAGCAATATAGATAGAGATTATACATGAGATTTGGACAGCAGAAGGTCCATAATGGGGTGTGTGTTTTATGTTTTGAGTTGTACAGTCAACTGGAAGGCGACTTTGCAGTCATCAATTACATTGTCTACAACAGAAGATGAGTACATGGCTTTGGCTGAAAATGTGAAAAAAGGCATTTAGCTAAAGGGGTTGATTGAAGTTATAGGTATGGATTCTAAGGTTACTTCAATATTTTGTTACAGTTAGAATGTTATACACTTGTTAAAGAATCAAGTCTTTCATGAGAGAACAAAGCACATTGATGTGAGATATCACTGTGTCTGGAATATAATGTCTCAAGATGTTATTTTGCTTGACAAGGTTGGGACCAAGGATAATTCGGTGGACATGTTGATTAAGATTATTCTAAGAATCAAATTCAAGCATTGCTTGGATTTGATTAATATTTGCAAACTTAGATGACATGCCCTTTTGGGGGCAAGGACAAAGAAGAATGATGGTGAATTTCAAGTCAAAGTAGAGAATTGTTGATTTTGCCTTAAAAATTGGGCTTAATTGATGAGATACGAAAGAAACGGTGCAAACCAGTAGGAGCAAAAACTAAGGAGGCATACAGTAGCCGGTGCCGCAACGCCAAAAAATTAGCGCCACGGCACCAAAAAGCTAACACCGTGGCACCAAGTGTCCAGAGAGCCGGCATCACATCGCCGGGCTTGCAGCTGCAGGCGTTGCAGTGCCCAAAAGCCAGCGCCGCGAACGGCCCATGAGCCTACTAGGACTTGATTTTTTGGGTATTTAAACCCCGTTTGCTTTTGGGACAAGATAATCTATTGAAAGAGACACATATTGGAAGGTTTCTAACTGCTTTTAAGATAGTTTCTCGAAACGGAGTTCAAAACAAGGGTGTTGGATGTTCTCATGAGATTTGTGGGATTCAAAGTTTGTACTTATACTTTGATTTGAAATTAATAAAATTCTTTTCTTTGTCGGGTAGATTAAGCACATCGTTGAATTAAGTTAAATCTTGTTATCGATTATATTGAATTCTTTTTACTATTATTTCATAATTAGGATTTTATCATTCCTAGTTATAACAATCTTTATAAGGTAAATTTCATTTCCATAAAGAACAGCAAAATTAACATAATGAAATAAGCAGAGCAATGACAAATCTGGTTTTGCTCCGACCCAAGATAAAATCCACTCTTCAAATTATATTTTGATATAATTCTTCATAAATCAATTTTCCAAAAGCTGCGTCAACGAAACAAAGATAGTAGAGAAGATGCATTATTTAAATGATTCAAACCTGCGAATCTGTGACATCAACACAACGATGCAACAAGCATTCCAGCCTCGCCATCCACTAGTAAAGTAGCCCGTTGCTTCACTTGAGTCTTAATTAATTAAAGAACTAACCACTGACAAAAATATTGTTGGAGCATAAATCATTTAAGCAACTATTCATCTTTCCCAACCGTAGATTGGATGTATTATAAATCTCGGACCTCTGATTCCGAACCGTAATCCGATCAATTTTCCAAAACTTCTCGGCAATTAAATGAAAAAAAAAAAACTGGCGGCTGCCTTTCACGTTATTTCCTATCATCGCCGCAATTTTCTTCGTCGCCTTCAGTGAGGCAGCAAGGAAATACTACAGCATTCAGCACTTTGCCAACGTGAATTCTACGGAGCAGCGAAGAGTTTTATACGCCGATTTGCAGTGCGAAAATCATCCGATAATGTTGAATCAGTGAAAGAAGATAGTAATTAGATGTTGAAGGTAGATGTATTTCAGCTGTTCAAGCTGAAATTCTCCTGATTATCGCGATTTTGATGGCGCTCAAATTTGTGATTTTGATCTTCTATCAGCTAGTTTTGAATTGGATAATCTATGCGTGTCGGATTGGAAATTAATTGTTAATAAATCATTACATCCATACTTTGAAATGGAAAAATGAAACTGAGTTCCAAAACTTTTTCAGAAAAAAATCTGGAAAATAATATTTAATTTTTTAGTATTTTTTCAAATACTGTCGTTGAATATATTATATAATTTTTTTAGTTTAAACAAATTTTATCACATTGTTTACTATACATTATAATGTAATTTAAACTCTTCTAATACATTTACTAATTTAATAATGAATTTGTTCTTATTTTAAATAAAAATAATAATATAATTTTTAATTTAACTTATTTTTATCGTTTATAATTTTTCCCTACTTTGTGTCCCAAGAGGTTCTTTTTTTTTAAATACCAAATGGGCAAAGAACGTTTTTTGCTTATTAAAAATCCTTCAAGATTTGAAAAATAAATCAGGCCACAAAGGATTAATCAATAAACCATGATAGCACACGTATCATGTCAAACTGTAAAAGTATCATAAAAAACAAATAAATAATAAATTAGGAAAAATATAGATTCAATCATACTTTATCAAATAAAGCAAACAACTCCTTATTATAAAATCTAATAAAAATAAACATTATTTTTTAAATATATTTAGAGGGTCTTTGAGTAAATTTATAAATTCCAAACATCTTATAAATTATTTTAAAACTTATAAGATATTATAAAGTATTTAATAATTTTTAAGCTTCTTAAATAAGCGATTAAGATCTTATAATTTCTTTTTTAAAAAGTAAAAAATTTATAATTTGTTTTGAAAATCTTAACAGGTTCTTTTAATTTTAATCACATTAATTATAATTATTCATATTTTATGGGCTTCAAAACTCATTTTATCCAAACATTTTAAACGCTTAGTTTTGATATAAGAAATGATATCTATAAGTTGTAAAAACACTTTTATATTGTATAAGAGCTTAAAAGATTTATATTGTAAAAACACTTTTTAACCATAAATTATGTTATTATTTATCTACATTACATATAAAAAATTAAGTAATTTATTATTTATAAATATAATTAATATGATAAAACTAAATTTATGCCTTAGGAATGACTTAAAGGCTTGCCTTTGTAATTATACCCTCATACCAATCAAGATCTTATTTGTAAATTTAAAAAAAAAAAAATTACACCCTCATTTTTATGCATATAAAATACAGTTGGAATCATCTAACTTTAAATGATATTTTTCCTTTTATTCATTTGACAGATACATGTCAAATTTATCCTATCTTTTCTTGTAAAAAAATTTATTTACAAATTATAATAGTTAATATGTATTTATAAACTGAACTGTTTATTAAAATATAGAATCCAAAAAGTTGAATAGCTAAGTTCTCTAATATCAAGACAAATGCAAGCACTAACTATCATACGTATAACTGCGAAATATGTTAGTGGTTATCCCCATGACCATAAAACATTTAATTCCCTCTTCATATTTTCTAGTCAATGTTTCAGTTCAAGCTTGTTTCCTTAGTGGTTAATTTCACGGATCGTGTGTGGACTGTTCAAATAAAACTTAATCAATTTGATGTTCAAATTATTTCTTCGTAGATAGGGCTATAAACGAGTCAAGCTTAAGTCACCATCTTAAAGTTCAAATTTAATTTAATTTTAAAATCAAGTTCAATAAGTTTGGTTCAAGTTCAAATAATTTCGAACTCAAGCTGAACTTTTCCAAATTGAACTAAGTTGGCTTACAAATCGGTTCAACTCAACTTACACTCCTATTCGTAGATTATAAGATTGAATTGGCATAAAACTTCTTCTATTGTATAGTTCGCAACATGCATGTGAAGACGATAATTAATCCAGCATGCATCTTAAGCACTTGTGGCTAAATTCTAATACAACCAATCAAAGTTGTAAAATTAACTAGTCTTATTGACTATTAATTAGTGTATTATTCGCTTATACTAAACTCATAACTTATTATTTGTAAATTTTCATATTTACTTATTGTTATCGTCAAAATTTTCAAAAAAGTACATAGGCTTGTCTAAAAAGGGCCGTTCTATTTGAGAGATGACATGAACCATATTTTGAAAGTTATAGCTAATCAGAAGATCAATCAATTAAAAAATTTATTGAAATACATAGATTTTAAAAGAATAAAAATCTATTAAGTTATAAGAGAATCCAAATTGTTTGAAAAATAAAAAGAGCAATGGCCTAGGAAACAATAGCCGAGATCGAAGAACCAACTCGAAGATCCATCGATATTCGTAAGTTTCGTAGGAGGGCTTAATAGAAGCTTGCATCCAAGGGATTGTGGCGAATCTTCGTTTGAAGCACATGTACAATAGAGCTTTCACAATGAACAATAATCAGTATAAGCCTGACAAAGTCTTGGAACCATGTTTATCCAGTCTTCCACATGATCCTAAGGGCCAGTTTGTTTTCATTTTTAAACTTCAATTTTGTTTTCTATTAAAAATAAAAATAGAAAATTATCAACTTTTACACTATTTTATCATATATTTACATTCTCAAAACATTCATTTTTATATTCTTTCTCCATTTTCATACCTATTTTCCCCCTATTATTACCTATATCTATTTTTTTTATCTTCCCAATACTTTTCAAACAACATTCACCATAAAAATTTTACAAATTTAAATTCAAATTATAATATTATTTTTTTAAAATAATTATAAATCACACTATCAATTCAAATTCAGAAACTACATAATTTTTAATATAAAAACACCAAATATCAAAATATATCTCATTTTCACATCTATATAAATCTATAATTTTAAATAATACATTCAAACACAACTCCATTTTTAACAACTTATACTGTTGTATGTCCGACGGTTACAAGATCAGCCGAACCAATATAGAAACGGATGGCATTAGATTCACCAACACCCTGCAATCTGCTTTTACCTGCTGACCACATCCTGGAAACACGGGCCATTAGGACACTACGGAATTTATAGGCAACTATTGAAGTAGGAGTCTGCGGTTATTCTTCAACACTATAGATAAACTTAGAAAGATAGAACTTAGAGGAGATCAAATCAAACACCTGCCGGTTATTTATTTCAATTTTAATCTTTCTTCAAACTCATGCCTTTCATATTTTTCAATAGTGTTGTATCTATTTTCAGTTTTCTTTAACACAATTTCAACAACTCCAATTTCCTACATCAACTTTCTTGACTAGTTTTCTATTAATTTATTAATTTCCATAATGTAATTTAAACTATATGAAACTAGGAGCGTTTTTTCGTAAGTTTAAAAATTTACTTTCTAAAGAGCGAAATCCTCTTTTTAGATTAATTATTATTTGATATTTAAAAAGCAATTTAGTGAGACGACTAGATCAATTGATCCAAACAATTGAGTTATAATTGAATTAAATTTTCCTGTCTTAACACTTATCTAAAGGGTTCTTTTATGTAAATAATATAGAGTGTGCAAACAAGGAAATAGAGCTTGTGACTTGCAGTGGATACCTTGCTCTTTCTAGCTAGTTAATAATGAAAGAAAAATTTTAACCTTCTCGTCGGCAAATCACTTTTTTATCTTTTTCACATAAAAGAGGAAAAAGAGTACGACCTTGAGCTTTTGGTAAAACAGGACAATTATTGTCTGGTAAGAATTAAGAGTACAGTGACCTTGGGCTACAAAAAAATAATAACAATAATAATTTACCCGTTGACCTAGCTGTCATCTTTTCCATGAAAAAATACTGTGCGATAATAATAATAATAAAGAAATAATTACCACATACAATTCGTTGCATTTGACGCCCCCACAATAGAATCTAACTGTTGTAAAATATCATAATGAGTTAAAATATCGTAGTTAATTAATACTTTCTCTCTCTCTCAACACACGCCAAAAGAAAAATCTTAATCAACAAAAATAAAAAACTTTCGATCGGATTGCTTATATTCTAGAAGTATCTTTTTTCATTTTGCATTATTTATAAAATAAAAATAATTTTTTTTTTACCATTTTCAACGTAAATATTTTTTTATCCATTTTCATAGCTGTATCTATGATTTTTAAATTTATAATATCTATTAATTTAAAAATAATTAAATAATGATATTTTACTATTATCCCAAAATGATGATACACATGCTAAATTTAATAATAATATTTCTATCACATCATACCAAGATAAATTACTAAATAATTGTTTTTATTTCTTTTTTTCAAAAATAATAGTGACCTTCTCCAAATTTATTAATATTTTTCTATCCTAAAACAATCTGATTGATGAGAGAGAAAAAAGAAAAAAGTGGGATTCATTCAATTAAATAATAATAATTAATATCATTATGCTAGGATATTTAATACTATTGTGCTAAATATTATTTTCAAATGTTATATATTATTTGGCTTTGATTTGAATTTTTTATGAAATCAGAAACTCATTTTAATTATTAAAGCAATCAAATCCATATACATTTTAATTACAATGACCACGACTGGAGAACTTAAATGTTAAAAACCGATAAAAATGTTCAAATTTTTTTCTTTTTGCTTTTGATATGACACAATAATGTATCAAGTTTATACCATAATTGAAGGGATATTAATTGATTCTTTGCATGTCTGGCTGACATAATTGGTATGTGCCATAATTGCAATCTGTGAAACAATTATGGAGAAGTATTTTGTACCATCATCATTAATTTCATGCCTTTGACATGCATCATGCATCCTCCATGTATGTAATAAATGACTTGGGGGTATCGCATTTTCTTGCCGGAACAAGTAAGGTAAAGGGGCCTATGGGAGTAAATAGACTCTTCTAATAAAATTAATATATATATATATATATGTGTGTGTGTGTGTGTGTGTGTATTATGAATTATTAAATCTTGTATTAATTTAATATGTTTATTTATAGTATTAGTACATTTTTTTTAATATTTGTTGAACTTATTAGATTCTATTTTAAAATGAATTTGTAAATTATTTAAATAAAATAAGGTTTCAAAATTTAGAAAACATTAGTAATAACATTTTAGTAATTAATATAATTAAGATTAAAAGATTTATTAAAATTTTAAAAATAAGTTAAAAACTTTCCATTTTTTTCAAAAAAAAAAAACTCATAAACTCTTAGTTTGAAAGCTTATAAATTCTTTTTCTATAAAAAAATATTAAATTCTTTTAATATTTTATTAAAGTTTATAAATTCCTACAAACGCACTCTCACTCTAAGTCGTCAAATTGTCCGCAATATAAATTTCTTATCTCTGTGTATTTAATATTACCCCTCGAAGATCAAATTTTCCCCAAATTTGAGGTCATGATATGGGGCCAGCTTTCAATGTCGCATTCAATCAGCTGGCTATTAAACCAGTGCATTTGGATTTGGCTCACCCATCTCAAGGTGCATTCGTTCATTGATGTTAACCTCGCATCCCTGATAGTAGGAAATTAATTTTCATATAATCCATTTAAAAATATATGTGCTAAATATTAAATTAAACTAAAAAAATATTACAATATAAGATATTTATACTATCATACATTATTTAAAGATTTAAAACTCATTGGATTATATACTAAATGAGTGACATGACGTGAATTATGATAGTAATTATAATATTTAAACATCAGTCAATCTGAAAATTTGTATAATTTACACCAAATAAATATTTAATTTATGCAAAAAATAAAGGTATTTTGGAATTTACACAAAAATTATGTAGTTTTAAATTTCAATAAATTATTTATACAAATTATGGTAATATCAATAATTTTATTTAGTTACATATCTAGAAGTGGAGGAAGATAATAATTCTAATTGAGCGATTGTATCACTTGACATACAATAAACTATATCATATAATCTAGTAAACAATGCACACACAGTTTGGAAATTGCATAATAACATCACAATCAATTATTAATTGACCAAAACTCAAATTACATTTGATTAGGAAAAAAACGTTATACTAAACTATTAAAAAAACTAAATTCTAAATTATTAATTTTAAAAACTTGAAATTTTATCAAAGTTATAAAATTATAACCAAAAGTTCCATTCCTATATATAATAGTATAAATTTCTTGAAGATAAGTCCTAATTTTAAAGTAGGATTAGGAATATAAATAAATTGTGAAGCAACTTACATCTATCATTTATTATTGGGTCATTTATATTGCTCTTAATCTATTGTATTTTTGAATTTCGAGTTATGTTTTGAAATTGTTCACTTATTAATATATATCAAGTCTATTTGATTGATAATAAGATATTGGTAAAAAATATTTAATATACTTAATATTCATTTAACATGTAGAGTAGAGAATAAAATACTGATTCAAATAGAATATGTGAACTGCATTCCTATAAATTTTAGTCTTTTTAATTAAAGTTATTTAATGGAGCGCTTGTTATTTTGAAGTGAAGAACCTCAAGATAATTGAGTTTCAATTGAAGCTCCACTGAACATGACAAGTTATGACTTATGAGCCTTTAATATCAATACAGTGAAAAGGTTTCAACGTGTCTGCCTTTGGACGTAAAAAAGAGAAAATGGGAGCGTCAATCCACTTTTAATTTCAATTTTGAAATATGGAATAAAGATATCTGACAAATAATAGCAAAATTGTACGCATAAAGGAAAATTACTTCAAGAACTGAAAGTTCACTAATAAATAATTCTATTTCAACCGTTCTCTCTTGGATCTTTCTTAATTTGTTTTGTTTTCCCCACCCAAATTGTTAAATCCTCTAGGAAAACTGTGCTGTAATTGTAGCATCAAGTTCTTGCAAGTTTTCCTCTATTTCTGTGGGAAAAAATTCTTAGTTCTATGGTTATTGGCACTCAACCCAAAAGCTGAAGTGTAAAAGAAACAAAAAGAGCACTTCTTCTGCTTCTGTCTCTTCATTCTCCTTTAAAAT
>JACGDI010004645.1:530017-540804 GCA_014898725.1 Jacaranda copaia
ATATATATATATATATATATATTCTGTCTCCCAGCTTTTGTTTCAGCTCATTCTGTCAATTCAAAAACAAAAACAAAGATATGTTCTTTATTTTGAACACTGGCTAAATATTGTTGGAGCCAAGAAGAGGAAAGAAAGATTCATTCTTGAAATGGGGAAGCTGCAAGTTTTTGGTTTGTATATCTTGGTGGGAATTACGTTTTTGTTGTCACAAATTAAAGGCAGTGTTTCTGGAACTCTTCTTGAAAGTGACAAGCAAGCATTGCTGGATTTTGTGGAAAAGGTTCCTCATTTGCACTCTTTGAACTGGAAAGAAAAGTTCCCAGTGTGCAAGAATTGGACTGGAATTACTTGCAGTTTTGATGGGAGTAGAGTAATATCAGTAAGGCTACCAGGGGTGGGTTTCCATGGCCCCATTCCAGAGAATACATTGAGCAGATTATCAGCATTGCAGATCTTGAGCCTCAGATCCAATGGCATTAATGGGACTTTCCCCTTGGAATTTGGTAACCTCAAAAATTTAACCTTACTTTATCTTCAGTACAACAATTTCTCTGGTCCCTTGCCTTTGGATTTCTCTGTCTGGAGGAACTTGACTATTGTTAACTTGTCAAATAATGGGTTTAATGGCAGCATTCCTAGGTCATTATCTAGTTTGAGTCAGCTTTCTTCTTTGAATCTTGCTAACAACTCACTCTCTGGTGAGATTCCTGATTTACATCTCCCAAACTTGCAGTTGCTTAACTTATCAGGCAATAATCTTGTGGGTAGTGTTCCTAAATCACTTCAGAGGTTCCCTAAGTCAGTTTTTGTGGGCAATAGTGAGTCTTTATTGGACTATACTGTTACTAGTTCTCCTCTAGTTTTGGCCCCTCATGAACAAAATCCCAAAAACAAGAATGTAGGAAAAATGAGTGAAAGGGCTTTGCTTGGAATTGTGATAGCTGGTTCTGCTCTTGGGCTTCTTGGTTTTGGTTTTCTGTTGCTAGTTTGCTTACTTAGGAGAAAAACAGATGATGGATTCCCCGGGAAATTGAACAAAGGGGATATGTCTCCGGATAAAGCAATTTCTCGGAGCCAAGATGCAAGTAATAAGTTGGTTTTCTTCGAGGGATGTAACTATGCTTTTGACTTGGAGGATTTGTTGAGAGCTTCTGCTGAAGTATTGGGGAAAGGCACATTTGGGACGGCATATAAGGCGATCTTAGAGGATGCTACAACAGTGGTCGTCAAGAGGTTAAAAGATGTGAACGTGGGGAAGAGAGATTTCGAACAACAAATGAATATCATTGGAAGCATCAAGCATCAGAATGTGACTGAGCTAAGGGCTTATTATTACTCAAAGGATGAGAAGCTTATGGTTTATGATTACTACAATGAAGGCAGTTTAGCTTTAATGTTACATGGTATGTTCCTTTGCGAAGACACATATTAGATTAATTTTTTCATATGATTTTGGGATATTTCTTTGCTTTACTTTTGGAATTCTGTTTGACTGAGAATATATGCAATCTATGTAATTAACACCAACTCTGATTGTTAAAGCCTGAAAAGATCAAAATCAGACAATGAATGGGGTAACTGAGTCTTTTCATTGAGCAGTCCTGTTGAATTTACTAGTCTAAGGTGGGACTAATCTTAATATTGCCTAATTGCTTTGTTTGATAACTATTAGGACAGGACCTGACCTTTAGTGATCACTGGGAACCCACTTAGGCAGTAGGCTTTTGAGATTGTCTTTCCAGCTTGGACAGTTATACCAACCAAAAGAAAACTATATATAAAAGAATAGGTTGTGGGACGATCCAAAAGATCAAGCATCTTAGTGGGGTAGACGAATCTCTTTGACCTTTCTATTGCAAAATTAGCCTCATTGGGTTATTATTTTTTGCTCTTCTGGCACCACGCACCATATGTTTTAAGACAAAAGAATACTCCGTATTATATATTCTGCTTCTTGTCTGAATGTGTTTTTCAAATGTACCTCACAACTAAGCGCAATGATTATCATGCTAAGTGTCATTTTTTGATTCTTAATCATGAATGAAGCGGTGGATAATGGTTGAGTAATCTATAAATATTCATATGCTGGCTAAAGAGCCCAACTCACACCTAGTGTCAAGACATGAAAGACTAAAATGGTTTCACTATTGTGAATTTTGTCCAAAAACTTGCAGGAAAACGAGGAGAAAATAGGACTCCTCTAGATTGGGAAGCCCGACTAAAGATTGCCGTTGGTGCTGCAAGGGGTATTGCTCGTATCCATACAGAAAACAACGGGAAGCTAGTTCACGGAAATGTCAAATCATCGAACATATTTCTAAATCCTCAACAGTATGGTTGTGTATCAGATCCCGGCCTGTCGACAATAATGAGTTCATTGGCTCCACCAATTGCTCGTGCTGCTGGCTATCGAGCTCCAGAGGTGACGGACACACGCAAAGTGACACAGCCGTCTGATGTCTACAGCTTTGGAGTTATATTACTAGAACTACTAACTGGAAAGTCCCCCATCCATACGGCTAGTGGCGATGAAGTTGTCCACTTGGTCCGTTGGGTCCACTCAGTAGTTCGAGAAGAGTGGACTGCAGAAGTGTTTGATGTCGAGCTGCTGAGGCATCCAAATATAGAGGAAGAACTGGTGGAGATGTTGCAGATAGCTATGACATGTGCGATAAGAATGCCAGACCAGAGACCTAAGATGTCTGAAGTAGTTAAAATGATCGAAAATGTCAGACAGACAGAGTCCACAAATAGGGCATCCTCGGGAGCCAAATCTGAAAGTTCGACGCCAATGCCTCCATCACCTGGTGTTTAAGACAGATTCTTTCTCCGTGCATCCCTCTGGTTCACCACCTCGGTGGATAAATCTTTAGATACTTTAAGGAAGTTCAAGTGGGGTATGCAATTGATCCACATGTATGTGGATCAAGTGGATTATTGTGACATTCTTGAATTAATATTTTTTTCCCAGGAAAACATGCATTTGTCCTCTGTTTCTTGGATGAACTCAAGTTTCTTCTGCTGTCAATTGTAGTTTCACATCAATATTTCAGTTCATGTTCTTACACGTGAATCTACATTTATCTGTTTATACCAGATTGCATGCTTTTGCAGTCTGTAGCCATGGAATCTTATCATTGGTTTTAATAGGGCTCCTCATAAGTATTCTTTTTATCCCTTATTATCTAAAAATAATTAAATTATTAATGATTAAGATAGGAGTGACAATGGGGTGGCATTAAATTTGAATCCACCCTGTTTGGTTTGGGTTTTGAAGGCTTGAGGGTTTTTGAGCATCAAGTTTTAATTTTCAGACATGGATCAAATCTGAATTTGACCAGTTAATATGTGTATGGACATATATTTTATGTATTATGCATCTATTTTTGTGATGTATATTGTATGTATATTCATATGCAAAATGTAAATATCACGTATTTTTAATTTAAAATTATAAAGTTATATTAATAAGTTGTTTATGCGTTTAACATAAGTAAAATTGATAAATATGTTCCAAGTTTTAAAATTTTCAAAAGTTAAACATGCACGTATGAATTCATATATAATTAATTTCTATGTTAGCAACACGATCTTTTCATAATTAGGAACTTTATTATTTTTTTTTAAACAAATACTTTTTTATATTTAGAAATTATAAAATAGATCTAGTGGGTTTAGTAGGTCTAACATATCGAAGTTGGCTAGATTTCGAGTCTATGGTTTTTTGGGTGTTCCAGTCCTGCGTGTTGTCGAATTTATTCAAACTCCACCTATTGTCATTACTAAATAAGATGAAAAAATTTGTCTTATATGTGAAATTTTCGAAATTTCTTTTAAACTAAAATAATATCATTTAATTGAGCAATAGGACATATATGATGTAATACTAAAAATCACTTGAACAACAAAGTGGGTAATAAATAAAACCACTATAATTTATTTTAATATAATTCATTTTTTTTTCAAAAATAAATTTCGCTGACAAGTATGATCTACTAATATTGACATATTCTATCATTTCTCCAAGGAAATTCTATTATTATTTAGGACCAATTTAGTATTATTTTCATTCTCATTTTTCTTTTCTATCATTTTTAAAATTTGGAAAAGTAGTTAGTGAAAATGAGTATATATTTGAATATATTGTTGGGAAGGTAATTGTTATGTTGGGTTTAGTAAGTTGTAAATGGAGAGAAATACTAATAATGAAACATAGATAATATATAAGTTATTGAAAAATATATTTTGAAAATAAAAATAAAAATAATATTGATTGAAAATGTGTAAAAAATAACGTATTTAAATTTTCAAGGAATAAAAAAATATGAAAATGAAATTTGAAAATGAAACCAAAGGGGCCTTTAGGGTTTTACTGACTGTAGGTTCATCTTCGATAATGGACCTTGTAAATGGCTAATGGGCTTGTGTAAACTACCAAGATCAGCATAAAAGGTTAGGAGCCCAAAAATTGAGGTAAAAAAAAAAATTAAACAAACAAACAAAAAGGATAACCAAAGTTCATGGTAATTTATTTTCTTTTTTTTTATTTTCCCTTTTTGTTATTTCTTTATTAGAGGGGCATTCTGAGTTTTTAATTAAAATTTTATTTCATTTTATTTTGAAACATTTTTGAAAAAACTTATCGAAATAAATTGGGAATAGTAAGTGTATACGTTTTTATGTCCGCTTTTGTTGGATTAATGATATTGTATCGATTTTGTTTATACTATTATTTATTATGGTAGTGTTTGCAGTAGGATGAAAAAATAATATTTATAAAATAACTGAAAGATGTATATTTTTTCGGCGGTGAATAATCAAGTAGTATAAAAATATACATTATATATGAGGAATAGAATTAAATATATATATATATATATGTGTATATGCTGTCATGATGATTAGATAATCTGAAAACTAACATTAATTTATATTAATAATTGAATTTTTATTTTTTATTTTTTATTTCTATAAACACGCACGCCAAAAGTTCGTATATATATATTCCTCTACCCATGAGTCATGATGAGGCACCAACAATCAAAAAGGTGAATGGGCCCAATGGCCCAAAAAGCGGTCCAATTCAATCTGCTCCCACCGTTCGAGAGAAGGGCCGTTCAGATTCGCTTGTCCTTCACGTCATTACGTGAACCGCACCCCACCGGATCCTAAACTTTTTATCCACTAACGTCTAATATTAGTAATGGGGCCCACGTAGTTAATATCATCAAAACAAAATAAAAAGGCTCATCAGATAAAAAGAAAAAAAGAGCAAAATTCGCATAAACTAATATTCTTCTACAAAATTAAAATAAGCTAATAAATCTTGATTTGAACTTTGAAAACCAAAGTACTTACAAGTATAAGAAACACAAAACACATTAGATATGAAAGGTGGAACTTAAATTAAGTTATCACTGATTTATTTGAGCAAATTTTTCACTATTTTGGAAGAAGATGAATAGTTAATATATTTGTTAACGTTTGGAGAATCGTATCAACGAGTATTAAACTTTTCAACTACAATGCATTTTCATGCCATAACAATTTGATAAAATTTGATGTGGATATGGCATAAATAAATTTTTAGAATATAAGATAAAATAATAGACCCAAATATGATTATATATTCAATTCATCAGTCGTATATCAATGCAATATTGAAAGCAAATCTAACATTCGGGATCTTTCTTGAAGTGTCCCATGCATTATAATTTCTCATACTTTTTCATATTAGTTGCAAATAAATACTTTAGAACGAAATGGAGAGTATTTAACTAATTTTTTTAAAAATTATTTTATAACTTATTTGTACGTTATAAAATGTTTTACAATTGCTGCGGCAGCTAACTATGCCCAAGAATCAAGACGCCGTCGGTGGAAAACGGGAACTGAAATGTAGGGGTGCCTTTGACAAAAACAATACTAAAGTTGTAATTAATTATGCGGTGGTTGAATTCTTCATAACCGAGAGAGGCAACAGCCAGCACGTGATTTCACCACCCAAAGTCCACACTTCCCCAGTTTCGGCGGCCTCCAGAACCTTCAGAATTCTGTGGTAAAAGAATGGGAGTTGGTAACATTGCTGGAAAGAAATTGTAAGCTTTGTTTGGTTGCAAATTTCATAATATTCTCTGATACCCAAAATAAAAACAAACAAGACGTCTTAATTTTTCAATTCTATTATTTAAAGTATATAAAATTATATCCAAAATATTTGTCATTATTTTTCTTAAAAATGTACAAACATAAACCAATTACTCCACCTATATATAAATATATATATATATATATATTAATAACAATCATTAAATTCATTTCACCCTATAACATAATAAAAAAATGACTGATGTAATATTTACAGTAAAATTTATCTCCTCAAAAAATACTTTCAAACAAATAATTTTATCCTAAAATATACTCCAACATCCTCCACAATAAAAACAAACAACCATTATATTTTCTCAACATACTTCAAAAAACACCTTTCTCCTAAATATTTTCCAAACAAAGCCTTACTTCTTAATACTGAATGCAAGAACAATTCTTGCCCACATCCAAGATTGTAAATAAAAATGGGGATCCTCTAATAATCGTGCTACCTGAAATTCATAATCGTCCTAAGTTTAAAGTTTTAATTACAAATGTTGTTTTTCTTTATGTTTTTTTAGTTTATTCAATGTTGCTTGTATACCAACTGCGAAGGCATAAGTCGATTAAAATGAGGTTACAATTACATATAGTTTAATTAAATTGAAAAAATCTTCTACTTTTGTTAAGTAATATCCATATTTCCTGGATACAAATGGCAAAATTGTCAAAAAAATAGAAACTAACAAGTTCACAATTGACAGCTTGACATACGCTTATTGGTGCAACATTATGCAATTTTGAGTTAGTTTTATTTTATAAAGTAAGTAGTAATTATTATTATTATTATTTTTTTTTATTGGAGAAATTGCATATATGAACAATTTTAATAAATAGACGCAAATATAATTATTTTCTTAGTGTGACTGCATATTATGAACAAAATTAATGAATAGACATATAAATCAGTAGGTCATGTCATGAGATACAAAAATGTTGTAAATGTATGTTAATATTATTATTATTTGAATTTAATTCCTTTAATTAAGCAACATGAGTTTTAAAAAAATTTCGGCATTAGTTCCGACTAGATCCTCCCCCAACTATACTGAATTTATTGTTCTTGCCCCCATAAATATAGATTTTGCAATCAAGTAGAGCCACATAATTTACATATCTTTTAAATTTATTCCTCAATAATTTCTTACTATTTTGTGATAATATAAAGTTTATTCATAATGCTCACTAAAAGGGTGTTTAGGTAAGCTTATAAGCTTCTCAAAATATCTTATAAGATATTTGAGAGCATATAAAATATTAATAAGTATTTGGTAATTTTTTTCAAAAAAGATCTTGTAAGCTTCTAAAATATGATATTATGAGCTTGTAAATTATTTTTTAAACAAAATAAGGAGTTTCTAACTTATTTTTAAAATCTTAACAAATTTTCATAATTTTAATCATATTAATTATAAAATTATTATTACTAGCATCTTGTAAACTCCAAAATCTTATTTTATCCAAACATTTGTGAAAACTTATTTTTGAAAAAAAAAATATAACGCTATGTTCTACATTTTCTCAAAAAAATTTCAACCTTCAAAAATAATTCAGAATAAAGACACATTCTCCTAATTTTCTCCCAAAACACTTAAATTTTATTCCCAAAAAATTCCTCTCAATTCACCCACAAAACCCTACACTCTGAAAACCACACTTACCACCCTTTCATTTTCTCATTCTACCTATCACATCACGCATGAATTTATCATTCTCTCATTTCACTAATCAATATATATGTATATATTTACATATATGAAAATATTAAAATTTTACTAGTTAAAATTTTTTAAAACTTATGTTTACAAATCTAATTAAACTAATTATCGAAAATATAAATTAAATTTAATTAAATATTATTTGCTATTACTAAATAATTCATTTATTGAATAACATATTAAATTAATTAAATTTACTTATTAAGTAAATAATGTATTATTTATATTTAATATTTAATGTATTAATAAAATATTACAGTTGTTAATTTAATAAATAACTTAAAATATTTTAATTTGATATAATAAATAAATTAATTCTCTAAATATTCTTCATTAAATATTAATCTTCACATTTATTTAAAATTATAATAAAAAATTTGATTATAGGGTGATATTTATTTAATAATCTATTAAGTTTAATAAATTAATATTGATATGCTAAATGTTATTGTTGAGAGAATTAATTAAATTTATGTAAAATTATTTGATTATTACTAAGTATATATTTACTAAATAATGTATTAATTAAATAATAAGTTAAAGTAATTAAATAACTTATTAAATTAATTTATTTAAATAACTTGTTATTTATATATTAATTCTGTTTCATTGTTTATGTATAATTAAATATTATGTTTATTTATTTAATAAATAATTTAAGATGATGTAATTTCATGTAATATAATATTTTTTTTCAATTTGATGAATCGTTATTAAATCTTATATATATATATATATAAATTATTAAAAAAATATTTTATTTAAATAAATAACAAATGTTTATTTATACATAAATTGTAAGTAATAAATAATTAAATAATTAATATTTAATTAATAAACAACAATTAGTTTATAATTAATGTATAGTAATTAAATTTTTTTATAAGTCGATATTAACAATTATGATATATGCTATTTTTTTATAATTAAGATATAATTATAATTTCATGAATAATTAATATTTATTAATATATATTTTATTCCAAATAATACATTATTTACTAATGTTAAATTTATAAAAATATAAATTTCAAAATAAATAATTAATTTAATTAATTAAACTTATATTTCAATCATTACAAATGTATACACACACATCATCCAACTATACATATACATATATATAACACATAAAAAAAATTCATTTTCACCATACAAATCCAATTAAAAAGCAGGTAATTTAACATTTACAATGATGTTTGTCTTTCCCAAAAACATAAAAAAACAAACAATTCTTTCTCAAATCATTTCATATTTTTTTCAAAATAAAAAGAAACGCTTTGCATATTCTCTAAATTTTCTCCCAAAAACCACTTCCTCCAAAAAAATTTCTATAAAATGCTCAAAATATAAAAAAACATAATTTAATATTTTATAAATTCTAAAAATATTTTATAAAATTTAAAAGTTTATAAAAAATTTTAAATAAATTTAATCAAACATTCTCTTAAAATATGCTGGACACATTCACAAAGATCGAAATACTTTTTACTCCCGAAAACAGAATTGAGAAAAACTAAAGTGACCCAGGATTTCTGAATTCTAAGACGCCAAATGATTTAGCGATGATGGACAAAACAATATTTATCTTTTATCAACATATATTACCAATATTAACGGCAAGAAAAAGATAAATTATTGATAAAATAGTAAGTTACAATGCAAAAATTATTAATTATGTATATTAGATAACAAAAAATTTAATTTTATTACCTTAATAATTTTTATAAATTAAATAGTGACAAAAATAATATTAAAGTTGTTATTACCATAAACAATTAGTGATACACCTATAATTAGGAATGTGCAAAAAAGGATCAAAATTCATTGAACCAACCAAAAATCGAAAAAATCAACTTGAAATATGTTTGGTTTGAATTTTTATTCCGTTAACAAAAACCGAATCAAAAATCAAAAAAAAAAAGAAATGGTTCGGCTTGGTTCAATTAACCAAACAGAAAACCGATTTGGTCCTTTTATTTTGTTTTTTTTAAGCATTATTATTTATGTGTCTACATCAATAATATAAGTGTGGAATATCTTTTATTATATGTTAGTAGGTTTAGTAAATTTCATATTTTTTATTAATTTCTTAAGTCTAAGTATAATTTTTTAAATAATATAAATGTTAATAGATTTTTAAGTTTTTGGGATAAATAAAAAGAGAAGCTTTTGTTAAGGTGAGAAAATTGAGAAGAAAAGAAAAAGAAAAGTACAAATGGAGAAGGAGAAGAGAAAATAAAATTATATTATTATTATTTTTAAGATAAAATTGACTTTATCATCTTATTACAAAATATATCAAAATTCATTTTATCAAACATATTGGTACCAGATATTTATTCAATTCAAAATTTTTATAACACGAACCTTTTTTTATCAAACAAACTTTTTGGTACCAAAAGAATAAGTAATTCAATTCAAATTTTCTACCTAAAATCAAATATTTTTTTATCAAACAAACTTTTATCACACTTTTAGTACCAAAAAAATAAGAGAGAGTTTGGCTGTGTTTTTATTTTTTATTTTCATTTTCAATATTTTTAAAATTTGAAAAGTTAGTTAGAGTAAATAAGTTGAAAATAGATTTGTATTTGGATAGTATGCTGGAAAAATAATGATTATATAGAGATTAGTAAATTGTACGTGGAAAGATACAATAATAATGAAGAAAAGAGAAAATTTATACAAATTATTAAGAAAAGTTATATAAATTATTGAAAGAAGATATGTAGATTATTGAAAAATGTGTTTTAAGATAAAAATAAGTTGAAATATTGGTAAAAATAATGATAAGTTATTAATAATTCATTTTCAAATAGTAAAATAGTTGAAAATGAAAATAAAACATAACCAAACTACCTCTAAGTGATCCAATTTAAATTTTTTACGAGTCTTATCATGATCTTCAAGAAG
>JACGDI010004645.1:547779-565142 GCA_014898725.1 Jacaranda copaia
TGCGTTTCAAGGTTATCATTAGATTTTTATGGCTCCTGAGGATAGGCATAAAACTTTCTGTGTTTTTCCTAATGGGTTATACTATTTTTTGGTCATACCTTTTGGATTGAAAAATGCTGGGACAACTTAGCAAAGGTTGGTCAACTTTATGATCAAAGATGAAATTAGGAAATCGATAGAGGTGTACGTGAATGATATGATCGTAAAAATAGAAAATGCCCAAAATCACTTGCTCGACCTCGATCATACTTTTGCAATCCTAAGAGCATTTGATCTAAAGATGAACCCAAACAAGTGTACATTCGAGGTCCGCATAGGTAAAATTTTGGGCTACATGGTCAGTTGATGGGGCATTGAGGCAAACCTATAGAAAATTCAGGCCATTCTCAACGTCACCCCTCTAAAAACAGTCAAAGATGTTCAAAGATTGGTCGAAAGGATTATAGCCTTGAGAAAGTTCATTGCAAGATTGGCCGAAAAAAGTTTACCTTTCTTTAAAATTCTCAAAAACACCAAAAAGTTAGATTTTCAATGGAGTGAACAGTGTGATCGGTCGCTGGTTGAATTGAAGCAGTATTTAGCCTCGCCCCCTATGCTTGCAAAATCTGAACTAAGAAAATTACTTCAGATATATTTGGCGATCTTTGAAACATCAATCAGCTCAGTTTTGGTCTCGACCTGAAATGGCAGCCATCGGCCATTCTACTATTATAGTAAGTCACACCAAAGACTGAAGCATAATTACTTAGAGATCAAAAAATTTACCTTGGCACTGGTAACTGTGGCTCAAAAGTTGCGACCAAACTTTCAATCTCATGCTATCATAGTGTTGACCAATCAACTGTTGAAATAAGTGTTGTCGAAGCTAGACACATCTGGAAGACTGACCAAATAGGCTATCGAACTAAGAGAGTTCGACATCACTTTCCAGCCAAGAACATCTATCAAAGCACAAGTTTTGGCTGACTTCATTACCGAGCGAGTTGGCTTGCCCAAAAGGAATTGCAAAGCCCCTCTTATTTGGACTTTGCACGTGGATGGGTCGTCGACCACATCTGGAGGAGGAATAGGAGTTGCTCTCCATTCTCCAGCTGTAGAGGAATACGATTCTGCAATAAAACTAGACTATGCAGTCATGAACAATAAGGCATAGTACGAGATCCTTATCACAGAAATAAGAATAGCACTCAACCGTGGTGTCGAGCAATTGGTCGCAATTACAAACTCTCAGATAATAGTTAAGTAGGTTGAAGAAAATTTCAAAGCTAAGGACTCGGTGATGAGTTGGTACCTGGCTGAAGTGAAAAAATTACAACAGTCATTCATAAGGTTCACTCTTAATTAGGTACCTCGATCTAAGAACGAGTGGGCGAATGCTCTCTCAAAGTTTGCTAGCTCGACCAGGGGCACAGAGACATAAAAATTACATTTTTGGTCGCTGATAGACCATCGATTGGACCCCACAAGGAAAATTTGATAACAAGCATTGAAGAGACTATACCTTCTTGGTAGGTCCTGATCAAACTGTATCTGAGCCAAGGCACCATCCCCAAGGATAGAAATGAGGCTTAACACCTTTGAGGTCAAGTTACCAAATTTACACCCGATGAGCATGGTCAGTTGTATAAAAGGTCAATTTTCGAACTCCCCTTGAGGTGCCTGGACCCCGATCAGTTTCTAAAGTTATTACAGGACATTCATACAGGTATGTGTGGTAACCTTTCTGGAGGAAGATCCATGGCCCACAAAATAATTAGGTACAGATACTTTTGGCCAACATTGTTGAACGCCTCAGTGGATTTTGCATGAAAATATTCATCATGTCAAGTCCATTCAAATTTACCACACCAACCCGTAGTGCCAATAATCAATGTACAAATTTCTTAGTCTTTTGACTAGTGGGGAATTGTTATTTTAGGCTTATTGACAAGATTAATGAGACAGCAAGAATTCATAATCATCACAGTCAAGTACTTTACTAAATGGGCCGAGGTTGAGGCTATTCCTGAGATAACAAATGTGGCCATCAAGAGTTTCATATGAAAAAATATCATCGATTGTTTTGGTTTGCCCAAGATCCTTATTTCAGATAACAGCACTCAATTCTAAAGCAAGAGCACCAGAGGTTGGTGCGAAGCCTTGGGGATCCCACAGCACTTCACTTTAGTAGGCAATCCTTAATCGAACAGTCAAACTGAGGTAACCAACAGAATGATCCTCAACCAACTGAAAGCCAGGATACAGGACACTAGCTCAAATTGGGCAAATGACCTCCCTAGGGTGTTATGGGCATATAGGACAACTCCTCGAATAGCTACAAGTCATAGCCCTTACAATCTCATTTATGGGTCTGAAGCAGTCATCTTCTCAAAGCTAATTCAACACATAGCTCGAGTAATTCACTTCCATCCACTAAGAAGCACATTAGAGAGAAAACTCGACCTCAAAAATATCGATGAGTGTCGGCAAGAAGTTTATAATACTATACAGTGCTACAGGTCGAAAATGGCTGAGAACTATAACAAAGGAGTCAAGTTGTGTCATTTTAAGGTCGGAGACCTTGTTCTCAAAAGTGTAGAAGTCTCCAAGAATATTGGCAAACTCAACTCGAGATGGGATGGACCATATATTATTGTTAAAGCATTGAAGCACAATGCCTATAGACTAGCCAATATGAAAGAAAAAGAACTCCCTCGCCCGTAAAATGCCATTAACTTAAGAAAATTTTACATTTAAAATTATGTTGTACTTATCCTTGTATTCTGTGATTTGAATAAAGTTTCAACAATACCGCTACAATTTGCAAGCATTATTATAATCGTACTTAGCAAGCACCAAGTTCCTAGTCGACCCCATAGTTGATGAATAAACAGCCCCTCACTGCTACTCATGCTGCCAATAAGTTCCTAGTCAACCCCATAGTTGACGAACAAGTAGCTCCTTGCTACCATTCAAGCGGTTTCAAGCTGCCAACAAGTCCTTAGTCGACCCAATAGTCAATGAATAAGCAACCCCTCGTTGCCACTCAAGCAACTCCATGCTGCCACATATGTTCTCGATTGGCCCTGTAGTCGATTGACAAAAAGCATCATGCTACCAGACTCGCATCAATCCTATAGTCAACAAAGAAATAGCTTCACGCCATTTGATTAGTTTCTAAAATTTAAATCAACCAAGGCGTCAACCCAAATGGCTGCAAGTTGCAAGCTTAGGATTTTCTACCTAAATCTAACAATCAACCAAGTAGTCAATTAATAAGCTGATCATACAGCAATAAGAATCAATGACACAGTCATGCAAACAAATTACTACCCGTCAGTCAACATTAAACAAAATCAACAATAGTGTTATTAGATTTTCTTAATTATGATGGTGATAACCAAATGTTTTATCAGTTATTCCCCACATTACTATGACAATCAAGTTGCATTTGATAAGATTTGAGAGATATCTTTAACGTAACAAGATTGAAATGAAAAACATCCTTTATTCATTGAGAAGTTGGTCATAATTACAAAAAAAAATAAAACAAAACAAAACAAAAAAAGAAGAAAGTCAATTTAGCTTTGGTTGGGCCCCACCTAGTTGCCCTCAAGCCCTTCTGAATCAGGCTCTGGCAACATGCAAACAAGTGGCGAAATAGCTCAAGGTGGTTGAGAAGGCCCAGCGATATCACTCATGAAATTAGTCGAACGCAACACGTACTACGCCACATCTACCTCTTCTTCTCTAAGCTACACCACAAGGTCTTCCACAAATGTGAATTCATTGACCAACTACTCTAACTTTGCGTTGACCTTAGTCTTCTTCTTTTGAGCTTCAGTCAAAGGCTTATCTGGTGCAGGGGTCGCAATTTCCTTCTCCGGGGCCTGGTTGACTCTGTTCTCCTTAGGGTCAGGATAAAGCTCTAATTTATCATTTAGTACAAGGCTTATCTTGCTCTTGTCATCAAGCCAAAAAGCATAGCCTAGGCACTCGAGCTGCTTCATAGCCTTGTGGAATGCCTCGCAAGCATTGTCGAGTGACATGATCATGTCCGCATCCTAAAAGGCGGGGCTCAAGATAAACTAATTGACTGCCTCACACCGCATCATTAAGAGGTGTAGGTTGAAGGCCTCCCTCACCTCATTTGTAGCCTCTGTGCGATCTTATGCTCGACCAAAAGAAAACTCACCTGTAGGTCCAAGTGAGCCTTCTTTATTACTGAGTCCATTCGACTCTGCTCTTCGACCACCTAAACCAACTACTGATCTTTAGAGTTTAGCTATTCTTGGAGCTCGGCTACCTTCTTGTTCAGTTGCTCAACCTGAAGTTGGGAGAACTCAAGCTACACCTTGAAGGTTTCCATATCCTCTCCTTATTGCAATTTTTCCCTATCCACTAAGGCCAACTCCAATTAATGAAAAATACTGTAGCCCATTCGCCCCACCTGTAACATAAAAATATCAGTCCACAATACTATAATGAAAAAGGAATTCGATGAGAAACTATCAATCTCGTGCTTATCATATTATAGTAGTAAGCCAATGCTCGAAGAACCCCAACCTGACTAAGGCCCCTCAATTTTTGCTAGTCAGGTAAGAAAAGCCCTGAGGTCAGCCACTTTAAGGTGTTGCTGCCGATCATTCCTCCTTAGACGATGGAGGTCAAACTAGTAATTTTGTTAGTCGAGTCGGTTGCAAAATAAGGCGAAGACAACCAAAGGAGTTGGAATAGTACTCTATCACCAGGTTTTCCAAATAGATTGTAGCCTGTCATAGCTTTTTATTTTTCCTTGTCGCTTGCAGCCTTCTTCAGCGACAAGCCTCCCTGCTCGACAATCTACCTTTTTCCCTGACCCACGAGACTACTTTGTATAGGCTTCTCTCAATGAGCAGATTGGGGTTCGAGTACTTGTTCGATTTACAAGGGTACAGGAGTCGAGATCGATCATGTCGAACTGACTAGCTCAACGGCAGCTCTCTCCCGCCTAGCGACAGCAGCTCGGCGGCATTTCTCATTTCTTAAAGCCTTGGCTTGAGCTTTGATTCTGCTCCTAGTCATTATCTCTTCTTAATCTGCAAACATAAACAAGACAAAAGGGCATTAAAGTCGAGAAGAAAAATAATAATCACAATTAAAATGATCAACTAGAATTTCTACTTAGTCGATCGCCTACAAGCAAGTTAAGTTGGGCCGACGATAAGCCTGCCTACACCAAACACCTTTCTTCAGTCACAACCGAGGTCTCCATGTGCCCAAATTCAACCAAATCACTGACAAAGGTATTAGGAAACTATATGTCTGGTTCCCCGGCATCTCTATAGGCACCCTCCACTAACCCCTCAGAATGGCGAAATCTTCTTACCCCCAAACATAGAAAAAATATTTTTTCCACTCTTACCCGTATGAAGAAGCAAGGGATACTAAGAATTTTCAGTGGGGTCGAGCAGTCAAGTAGTAAAAATCAGACTACTCAGTACTACCCATCTTTTACGACATGAATAAGTGGAATAAATTTGAAAAGTTGGTGAAGGAAGTAGGTTGATTATACAAATGCATTAGCAGTGCAAAACTATAAAGAGTGGCAAAATATTTGGGGAGCAACTGAGTTATGCAAACTTCTAGACCCACAAGGAGGTCGATTATTGCTTAAGCGAAGGTGAACCTAAGGCAAAATCTCAACCCTTTCTCAGACACTGTTATATACCCCCTAGGAGGTTGATGCAGTCTATCCCAAGACTCCGGCACCAGCAACTCTTACTCCTCAGGGATATGATACACCTCCCTAATTTGTACCAAGTCAGCAGGTGATATTTTGGAGGTTATTTCTATATAGCAGTCGGGTGTAAACAATCAACCCCGAGATGTCGGATAATCACTTAGGCCAGCTTCACCCCCAGAACTCATCACCAACTATTTATCTTGTGATATCCAATCAAAAGGCACCTCACTCCTTGGATCCACACCATTTTGAACCATTTTCCTATATATCTCAATTAATCTTCCCTTATAATGCTTGTAGCTCTTTGCAAACATGTCCTCTACATACATTGTGACCAAAGAATTGGTGTACCATCTTTTGATTAAAAACCATTGCTAGGAATACATTAAATTAGACACAAAGTCAATCATTAAGATAATGAACATCCATGTGCATATAATAAATGAAAAACTTAAAAATTTATCAAATATGTAATGAACTTATATCTAGTCCTGCATATACATGCAATTTATCATGGTCTGAAACGTTTGTCCATGTTGTTTTCCAATCAAGTTCCAGACTATGGCAAACAATGATACCAATCCCATTAGACAAATGAGAAGCATACTTGATCGGCCTCTTTAAGCCCTCAAGAAATTCAATTTCCAACATTTTTCCCCCCGATAAAAATCATAAATAAGAAAACTTAAGTGAACACATTCAAAAAATGCACATAACGTATTAAAGATGCTAACACTTATATTTTTTGCAATTTCTCTCTTTATTGCCTTGCCTATGCTTACACTACAACCTCTTTTTTTGGTAGGACCTATTTTTTATTTGTCAAT
Source organism: Jacaranda copaia (assembly GCA_014898725.1). Lineage (NCBI taxonomy): Eukaryota > Viridiplantae > Streptophyta > Magnoliopsida > Lamiales > Bignoniaceae > Jacaranda > Jacaranda copaia. Next base: position 554,311 of record JACGDI010004645.1, read on the forward strand.
ATATAAATATAAAAATAATAGACACGATTATAAATTATATAAATTTAAAAATATTAGTAATTGTAGATTTATTAACTTGTGGTTGGAGTAGGATTTGTACTTCCAATCTCTCCAATACCCTCTTCAAGGAGTACAGTTCCTAAAGACTGAGTCTCTTGTGGTAGAGTACTTGATGATGGAGGAATCAATGGTATATCTATTGATAGTAATGGTATGGCATGAGGATTTGAAATAGTTGGAGATGCCTGCTGATTAGCTGTAGCACTCCTAGTAACACATGGAGTTACATGGTGGTGTGTCGTGTAGGATCAGTCTGAACAATAGCTGGAGAAGATTTTTGTTGGTTTGTAGATAAAGAAGCCTGACTCGTAGTCAAATATGGAGATGTAGAAGGATCTACAACTTTCATGGGCTTTGAAGGTAGAGAAAATAATTTCCTACTTATACTAATGGAACTCTTGGTTATGGGCACATCAAAAGTTGAAAGTTGATTTGTAGTGAAATGTGGAGATCTACGCAAAGGTGTGGGAGTAGCAGTTTTTGAGGTTGAGGGATTTTGAGTGCATTCATTCATTGTTGATGGAGCATTCCTAGTTATTGGATAATGCAACACAACTCCCTTAGGCGGCATTTTTATTGCAAAATAAAAAACAAAAACAAAATAAGTTAATCATTTCAACAATAACATCAAAGAAAATAAGTAGAATGAGATCAACATTGCTACAAAAGTATTTAAACAGAATTGCAAAGTTAGGAATGTAAGAATAATATTTTATTAAATTTGAAATTCAACAAAATAAAACATTTATACTTTGAGAATTTAAACAATCAAATGCAATACATGACATTAAATAGCATTTCACAACATGTATATAACATGACTAAGACTCAAGTTAGTATGAAAATGAACAAAAGAAGTATATTTTATATTGCATGAAGGTCAAATAATAGAAATGAATGCAACTATGTTGAAAAATACGCACATAAATAATTCTATTGAATATATAACATTTGAACCTATGTTAAGTTAAATTAAATGGTTGTTTTTGTAGCTTATTTTTAATGAGGAAGTATGAATATCATCTTCATCTTCATCAAAATATTGATTTAATGTATCATCTTCCTTATCACTTGAATCAAATTCGACACCATATCTATGCTCTCTAATGCCATTCAGAACATCTTCGTCTATAACATTAGGCTCAATATCTTCTCTAGCTAAATATTTCAAATTAAAGCCATCATTTGCCAATACAGTTGTATCTCCATTTGAATCATAACGCTGAAACGCATCGATCTGACCCCTCAATTCAACATTACTCTTATCTAATGCATCTGATTGTTCATGTTCAGGAAGATTCCAAAGATGCCTATGGTATATACGTTGCACAATTCACTAATTATCACAAAATTTAGTGTCATGGATGTAGAAAGCTTGTTGCACTTAGTTTGGAAACACAAATGGATCATCTTTGTACCATTGAGATCTTATATCAATACTAAGAAAATGCTTATCCTATCTTATTGTAGTTTTGCTACCAGTATGAACCACTCACATTGAAATAATACCACTTTGTAGCCACAAAGATATGTGAGCTCTAATACTTCAATTAAAAAGCCATAGAACGTTGCCATCTCATTATTGTGCTCCCCCTCTACAATCAATCCACTATTTTGCGTGGTTCAGCGATCATATCGATCTTTTGCATGGAATCAAACTTCATTCACACAACAACCAGAATAAGACTTTATTAAGTATGATTAAGGACTATTTGCCAGTGTCCACAATTCTTTAGAAACTTGCTCAAGGTGTTGGTGATAGACTTTGTTAATCTACAAATAAAAATAGATGTAGAATGATGAGCGTTAGTACAATTCAAATTTAAACTCATATTGGTATAATTTACAACTCACATGCTCCCTAAACCAACAATGGAATTCTTCTTGATGTGTTTTTTGAATGTCTCTCACATTGAGCCTCTTCAATTCCTTCAAGTGCTTTCTAAACCATATAATTATCTTAGGTTATGAGAAGTATTAAGCTCAAAATATTATATGACAAACTTAAGATGAATTTTGTCTTACCCTTTGTAAGGATCCACTTCATTACAATAATTCAATATAAAATTGTAGGCTACCTGAAGCTGCTTTTGTGACAGTGGAACAACACGTTTAAGGGGTCCAAACAAATAGACTTTTAATGCAAAGATGGAAAGCTCGCATTCAGTTGGTTGGTCGGCACCATCATTATTTCTTGCAACCTTATTAGACCTTTTCTCAATGTCATTCAGATATATTGATATGAATGTTAAACACTCTTTCACTATGTATCCTTCAGCAATAGAGCCTTCAAACCAAGCTTTGTTGTGCACATAACCCTTAAGAGATTTAAGGAACCTAAAATAAAATGTCACACAAAGAAGCTTTGTTAATACTCTCTTTTGGATTTATTTGAATAGGAATTTTTGTTTGTGATAAAAAAAAATAGGATTCCTTTTACCTTTCAATGGGATACATCCAATGAGAATGGACCGAACCAACAATTTTTACCTCTTGAGGTAGGTGAATTGTTAAGTGGACCATGATATCGAAGAATGCGTGAGGAAATATTTTCTCTAACATGCATAAAATAAGAGGAATATTTCTCTCCATTTTCTTAATGTCAACAACTCTTAGTGTCTTTATACATAAGATGCTAACAAATTCACTCAATTCAAATAACCCTTCACTAACATTCCTATGAAGATATCTACGATTGCCCTCATGTATCAAACGTTGTAAGAGTACATGGCAATCATGTGTTTTTAACCCGAATATCCTTCTATCTTTTACACATCTAGTAACATTTGAAGCATATCCATTGGGGAACTTGAAAAATCTAAGGAAATCACATAAGGCCTTTTTCTCTATGGATGAAAGGTTGTAACATGCCTTAGGCTTTATTGTTACATTTCCATGTCTTTGTAAGTGTAACTCCTTTCTTATATTAAGATCACACAGGTCTTCTCGTTCCTTTTCTATGTCTTTTGTTTTCCCATTGATGTTCAGTAACGCCCCTAACACACTATCACAAATGTTCTTCTCCACATGCATGACATTAATATTATGTCGAATTTTGAGTTTATGCCAATAAGGCAACTCAAAAAAGATACTTTTCTTTACTCAATACCCTTTCTCCATACTTCATTTTCTCTTTCGATTACTTAGGTGTTTCCCAAGTACGTCAAGCACGTGCTTCATATTGTTCAAGTGTAGAACCACTTCATCCCCCGTCCATTCAAGAGGTCTAGATCGACATTCTATCTTACCATCAAATAATTTGCTCCTACGAAAGGAATAGGCATTATCCAAGTAATGACGATAACCCATGTAGCATATCTTACTTTGAATCTTTCTTGAATCCATGTCGTAGAGACAACAAGGACAAGCTATGTATCTTTTCGTGATCCATCCCGCCAAATTACTGAGTGTAGGAAAATCATTAATTGTGCTACATGCATTTTGAAAGATTACTTACTAGAGACATCATATACCTAGACCCCTTCCCATAATTCTTTCAACTCTTCTATCTGTGGTCTAAGATAAATATCAATATCTTTTCCAAGAGCCCAAGGACCAGAGATAAGCAAAGGCATCCTAAAAAAAGCTATCGTTCATACCTTTGTATAGTGGCATATTATATGGAATGACTTCAATAGGCCACATACTGTATGAATTACTCATGTTTCCAAAAGGATTGAACCCATCCATAGCAAGACCAAATATGACATTATGTGGATCTGAGGCAAAATCTAGATATTGAAGATCAAATTCCTTCCAAGCAGGTGAATTGCAGGATGGCTCATACTTTCTTCCATATCCAAACGTGTCTCAGCATGCCACCACATATCAGAAGCAGTTTTAGAACACATATAAAGTTGTTGGAACCTTGGAGTTAAAGAAAAGTACCACAAAACCTTCTGGGGAAGATGTTGCCCTTTCCTTTCATGAAGTTTCCAACGAGGCTCTTTACAAATCAATTAACATGTTTCATTTTCATTTTCTTTCCAAAATAAAGCACAATCATATCTATATGCATCTATTTTTTTGTACCCTAATCCTATTCCTAAAAGTAGTTTTCTAGCCATGTAAAGATTTTTTGGAACCTCATTTCCTTCTGGTAGGACATCTTTGAATAATTTAAGTATCCTGTTTATTGTTTTATCAGACATTCTATTCATTACTTTGATATGCATCAATTTCACAATAAAGTTCAACAAAGAATGGTTCTTGCAATCGGGGTATAGTTCACGAGTGGCATCATAAAATAGCCTTTCAAAATTTTGTTCGTTTGAGTAATAATAGGCTGTAGAAAATTCTGCATCTCTAATTTCCCCTATCATTTTTGGTAGTTCATCATTCCCATCCCTATCACAATCATCACATTCTTGGCATGACCATATACTATCATTTTCAAGAGGCCCACTACTATGAGTACTTTGACTATTAGAAGCAGACCAATCTGATTCATGTTCCCCATGATGTATCCAATGTCAATAGTATGCATAAAAACCCCTTATGATCAAATCTCTCTTATCCTCAACAAGACTTTTTCTTTTAATATTCAGACATGTATTGCATGGACATAAAATTTTGTTGTCTAAGTCAATTGCATTCTCCCTTGCAAACTTAATAAATAAGTCTACACCAGCAATGAACTTTAGATTGAATCTATCTTTCTCATCTATCCAAGTTTTATCCATATCTGCAATATATAATTAAGTTTGAGATTATGTGAACCATATCCTTATTTTAAGGAGCTTAATCTCCACATTTTCATATTTCAATACCTGATTTTATTTGGTTATTAATTCTTACATAAAAATAACATGTGTTTAGATCAGTGATTTAAAAATATTTACTTATAAAATTAAAAGTGATATTTTAACATAAGAGTGGTCACTATGTATTGATGGATAATTATTACATCAAATAATTATCCATCACTACAATAAATAATGAGAGCACAAGGACTTATAGCAAGTAAACGCACGCATCATCTGAACTTCCCCATTTCCCAAAATATATTGAATAAAAAAGAGAACAAACAAATGTCATGTTGATTTTTATTCTTATATTTGTTCCAAAGCTTCAGTGTCTTATTTGACAATGAAAGATTAATAATTACTTAATAACTGAATGCCTTCAATCTCCAAATTAAAACTACTTAGTTCCATTTTAGCAACCACTTAAACACTACAAGACAAGGAGCAATTGTAATCATTTGCTTAATCTTAGAGATAAGTGCAAAATCATAAACTTAACTAACAAAGTTTCTTCCATAAAAGAGTAATGCTTAAAGCAAGAGCAGCAACTTTCCCCCTAGGCCAACACCAACAAATTCAAACATGATTTCTAGCCTAGTTTACTTTATTCCCTCTATTCAACGTTGAAGAAAAACTCTTCTAAACTTAAACAAATACACGAATATATACAAATGCAACTATATAAAAGAGGGAATGCCCCAATAATGAAAATTCCTCAACTTTTCAATGAGAAACAATTACAAACCCAAAAAAACTAACGAAATACAACAATATGTAGACCTTAAAGTGTTAACACAACAATGAAGAACAACAAAATATATACCCCAAATTAACCATATATGTAGGAAAGGCCTAAGGAAACAGAAATATGCTAAAACTATACCTGAACGTTTGAGAAGCATAGAGCAACAGGGGCTCGTACAAGCAACAATTTGACAAGATAGCAACTTTGGCTCCTACCAAAAATGAAAAAAACAAAAACATAAACATAAGCAATAGAACTTGCTTTTTCAGAAAATAGAAACATAATACTAATAAACATTAGCACTAGTTGAGCAAAGGAACAACAAAGATACTTGTTGTTTTTAACTTGGATTTTCGCAAATCCTCTGTAGTGGAACCTCCATGCTCCTCACTGAAACCATTGAGCAGTAGTAGGGAACCCAGATATTACAGGATAGAATACAGTAAGCTACTGTGTGACAAATCAGACCAAGCAAAAAAAGGAAAACAAAAAAGGAGAATTTTTTCTATGCAGAAGAAAAATGGCAAAACGTGGAAGATGACGTCTTTGGAATGTTGTTTCTGGTCTCAAAAAACTAAGTAAGCTTCAACGTTTCTCCCTCGCCAGGTATGTTCTTTCTTTCAACTAGCAATATCCTGCTGTCCACATAGGCCATCAAACTCTACCCTACTCGAAAATGGAGGACGACTCGAAAATGGAGAAGGACAAAGCTGTTGTTTCTGGAAACATAATACCCTACTGCCACCCCATGACTCCACCAACTCGAAAGCAACGATGTGTGGGCAACTTATGAGGTTGAAGATGGAGAAGAAAGATGGGAGGAATGTGTGAACAGCTCAATTGTTTGAGCAACAATCACCACAATATCGGACTCCAAACCTTCTTTAAATCTGATTTTGGCTTTTAGAGTCTTGGTTTTTCCTATAACAATCTGCCAAAATGCAGAGGAAAAGGAGTACTTTTGCTACAATTTCTTGCTATTTTTGGTATTTCTTTCCTTGCTTTATTATTTTGTTTTCTTCACTTTTACATTTGTTGGAATTTAATATTAAAATAATTTAATATTTCAAAAGAAACTAGATACTAATGGGCTTGTTCTCCTACATTTTTGGGAAATATTTTCCAACTCCCAAAATAATTTCAAAATGCATGCACATTCCCCAATCTTTCTCCCAAAATACTACAATTTTTTACCCAAAAACCCCCCTCATAATTCACCCAAAAAAATCCTACACCCTAAAAATTATGTTATGTATATATTAATTATGTTTTATATTTCACGTCTAATTAAATATTATGCTTATTTGTTTAATAAATAATTTGTGATTTAGTTCCATATGATATAAAATTATTTATTTTTTTAATTTGATGAATCGCTATTAAATCTTTTATATATATTATTTTATTTAAATAAATAACTAATTTTTATTTCCACATAAATTGTAAATAATAAATAGTTAAATAATTATATTTTAAGAATAAACAATAATTAGTTTATAATTAATGCACAATATTTAATTTTTTACATAAATTGATATCAACAATTATGATATCATTATGATATTAATTGATTTTTTATAATTAAGATACAATTATAATTTTATAAATAATTAATATTTATTAATAAATTCATAAAAATATAAATTTTAAAATAAAGCACCAATTGAATGAATTACACATCATTTTATTACAACAATATATCAATTATTATATATATATATATATTTACATATACATCATCCAACTTTAAATACACATACATATATAATATATTACATAAAAAAAATCACTTTCGCCCTACAAATCAAATAAAAAGTAACTGATTTGACATTAATAGTAAAGTTTGTCTCCTCCTAAAACATAAGGAAACAAATAATTTATTCTCATATCATTTTTCATATCTTCCCAAAATTAAAAGAAACACTTAGCACATTCTCCAAATTTTCTCCCAAAAACCTATTTTCCCAAATTGTTTTCTACAAAATGCTCAAAATGTAAGAGAACAAGCCCTAAAATGTTTTGGTATAAGATTTTTGCTACAGTTTTTAATTTGGTTTTGTTTAATTTGTCAATCAAACTATGAAAAGTGCTCTTAAACCTTATTGTTATTATTATTACTACTACTACTACTATTATTATTATTTAAAAAAGAATCAAATGCATAACTTTATTTTTTATGTTTAATAATATAATATATTTTTATTAGTAAAATAAAAAATAATATTTAATTATGTACTGACTCGAGAGTCTCAAGCCTAGATACAAACAACTGGAGATTGGCTCGCATTAAATTGTTTGCTAGAATAAAGGTAGCTTGAGATTGGCTTGTGAAACTCATGATCTGACATGACTCGTATGCATCCCTACACTGGTTGGCCATTGCCTAATAGAACATCAAACAAGGGTTGAAGCCTTTGATGAGAATAGAAATATGCAAAGAAAGAAAGGTAAAAAAATGGGAAAAAAGAAAGGAAGATAAAACATGTGTGGTTTATTGCTTCGATTTTAGTCTGCAAAGGTACTTCTTGTAGTATATTTACGTTTTATGAAGTGTCACTAAATTAAATGACATATGTTTTTCTACAATACTACCCTCATTAATTTTTCAACAACTTGTAGATTCGCATTTTACAATTTTAGTACATTAATTGCTTGGTAAATATTTTTTAAAAAATAATATATAGATATTTAGAAAAATATCTTATATTAGGTAGCATAAGTTTATAATTTGGAATTATATATATTACAATATTAAAATAATAAATATATCTAAAATAATCTAGTTAAATATAATTAGCTTTATTTATTAACTAAAATAAAAATTTAAGAATAAATATCACATCTAAAACTGTCATCCTAACAATATAATTTTATGTCAAATAAGCACTTAATTAATATTAATCATTTCACGATAATTCTAATATAGTTTAAAATATTTTGAACAATATAAATTAATAAATTTCAAATAATTAAAATAAATAAAAATAATTCTTTCCAATTAATACTTAATGATATAAAAAATATTGAACAATATAAATATTGTTATTATAATAACTTTTTAGAAAAAGGGTAATTTGGTTATTTAAAAATTTTCATTCCATTCCTACTAGTCATTTTTATTTGTCAATCATTATAATAGAATCAAGAAGAAAATGATGATTCCATTCTTTTCTTATTCCTTGCACATACCCATCATAAGGTAAATTATAACAATACCATTCTATTTCTAAAATCATTCCATTCCTACCTAATTTCATTTCTACATACCTATTGTACCATTGAATGGAAATGAAATGAAACGTATATCATAATTTAATTAAATATATAGGGGTAAGAAATAATTTTATTAAACTTATAACTATATCACTAAGTTTATATTACAATGTCATGAGTATTTCTAAAGAATTTTAAAATTGCTAACTCAATTAACATTATACAAGTTTATCAATTTCTCAATAATTTTCGTTAAATAAGAGGAAAATGTTTTCAATAATTGCATGCTCAACTTGTCCACATTAATAATTATAAGTATAGAATATTTTAATTTTTGAAATGAAATTAATTACAAGAGGAGACTACAGTTTTTAGAATTTGTAAACAAAATTTCTAAAATCTTTTTGTTCAGAAACAATGTCCAAATGAATAATAACAAAGAATAGAATTAAATTTTTACCCCTAGAATAATATGTCATAATTCACCTTATAGTATAAGATAAAACAAATAATTTTTGTATATACTATTTATTCATAAAATGGAGGGAGGAGCTAGAATTTGGAGGGAATATAATATGAATAGGAAATTTTGGTTTTGGAGGGAAACTTATGTTTGAAGGTCCAAAAACATAATTTTGAAGAAAATATAATATGTCCTAACGTGAGAGCAACAAAAATCTGCACCAAGGCCAAAGGACATGGGTTGCCTGCGTCCAGCTACTCAAATGGGCCATCCACTCATTATAAGCCACTACAGTTGACCTTGTTGAAGAGCCTTCGGGATTCGAACCTGCCCCAACAGACACACCAGGCAAGGAACAAACCATCTTGGCTACATCCAGTGTAAATTACTGTGTTCTCCTGCATAAATACTTATACATCTCAAGCACTATCTCTTGTATCCTTCACATGCAAGTCTTCTTGTACTAGCCTTCACCAAAAAAGCTTCTTCACTTTTTTTGATTTGATATTAATAAAATTGAATAGAGATAGCCTAACTCTCTATTCTTTGAAAAAAATAAATATAAAAAGGGTCTATGAAAGTTAATAATCATTATACTTAATAAGATAAAATTCACTCTATCCCCTTCTACTCAAATTTCATCTCACTTTACTCCTTCTATACTTTTAATTATATCGTTTTATCTTCACAATCAATTTTACTTTACTTACCTTAACAATGTTAAAACAACTTCAATTTCTATTAGCAAATTAAGCAAAAATGGTTAGATCACCATACTTTATCATAATATACTCAAAAAGCCCATACCTTAATATTTGTTTGTCAATTTATCCCAACTACTCTTCTCTTATATGAATACACAAATTTTATACAAAATAACATTCAAATTAAATTAGAAGATCCAAAATAAATGCAAAGCCATCTCAATAAAATTGGAGGCCTAAGGCAAAACATTAAAATGAGGCCTTTAAGATATAATAAAAAAATAATTTTTTAACATAAATATCTTTTTAGTAATTATTTTGTATTTTTTGGAAAAAAGACAAAAAAAAATTCTAGTATAAAATATTATCATCTAAAGTTTATTCTCTAACTTTTTTCAAATGCAAAATTATTAATTATATTTTTATAATTAATTTCATATAACATTCTTTTTTAATTGATTAGCATAGTTAGCCCATTTTATCTTCCTTGAGACATTGACATATTTTATTAATTTTAATTTTAAAACATTTATTTTAAAAAATAAATAAATTTAAAAAATAAAACCTTGATCTATCCATAAAAGAGAATTAACACTAATATTATTTAGAAATTAATATTAAAAAAGAATGAAAGAGATAGTGTTTTGATAAGTAAAAGAATAAGAACTAAAAGGATAATGGAGATTTAGGAGAATCAAAATAATAAAATTTATATTTATATTTTTAATTAATTATTTATTGTAAGTTTAACTAATAAGGTTAGGCTTAAATTGTTGGAAAAAGAAAACATATATGAGGCTTTTAAACTAAAGAGCTAATGTTTTTGGTCTATAATGTTAAAAAAATAGGAAAAAAATGGTCTTATATTTTTTTTAAGCCTAAAATACAGTTGGGGGGGGGGG
>JACGDI010004645.1:573635-594200 GCA_014898725.1 Jacaranda copaia
CGGCCCTCAGGTCGATATGGGTCGACCGCGGGGCTTACCATATGGGGTCGATACTAGTCGATTAGGCTGACTTGCCTCTGGGCTTCATGGGCTATCTTTTCTGAATCTGAGCCTGTTGGGCCTACTGGATTATACCGTATCACGTTGGGCCTCGTTGGCTGTCTCATTTGTAGTTGGGCCTGTTGGGCTATCCCATATCAATATAATTATGCAAATGTATTTGACAATTACCTATTAAAAAATTAATTTATCATGCTTAATCTAATTTATGTTTCTGCAACTTTTGTGACATGTTAGATATATATATATATACATGGTAGATTTTATTTTTAGAACAAGTTATTAAAATGTTTAGATAAAATAAAATTTTAAAGATTATAAGATGTTACTAATTGTAATTTTATGATTAAAAGAGTTAAAATTAAAGAAGTTTGATAAGATCTAGAATATAAGTTGAATTTTTTTTTTCCCGAAAGAGCTTAAGATACTAATATCTTTTTTTAGATTTTATAGATTCATTTAAAAAAAAGTTATTAAACACTTTTTAATATCTTATAAGCTCTTAAAAATATTTTAAGAAGCTTATAACTTCAACCAAATACCATATAAATCCATATAAATATTTGGATAAAATTTAAATTTTGCTTTATTCATCTCATTTTTATTTTATTTTTTTCCTTTCCAAGGAGCAAACAGTGTGCTAGGAATCAATTATTCTGCTTGATTTGATAAATTTAACATGGGAATGAATCTTTTTTTTTTTTTTTTTTTTGTGAATTCATGGAAAGTGCTCCCCTTTTACTTTTCCCGACCCAACTGATAAAATTATAATGAGACAATATTATTGTATCGTCTTTAATGATCACGTGCCAGTTAGTTACACATATTGTAATAGTATTGTTGATGGAACAATTATTCCACAAATTAAATATCAAATATCAACAAGTTACCAATTATTTTCATGATTTATTGTCTAAAATCTTTTTTTTTCCCTAAAATATCACGATACAAATTATGTCGTTGAACAAAACAACCTACGATAACGGCTTCAATTGTGAACTTCACTCTTTCTCTACGTATCAATGTTAATTTAATTTTTTATTTTTAAATCAAATCATTATTATTTGTAATGGAGGCTGATGCTTTGACCAATAAAATCTTTTCACCAAGGGAGTGTTTGGTTATGTTTTACCAAAACAAGCTATTCTTTTTAAAATATCAAAATATTTTTTTCTAAAATACCCTCTATATTCTTCATTATTGCCAAAAACTCTCCATTTTTCTATGTATATACATATCATATATCTTTTATTTTTATTTTTGCAATAAAATATTATTCAATTTCATTTTCACCTCAAAAACCTAATAAAAAAATATTGATTTGATCGCTGCAGTAAAATATTTTTCATTCCAAAACATAAACAAACATATTAAATTTCCTAAAATATTTTCTACCTATTTTCCTAAAACATGAACAAATATTTATCATATTCCTCCATACCTTATTCACATGCCCCAACCTTACTTCCCAAATTCATTTCTCTAAAATATATATCATAGCCGCCTTCAAAATATAACCAACATTCCCTAAGAACCCTTTTTTTTTTATTTTTGTTTTTCCGTGAAAATTGTTTGATATTTAAGCCAAATACACAAGTTTATCTTGCTAGAAGAAGAAGATTTGCTCAAAAATGTAATGCCACATATCTAAATTAGAGTTTTACAATGGTATTATATACTAAATAGTTTGCTTCCTAAGAAGACTAACATGCCTTTTGGTTTTTATATTCGGGACTCATTTTCATTTTTAACCATTTTTAAAAGTTAAAAATGTATTTATAATTTTGAAATGAAAATAAAAATGTGTTTGAATGAATTATTAAAAAATAATAATTAAAATACGTATAGAGTTGAAAAAATAGTTGGTTTATATGTTAAATTTTTTTTTTTTAAATATATGTATATTTTATTAATTTTAAAATGATAATGGATATTTAATGTCAAATCAACTTTGAATTTGATTAGTGTGATAATATGATGATATGAGATATCTAAAAAGAGTTTGAATATAAAAATAAGAAATTTTAAATTAAAAAAAAGTGAGAATTTTCATTTTTTTATCCCAGTGAAAATGATTCTTAAAAATAAAACAAGACGGGCTCTAAACTTCCTCATGTAAGTGCTATATCTTATTATGAGTTTTTTTTTTGTTGTTTCTCAACTTTCTTTTGCTGCTCGGGTTATATCTGTATTCTGTGGTGTGTGGACCTCACTCAATGCCTTTCAACCTTAATCGTTTAATAAAAAAATTTGCCTGTGGTACGGAATTGACTTCACACATTAGTTTGGCTAACTCACCTAATCCAGCATTTCAACGCCTAAGTGCACTCTTATAAGTAAGTTTAATAATTCCAACCAATGCTATTTTTATTAAGGCAATTTTTTGTTACATTTTTCCCCAAAATGTACCCAAACATACAAAAATTTTCCTTTTAAGATGTCAAATTAAATTTCCCAAAAGCCCTCTTTTATCTTTTATTATCCCCAAAACTTCATCATTTTTCAATATATACATACATATATTATATATGCATCATACATATTTTATTTTTATTTTAATAATAAAACAATTACTTAATTCCATTTTCACTCCAAAAACTCAACAAAAAAGTATTGATTTGATTGCTACATTAAAATTTGTCTCATCCTAAAGTATAAACAAATAAACTAAATTTTTCCCGAATAATTTTTTTACTATTCACAAAACATAAATAAACATACATCACATTTTTCAATACAAATTTCACATTCCCCAATCCCACTCCCAAAACACATAATTCATATCCAAATGTTACCTAATTTACTAACCCACCTTACCATTTGCTTTAATACCTATATTAAGTCTTGAAGGTCATATGATCATGTAAGAATTTCTTACCTTAAAGGCTGTATTTATCTCAAAATGAGTACAACAATTTTAACTAACATATTTATTAAAAAAAATGCAACAATGATCTTCCATAATTAATGGGCACTTAAATCTATTATATATTCAGTGAAACTAATTGGCTCAAATTATTTGTTTAATTTTCTATTTCATTTTATAAGTATATAATATGTGTATTAAATATTTTTTTATAAAAATAATTAACATAAATATAACAAATTGAAATAGAATATGAAACTACGGATGCAATAGAGATCTAAAATAGAAACTGAGAAAATTAAAAATGGAATGCATTTATCACTGCCTTATTTCCCTTTTATTTTTGGTAGTTTCACTTGCCCACTACATTAAATTCTCACTGCAGAGAAGGAACAGAGATAAAAAGAAAAAAGAAAATGCAAAAAAAGAAGGTCGTAATGGCAAGCTCTCGGCATGGACTATGTCTTTCTTGAAGTAGCTTTTTATTGTCGGAAGGGATATTAATAGGTTAGAGACATTAGATATACGACTCATAATTTTGACAGAGCCATTATTACGTCATTGAAATAATTATTGACCCAAGTTACCAACATCTTGGTGCAATCTTAACTGCTGAATTAATTGTGAACACCTCAAACATTAAATTGTAATAATTAGAGGCAAATTAATGTCATGCCATTTACTTTATTTCATTTCCAAGTTTCTTCGGGAAGAAAAATATTTGTGCATAATGAATCTAGTAAAAATAATTTAATGTTTTGTTAAAAAATAAATATTTTAAAATTTTGATTGATGATAATCAGATTTATCATTAAAGATGAAGGTACAATTATATTCAGATGAAAGGTTTTATCTTGAGAAGACATATCGGCGGTTGGCCATTAAGATTGGTTTGTGCGCGAACCTCATGTTCTTGATTTCTTTATCCGGAATAATAAGATATTATGATAATTTCCTAATCGAGTGCGTAAGAAAGAATCATACGGCCCTTCTAAAGATGATGATCATACCGAGGAAGTGACCTTAAATTTTGCTTCACTAATTTAAATCAGTAGTATTGAAATACACTTTTTTTGTTCCGTATTTACAAGGTTTATTTTAATTAGATAGGTATATACACAAAAAGTGAAAAATTGCTGTATATTTTTGTTATATCAGTATTTTTAATTAAAATTATTTTTAGAAATCTGGATTTTCAATTGAAAGACATTAATTTTTATTTTAAAATGATTGAAAAAAATGAAAATGATAAATTGGAGTGAGATGCACTAATGATAAAAGAACTCCACATGCGAAAAGGGAAATGATGGTGTGAGAGATAAAATGAGATAGAGTAAGGCCCATCGTGGGAAGGACGCGCGTCAGTGCCTCAATTGATTCGTGGAAGTGGGGTAGGAAGGGGAGGTGAAGAGAAATGAAGAACTGGACTTTTGGGAAGCCAAGCATTTACTAAAAAATAAAAATATTCGGGTAGCAGAGCTGCAACACTGAAGACGGAGTTTTATTACTATATTGTCTGCATCAAATCCCAGGTTGCCTCCCACGTTTATACTGCTTCCGCTGCAGTAATTAAAAAAATTAAAAACACACACCAGCTGGTTAGAGTGATAGCTAGTGAATTTGAATGACAGTTGGAAAAACGTAAATCCTATACTTATTTTAAATCTTTGACTCCCTGTTTCAATATATATCCCTCTTTTTTTAAATCTGGAGCAGGATTTAAAAGATGCTTGAAAGAAAAAAAAAAAAAAAAGAAGAGGTAGTTTTACTTATTAAAAAATAAAGCTCTATTTTAAAATATCTCAAAGAATTAATAAAAACCATTAATTGAAACAAATCTAATTTCCCTTATTGAATATGAGTGGGACTGGGTTGGATTTTAAATTATCAACACTTGATACTCAACTAACTAAATTTTTTTATGAATTCAAGACCTATTTCGATTTGAATCTCTAATTCCATACCCGATGATTTGGCCCTTTAAATTGGTTGTATTCATTTTATTATTATAAAAAATTAAAAAAATATTTTTTTGGAAGATAATATAAGCTAATGTTCTAACTATGAGAAGATAATGTCATTGACAAAAAATGGTCATTTACAAATATATGTATATACATTGTTTTAATTTTTAAAACAAAACAATGTATATTTGTTTCATAATTATTATTATTTTAATTATTAATATTATTATTATTATTATTATGTTCTATAGGTGAATTTAGTAATATATACTGATTTTTCATATATACACATACACGCATATACCCATCTATAATATTTTAATAGATTTTGTTCATGCCCAATAGAGTATAAAAATTAAAATTGAAAACCTTTTTTAAATTTTTTAAAATGTGGTCTAAAGGAACAAGATTCATAGCGAATCTTAATTTGATCGGAATTAATTATTATCCTTATTTCTTAAGATTCAGAATCAGATACTATTTTTGTAAATTTCGAGCATTAACATAATTATGACATCATTAATAATTATTATTCTTATTTCCAAATGATTTAAATTCATTTTTTAATCCATAACTTAGAATTTTGCGTCAAATCAAAATCCAACGAAGAGAATATTGGAACAAATAAAAGGTTAAAGAAGCTCATGAGTCAGCACCCATAACGATATCCACCAATCAGGCGGTGAGACCCAGACAGAATGACCAAAAAGCCCACAACTAGTCTCCCTAAAAAAGTTATTAGCAAAAGCTAATTAAAGATTATGGTTATTAACCACGCCGTTAAAGATGTACGGTTCACAAATCTTTTACAGTCAAAGATAGACTGACGTACCCGCACTCAGCCGTTTTGACTGACAAAATTAACGGAACCGTCCCCGCAGCCGTCACGTGACTCTGAATCTCGGATTCCAAGAACGGAAATTAGTGGGAAAAAAACACCGCCTTAAAGCATAATAAATTCTCAAATCTACCCCTCGTGACAAGGGCCCACATGACACGTGTCCAATTCTCAGGTCCCATCAGATACGGCGGCTCATTTAAAAATATCAGATGGTAATTAGGCTATTTTAATCCGTAATTAAATGTCTTAGAGGAAAAAGCGAAGATTTATGAAAAATAAATTAACATTGATATTTCCAGAAAAATGATATCCAGAATATGGCGGAAGATGAGACGGACATGGTGATGACTGATAAAACAAAAATTGAATTTCATAAGAAAGAAGAAATAGAAAAAAAAAAGAATATTACAATAATGAATTTTATCACACGTATGTATTTCAATAATATTAATATTTTTGCTTCCATAGGATATATTTCTAAAGTTTACTAGAAAAATAAGGAAATTTGATAATATTTAATAGTGAGAGTTTGATTTACTGCACTCTAAATTTTTAATCTTGCGTTAAATCTGATAAATCATAATTCAAAAGTGAATTTCTTTTTCTCATTCATTAAAGTTATTTCAAATTCTGTGGAAAAAAATTCTATTAATGATAATGGTGAATGAAAAAAGATATATTTGAAATAATAATAACTAATAAAAAAATTTGGAGTTTAATGACAAATTAAAAAAAAAAATTGCGTACCTTGGCTCAAAAGATAGTTACGTGTAACAATTAATTTGGCCATTAATATTTTCAATAATTTCTAAGTTTTTTTCCTTCCATCAAATAAATATTTTTAAAATTTAATAAAAGAAAGAATAATTTGAAGTGTTTTTAAGGCCACGGGAAAAGGACAAGCATTTATAATTTAAAGTTTGTTTGATCAAGTAATATGAAAATTTAATCTAGAATAGGACAATTATCGATTTAAATACTTTAGAATGATATTTCTAAGTATTATTTATCCTCAATTACACTCACAAAGATTTTCTGTCAATTATTTTGAAATTTTAACTTTTATACTTCTTATTAGGTCGTTTCAACTAAATTCTAATAGTAAGGTAAAACATGAAATGAAGTCTTTGATATATTTAATAAAAAATTAAATACTAAAAAAACAATTCTCGTACATGCATCTTTCAAGTAGTCATTTCATATTTTATAGGCAAAAAAAAATTCTATACAAAATATTACTTCAACTTTTATTTTTTTAACTTTTTAAAATGTAAAATTATTAATTATATTTTTATAATCAATTGGTTCTAATGTTTCATTTTAATTGAGGCATTGTTGATCTTAGAGTAATCAAAAGAAAAAAAAAAAAAAAAAAAAAAAAAATATATATATATATATATATAGAATGATAGGACTTAGATGGATAGAGAATATATAATTCAAAAATTGGAAGAAAAATTGATGATTGATATTCCGACTTTATAATATGGATATTAAATCTGCAAAAAATGTAACAATAAAAATATCTGATCCATCTTCTTTTTTCTTTCATGTTTGGCTAAAAAACAAAGTTAATATATGAGAGAGCCGGATGTACTTGAGTATTGAATAAGAGCAACAACTCTACTATCCTAGAATACGGCTCTGATGTTTGTAGCCAAAGAGAATTGAAGCTAACGTTATTTAATAATTAATATTGAGATATTACTTAGTTATTAGCAATAAAAAGAAAAAGTTATTTAGTGATTAGTATCGAAAAAGAAGAAAATAGTTAAAATTTTGATAAAGAAAATAGTAAAAAATTTAAAAAGATAGAGAAGATGTATGAGAATAAAAAATAATAAAATTTATATTTATATTTCTTATTAATTATAATCAATTAATTAATTATTGTAACTTTAAGTAATAAGGCCTTACAAGCTTATTCTTATTCCTAGGCCTAAAATTAAAAAAATAGATATTTATATATAGTAATAAAAATAAGAAAAAAAAAGTAGTTATTGAATTTAGGTAATTGTTTATTTAAAAAAATTAACGTGTATATAGAAAAATCTTAGTCTATCGATAAAGTCAAACCTTAATTATTTGAATATGTTCAAGTGACTAATTACTTTTTAGTGTTAGTTGTTCAAATTTATTACCTAATATCATACGAAGTTTAGCGAATGTTAATAGAGAGTAAATCTTAATTGTGTGTGGTTACCTTTTCATATAATGTAGTAAATTACAAGATAAAATGTAATTTCGGAAAAAACTAAAATTTTGTTTTTGAATTGATACTTCTTTGGTATCTTTTACATACAATTAAAACTAAGAGGGTGTTTGAGTGAGTTTATAAATTATTCAAAATATCTAGAAAAATGCTTGAGAGCTTATAAAATGTTAAAAGGTATTTGATAATTTTTTAAAAAAAATTTTACAAGTTCCTAAAATAAAATATTAAAATCATATAATATTTTTTTTAAAAAAATAAGAAATTCTTAATTTACTTTTAAGTCTTTAACAAATAATTTTAGTTTTAACCATTTTGTAAATTGCAGAAATTGTGATTCCTACCACCTTATGAGATTTAAAATCTTATTTCATCTAAACAGTTTAATTATTTATTTTGAAAATAAAATCTAGTATTTTATAAATTTGAAAAATATTTTATAAAATATAAAATCTTATAAATTTTTTTAAATAAATTCAAACGTCACCGTCTAAAATAAATGGATCCAAATGTTGGTTACTGTTATTGAAATTTACATTCGACCAATCGAATGAAAATGTTTTTCTGAAGATCTATTTGTGCAAATAGTTCGCGCATTATTAAACCCTATAAATAGGTTTTAGTTTAATTAATAACACGATAAAGATAAATCGTTGACTTGCTTTTTAATAATTACTCAGCGCTAAACATTACTACATTGATTACGCCTTCCATGCCTTTTTCGAATTAACCAAAAAAAAGTCTCCCCCCCCCCCTCCGCCTCTTACTATTATTACTATTATTATGTGTTAAAAGCCCCACAATAATGAGAAATTCATATTTTCACTCTAAAAATTAATAAAAATATTCTACTTTATATTTGTTACCTCAT
This sequence comes from Jacaranda copaia, assembly GCA_014898725.1. Lineage (NCBI taxonomy): Eukaryota > Viridiplantae > Streptophyta > Magnoliopsida > Lamiales > Bignoniaceae > Jacaranda > Jacaranda copaia. Next base: position 582,450 of record JACGDI010004645.1, read on the forward strand.
AATTTGATAAAATTGTACTTTATTTTATTTTTTATAAGTAATATGTACATTGGTTTTAAGATTGAAGGAAAGGTACTAATACTTATGTGTTAATCAATTTCGTTCTAATGCACCCATTTATTATATGTAAGTAATAAGATTACCAGTTTGTTTTTTTTTCATCATAAATAATTTGAAATTTATGGTTTTATCACATAGAAAGAGAGAAAATTGGAATATATATATGTTTGGATTTTTTTTTTATGTGAAAAATACAATTAATTTGTTAATATTTTAGACATTAGATCATTAAAAAAATTAAATAAATATTCTTTATTTGTATATTTATTTTCTTCATGAGAAACTTTTTCTATTTTTCGTCGTTAAGCAACTTAATGTAAATAGAAATTAAAATCAAAACATTAGTAATTAAGTTACTAGTTTTTTTTATAGATTACATGTCATATATTTAAACAAACTCGAGTTTGAGTAAAAATTTAAAATTAAATTTAACCTTATTCCATTCAACTCAGTTAATTATTCAATTGATTTATCTCATCTTAGATCATTAATCAAAATAATACATTTATCATAGAAACAAAAAATACAACAACGATATAATAATATTAAGCAGCATCTTAATTCATCATTTATACTATTATAAAAAGGAAGACATTTTTATATTTAAAATAGAAGTTAGGATAACAAATTTTAAATGTACCAAATTTATCCTTTTACTTATTCTATATTCAATAAAATTTATATATTTAAATATCATCATTTATTTAAAAGTTTCTCTTATTTACATATTTTCCTGACTTTTAACTTTTTTGTCTTCGATATGATAATGAATTGTACAAATTTACTTTAGTGAATACTATCTTTATAATTATGCAAATTATAAATATATATTTTAAATGCATTTTAATTTTTAATATAATTAATATAAAAATATATAAATAATATAATTATTAAAAAATATCTTATGCGCACGGGGATTGTACGCTAATGACTGCTAGTTTAGTGAACAGAAGGGTGCCATCATTCTATCATTATTTTGTCTCATTTTATCAAAATGAGATACTATTTTTATTCTTTACTTTTTTAGAAAAAAGAAAACTGCTAAAACCGAAAGGGCGACCACCTCAGCAGCCTCAGCTCACAATATTTGAGTACCGAACGCAACTAGTCTAGCACACTCTCTAGCTCCATACCCAAGGCCCTCTCTCTCTCTCTCTCTCTCTACGGACTTCAATTCCCTTCTCAAAGAGAAGACTCATTTTCCTACACTTTCTCGAGGAAATCTTCAAGAAGAAAAGCAGAGGAATCCAGGTTTCCATCTGGGTTTTATTCAAAATATTCATATATCCGTTACTGAAAGGCTTTCTTCCAGCATCTGTTTGATTCCCTTCAACATATATTTGGCTCCCTTTTTCACCTTTTTCCAACTTTTTCTTGATTTTTCCCCACTTTAATTTCCTTTCTGGGTTTTTCCATCCCTTCTTTCTCACTCTCTCTTTCTCCCTCTTTATCCTTCTGTATCTCGTCAAAAATTTCACTCACGAGGATATGATTTTTAAGCACTACTACTGGTATTTACCTCTGCTCTCCACCTGCTTTGTCTCTTCTTTCTAGCTCTTCTCAGTCTTGGTAGTCTATCCGCCGAAAAGCTTTTTCCAAGCTCTCTCTCTCTTTAACACACAGATGTCTCTTCTTTTTAGTATTACTTTCCTCAAAAACTTTCTTGATAATCCCTGATTTTATTTACTTTTTCTTTGCCTCAAGGCGTCTCTTTAACGTTGCTCTTTCTCTTTATTCTCAAAGAATCTCTCACCCCACCCCTCCTTTTTTTTTTCCACCTCTTCACGCCCTGAGTTGCCTTTCCCTTTCAATGCGAATCTGAAAAAAAACAAGAAGCCTCTCTTTCTTCTACGATGCTACTGGGACGAGAGGGAAAAATCATGTTTTCTAGTGGAAGAGTTAAATACACTGAACACTTAAACCAAACCACAGTGGTACGTCCGCCGGAGTACTCCATTTCCGGCAGGGAAAATTCTTTTCCGGCCGGGATGTCAGCTAGAACAGTACGGATTTCCGTTACCGATGCTGACGCCACCGACTCCTCCAGTGATGAAGGCGACGGCTCTTTTGTCAGACGACAAAGAGTCAGAAAATATATTAACGAGGTCAGAATCCAGCCCTGCTGCAGAGATAACGGAAACGGAAATGTCATCTTTAATGGAAGTGCTAACGGCGTTACTAGGAGCAGCCGGCCGTCGGTTGGCGTGCTGAAGCGGAAAAAGAACAGTGGAGGGAAAACGAGGAATGTGGCGAAGGTGGGGATTGCTAAAAAGTTTCGCGGCGTGCGCCAGAGGCCGTGGGGCAAATGGGCGGCTGAGATTCGAGATCCTATGCGACGTGTACGGCTGTGGTTAGGCACCTACGATACGGCGGAGGAGGCCGCCATGGTGTACGACCACGCGGCTATTCAGCTGCGTGGGCCGGACGCGCTTACTAACTTCTCCCCTCCACCAGAAGAGGACAACAAAACAAGCTCAGGGTACAACTCCGGGGACGAGTCACACAACAATGTGAAGTCACCCAGGTCAGTCCTCCAGTTTGTCTCACCGGTTGGCTCACAAGCCGAGGCTGACGTCGAAGCCGAAGCCGAGTCATCTTCTATCTTCACCCCGTTAAACGGTGCTTTTCCGATGAAAGAGAATGAACATGAGAATTTCTCAGATTTTTCAATATTCCCGGGAAGTGATGATTTGTTCCGCGACTTCGAAAACGCGGTACCCGATTTGTTTGATCAGGCGGGTTTCTCGGACAACATATTGGAAATGGACTTGGACTGTGGTGATGGTTTTCTTATCGGGTCAAGTGGTACGGATTTCAGCCTCAGGTTCGGATCATCCAAATGGCAGGCGGATGATTTCTTTCAAGACTTTGGTGACATATTCGGGTCGGATCCTCTCGTTGCCCTTTGAGAATTTTGCAAAGACACTGTAATTTCAAAAAAAGAAAAGAAAAAAGGGGAGCAACATTTGTTGATTTTTCGACAGTTTTGAGAATTAGCAGAAAATGGGAATGCCTCTATCCTATGTCAATCGTCGAATGTTTTTTTTCGAGTTTCAGTTTTGTTTCGAATTTCTCATATGAATGTGAATTTGTTGATTTATCAGTAAATGAAATGCTGTTTGTATCTTAATACTGTCGCCAATTATCCAACTTTCGTGCCACAAGTAATTTTTGCAATTTTCTCTAGAGCATATCCATGAGGTCACGTGACTCGCGAAGTCGTGAAATTAGGTTAAAAGGCAAAATGTAATGAATCCCAATTTTTTAATTTTAGTTTTCTGTTGACGAACTCGTGTGTCGTGTGCACACGTTGATAAACTTATTAAGTGTTAGCTATGCATAAAAATCCATCAAATTATTCAAACTAGACAAAAAACACAAATATTAATACGCGGGTTGGAGACAAACTCTCGTGGTCAAGAAATTAAGTTGGTTCGTTCCGACTGTTGATAGTGTCTAACATTACCCCATATCAAAGTGAGAGTGACATTTTATATATATATATATATATATATATTTATCTTTTAATTTTTTGATGTGTTTTTTAAAATAAAATTAATCATTAAATGTGTCTTAATCAAATAATACCTCAACTGCATTCATGTTAAGCTACGAATTTGATCATAGTCTTATGTGGCCATCTATAGAAAAATGATTATGTGTTTTTTTCAAAACCCTTGATCCCGGAGCTATGATTTGATCTTATAAAGGAACCAAAGATTTTAAATTAAACAATTTGTAAAATGATTTTTGATATAGCCCACTTATAATTTAGGGGTATTTAGGTCAAACTAGAATGAAAAATAAATATAACTTAATAGGCCATTAAGCCCATTAAGAAGGGCAGACAAATCTAATGGATCTCATCCACTAGGAATTCAATCAGTATAAATACCAACAATTACAATCGAAGAAAGTATGGTATGACAATTTAATCAACTCGAGCACCATTTCAAGACAAGCGCATCTGTGAAGTAGACACCTATAATTTTATTATCTTCGCAAAGATCCCCCAAAATCAAATTTCAACATCATTCTTCATCTATTATTTTTTGAAATATCTTTTTAAGATAAAATTTCATCAAATACATGCTGAAATGATATTATCGCAATATGATTGAATCATTATGTTTGGTAACAAATTTGACGTTCATCGCCCATTTTTATGCCTTATCATTAAAACCTACACAGTGCTTAATAAAAGCAGGTTTGGCTATCCATTATTTATCACTCTAAATTCTATGCTGTTTGCCTTCAAATTTCTAAGCGTTCGTGTAGTTCACTCTCATAAGTGTAAAATTATTGAGTGCATTTAATCAGAGTTTCGCAGAATGTGTGCTCTAAGTTAGCACTGCACTATACATGTATCGATTCGGAGAGGAGCTTTTCCCTTCATTTTGTTTTGTGGGGCTATGACACTCCAACATGTGCTTAAAGGGGCAGCATTATTAATAGTATTATTGAAAAGAGGCCATTTCCCCCCTATTATAGGTGCAGTAGAGGAGGGCTTTCGTCAATGTTGGTTTATTCTTGAACATCAAGTCCAATTTTGAAATTACATGTTTGTTTGCATGGATATGAAACGTAGCTATCCCTACCTTTACTTTTTCTTTTTCTTTTTTCCATACATTTTATGATATATTGTGCAATAAGTAATGTTGGTTAAAAAAAAAAATGAAGTTATCCTCAAATAGATTAAATATTCTCATATACTCCATAAAATTTATGTTTTTTTATGTGAGTCGGATTTTTAACTTGATTAGACATCACATCTGACCCGAAATCCTAGCACTTAGATGTAAAAACATGGTCAAATTAATTGGGCTGCCACATTTGATGAATAATATTAACAAATACTTCGGCAAAAAGTTATAAAAGCTCAAACCATTATCCATTGTGGACAAGAAAAAGAAGAAATACTCTCGAACTAAGTTCGATCTCTTTATATATCTCCACGTACTGTTTGAGACAAACTATTTAAATCCCTAGACATCCATATTTCTTAAAAGTTGATTGACAAATTTGATCTTTCTCAATTCATAGATTGACTTATTAACCTATAAACGTATAAATTTATTGATATTAAGTTTGAGCGACATTATGATCAGTGACACTTATGCATAGTTTCTATTTTGAACAATAAGTTTTCGTTGTGAATTTTTTGTGTCTATAATTTGATTAAATTAAACAAGAACTGCAGCTGCCCACTTTTCCTATAAGCAGGGATGGACTCACTTTTATTTTAGGGAACGAAAGCAAACTTTTATAATATATAAAATTATTGCAAAATTAACGTTTAATAGAAGTATAGATGATGTGAACATATAAGTCTTGAGGGAACAATTACTCCAACCAACTCATCTGTATTTGTACGTAAACTACCTATATAACATCAAGACTTCCACCCTTGCAAATAAAATATTTTTCTTCATTTAATTACAAATATATACATATATATATATATATAGTTTCAAAGTAAAATTGGGCACATATAGTTTAAAAGTAAAAGAAAAAAAATATTTATTTGATTTTTGGGCAAATATAAATCAAAGTCAAGTAGAGGAAATAAACTATGATATCCGCGCCCATAAAACAGAAGCAATGATGGTGTCTTTAACGACATTTTCCTTTGGTACCCATAACAAATCAAAAATCACCACAACGTGTGTGGAGGGGGAATTGGGACCCCCGCGCTTTTTGTTTGTCTCTTCAGCAAAAATCCAAATTGTTGTTGGGACAAATCAACCATTGTATCATCCCAAATATTTCCCCAATATTTTACTTCCAACACCAAATCATTTCATTTGGAGCTTCAATCAAACATTACTAGTGGAATTTAGTTTTACAAATTTATTAGTACTATTGGTGAGTGATTGATTCCGATAAATTAAAAAATAGTATGCTTGTATAATCGATTCATTTGAGATTCGATTTCAAAAAATATTTGGTTAAATTTATTTAAAATATTTATAAAATTTATAATATTTTAAATCTTATTGAAAAAATAAGCTCTTAAATTGTTTGAGCAAAATAAAATTTTAAAGCCTGTAACTTGTTTCTAATGATAATTTTATGATTAAATTGGTTATATTAATTAACATATTAAGTTTGTTTGAAATTGTAAAAATCAATTGAAATCTCTTTTCTAAAAAAAAGTTAAAAAAGTTTCTTATAAGCTCTCCTTAAAATACCAAATAATTTATCAAATCTTATAAATACTCAAATATCTTGTAGGATATTTTGAGAAATTACGATTTTTCCTAATCATCCTCTGAGTCGAGGATGAATTTATGAATACTAATCTAAAATTTTTTAATAAAAGTTTAATTTTCCACCTTAGTTGATTGAGAGAGATCATGTTATGAAGTAGTGTGACATTATTTAGACTGTGTCTGGCAGTCAAGCATGTATATTAGTATATTGGATGTTGTTAAAATGTTAAAAGTAACAATATGGCAAAAAGACGGTCTTGTTTTTTTCTTTTAAAAAAAAAGTTCTTCCCAAAAGTATTTTTTTTCTCCTATTTAATGTTCTATTTGCATTTTAAAAAAAAAATCAGTATGAATACATAATTGACTTGGAATAAAAAATTTCTCCCATAATTCTATTTTTTAACTTGGGAATTCTCTTCCCAACAAATCAATCTTCCGGGAAGTATGATTTAGTTTTGTTGTGTTTTAGAGCCCGTTCGATTTCATTTTCAAAGGTTATTTTTATATTTTTTTTACTATTCTAAAAGTGAAACATATTATTCTTTTACAAATTTTCATCTAACATCATTTTCATATTTATTTTCAAAATACATTTTCTAATAACCTATATATTTTTTCCCAATAACATATATGTCTTTTATTTCTATATTATTATTATATTTCTCTTCACCTATAACTTATTAAAACTAATATAATTTTTACTTTTTCAATAATCTGGCTAAATTCAAATTTATTTTCAACTCATTTTTACTAACTAACTTTTTAAATTTTAGAAATGAAAAAAATAAAAATAAAACCAAACTGGCCCCAACTTTTATAACTCAACTGGCCCTAACTTTTATAACTCTCAAACATGAACATAAACATAAACATAAACATACTAAAAGCTTCGTACCTGGTGAACCCTCCACGGATGAAGTTCCAAGGGTTCACAAAAAAATATCTATTTTATTTTTGGCCATATATATATATATATATTAATAAAACTTGGATTAAGAAGATTATATATTCCGGCAGAGGTCTGCCAGTTGGATTGTAACCATACCCTCAGAAACACAAATTTTCCGTGCCAAGGCCCATATTACAAGAAATGTTTTGCGACGACAGCTTCCAGTGGCTATATCGTTGCCAGTGGTCCTATATGTGATGAGCTGGGAGTTCTCAGAAGCTATTGGGCTCACAAATTGTTGCGGCGCAGGAAAATTTTATGGCATGATTGGTTATTGTCTAGGGTGTTATGGGAGGTAGCTTCGAGAAAATATATTTTAATTTTGTACTTGAAAAGTGTTGGAAACTAAAACTATTATCTTTTAGGGGTAGGATTAATTGTATATTAGACATCTTTTTATATATATAACTTTTTACATATTAGTGATGTTATATTAAACTTTTATGGTATTATATAATATGATTACAGTAATAAAATATTATATCTAAATTAAAGCAACAGACAAAGCTACAAATTAGTATAACAAAATTAAGATATATTAGTTGAGAAAATAACTTTTGATAATATTTTGAGAAAGAGGAGATATTTTAAGCAGAGTGTTTATATTTAATTTGAAAAAAAAAATCTTGAGATAATGACACCAAATATAGCCTTAGCTTATACATGTTTTGAGAAAAATATATATATGCAGGTGTGTGTTTTAATTAAGCATCTTATAAAAATAAACCCTCCCTCTTTAGACTTCGACTCATTTGATATGCGATAAAACTAAATACTCAATCAATTACTTGGATGTGAGTCAATATCAAGTACCATCATAACCTCCAAAATGAAGAACTTGAGAAGAGCTACATAATTGTTATTTTTACATATATTGTCACTTATGATTATCAAATCCAAAACTAAATATAAAGGCCTAGCCGTGTTAAATTATTGTTCTGTTGGCTTGCATTGATATAGAGTCTTGTCTTTGTTAAAAGCTGCCTTCAAGAAAGGAGAGAGAAAACACTTTATAAACCTTCTTAAGCCCCTACTCCTTCGAATGTGGAATAGGCCAGATGCATCATAGTCTCACAGTTGGCTTGGGAGCAAGCACTTGTGTCTAGTAATGACGCCAATGGTGATGATCAAATTCATTGTCAGATATAAAAGTCCAATCATATTAAATATTGTTATACATTACATATTGGGTGGGGTTTCATCTTTAAATGTGGCTTAACAGGTAAGAGAAAGGAGCTGGTCATGAGTTGAATCAAAACCTCCAATTAATGGGGTATGTTACATAAGTTAAATCAAGATCCCCAATTCTTTCAATAAAAAATGAGGATATAATCAAACATGAAACATATCAATAAACGATAAACAAGAAAAACACAAAAATAGTTTGAAAATGTGCAAGATGGTCAGAAATGAATAGTATTAAATGACTTATTTGTGTTCCATTAAATGAATGGATTGATGTTTACTGACCATGTCTCGAGAAAAGGTTAATTTTGTGGTCCAAACATGACATTGAAAGGCACACAGATCATCATACATTGAGGGTATTCTCTCTAGATGATACCATGAGTAGCTAAAAGAAGTACGAACATGGTTCATGGGATTAATTAAGTTTTATGTGTGTAAGACCTAATGCACATTGGGATTTATATCATATTGATGTGATGCAATTTAAGTTATTTAATATTTATAAAAACTTTCTAATAATTATATTAGTGAAGATGCAGTTTTGAGTAATTTAATTTTTTGTCTAAACATCGAAGAATTTTGAAGCTTCTCAACTTGTAATGAAAATTAGAGACGTATTGGTGGTGATTCGAGTTCGATAGATTAATTTTTCAAAGTTTAAGAGTGAGTTGATGAATTTTGAATTGAATCGATACTTCATAGGTCAAATGAGCCAAAATCATTTCATTTTCAAAAGTACATACAAAGTTACAATTGCTAGAAGGTAGCTCAATAAAAAAAAAATTAATACTCAAGGCAATTATCGATTTGAAGTGGATAATTTAAAGAGAATATAAATTACTCTAAGTAAATTATATACATAGATTGGTAATGGAGAAATATTTACAGAGGGACGAGTGACAGATAATGTATCGTTGAGATAGTTCAATTTAAAACATTCACATTCACAAAATTTGAAAGTTAAAAATAAATGGGTCTTTGAATTAAATTGAATTGAGTCTAATAGATCTAGATAAAAGAGCATTTAAATGGAGCAAAGAATTCAAAATGACAAATTAGAGATGCCGATTTAATTTGTTCGATTGTAGAATCTATATTTTGGCATTATTTGAAATAGTTCGAAAATTTTCAATTTAATATTATTTATATTATTAAAGATTGTCACAGAAATTAACGAAATTCAGGAACATATCTCAAAATTCTATTTAAAATATTAATGTAGGGCACTTTTTTGGGTGAGCACATCAAAGGAAATCATACGGTTAATTATGAATTGAAAAAAGTAGTAGAAGTTAGTGTATAGCAATTAGTTAAGTGGCAAGTGATTCAATTGCATAAGTTTTCCATATAATTTGTGAGGTTGGAGATTCGAATTTGAACGGACTATATAAAAAAAAAAATAGTGTATAACAATTATAATCAATTAAGTGTTTCTTATTGGTTGAGTGGTATAATTGGCTAATGTCATCCTCGTTAATGCATTCGTACATATATAAATAAAAAAAATATTTTTTATTAAATTATAAATTTTTTAATTTATTTATATATGCACACACCATGAGTTCATTTGATTCGAAATTTCGACCTTACGCTTCTATATGTAAAGCTAAGGCCATTGAATCAACGGCCATTCAATATTAAATTATGAAAAAAGTTAAAAAATACCACATTATATTATTGACATATTCAAAACAAATATACTATATAATATTTCAAAAAAGATATATTTTGAATATACGAAAATAACAAGTTATTGTGAAGTAACATAATTTAGAATTCTCTGACTTTGCTTATTTTTGTGTGTTACATAATTTAGGATTCTTCAAAATCGATATGTGTGTGTATATATATTTATTTATTTATAAAGAGCAATATTTGTACTAGTTTGTGGCAATTCTTTTAAGTGAAATTTATGATCAACTACATCTGAATATCAACTAACAGCGAATCTACTGTATATAAATTAAAAAATTACTACTATAGAAGTCACATTTGTTTACAATTTTTAATTAATTTAAAATCTCATGGGTTTAATTTTATCATTTGAATTGAACTTCATTGTCAATATTTTGCATTAGTCACTGATTTGCTATGATGCACAAATATGGACATGACAACACCGGCATGGCAACATGAAATACTTAAAATTTTTGAAACACTACATGATTGTTCACTATAAATAAAATTGTTGTTATATGTGGATAATATATGTATTTTTATACATATAAATATGTGACTGATAATAAACTTACAAAGATATATCAATAAGAGTGTAGAGGAAAAAAATTTATATCAATTATTTTATTGAATTATACTAGTACAACTTTTAAAATGTTAAAAAAAAGAGAGTGATTTTGAATGAAGCAACACTCTTTTTCAAGTAATTCTAGGGGAAAAAAAACACTTAATATTAGTTAATTCCTCTAGCACTTATATACACTCTAAAATGTATGAAAAAAGATGTAATTGGTTTAAGATGCACTCAATAAGTCTGTGACTGTACGTTCAATATGCCATCAAAAGAGTTGGAATTTTTTTTATTGTTATTTAATATATAGATTACTAAATGATATGATGGACAAGTATTAGAAACGTATCGTCATAATATATCTCATATGTGGGTGATAAGAGATGGATGATTGTTAAATTTTTGGTATATTGTAGATGACTTGAAAATCTTGCCACTTAAGTATAGGTATTCTTGTAGGGATATACTTAGCAATCCTACTCTTCAGTTTTTAGAGTTTTGGAAATTCAAGAAGAAATAAATGAATTGATAAAAGAGTTGTGCTATAAAATATATGGCACAAAAAGAAAAAGCGGAAACAAAGAAAAAACACCAACCTAATTTTGTAGGGGTGTCGCTGTCATCAAACCCATCAGAAAGTGCTTCCAAAGAATGCAATCAAAGCAAAGCCGCCATGTGCGTGACCTTCTTGACCTCTGCTTAATAAGGTATAATAGGTAAAAATAGGCCCGTAATTTTTACATGATAGTATTTTGATATTAGATATTAGAGTATCAAGTTGCACTGTAATTATTTTTGAGTCACTTCATGTTTGAACTATTCATCACATGAGGCACCAATAAAATTTTTGGGTTTGACCGTCGATTAATAATGGCATTTTAAAGATTACATAAAAATTATTGATGATGTTCCCCATTTAATTCATGTAAATGAGAAGATTGAACAATTATGAAAAGCGAAATAATAATGTTGACCAACTCATAATAAATCAATCACGTATTTTTCTATAATTAAAGAAGAAAAATTAAATAAAAGAGACACTATAACCAACATCATAGATCCAACTCAATCTTTTACGTCAATGCACCGTACTC